>CM067326.1:109590497-109975497 GCA_034376525.1 Nicotiana benthamiana | reverse complement strand
AGTTCTAGTCTTTATGATCGAGCTACAACTCGTAGAAGCTTAGATAAGGGAAAGAGAAGCATAAATTTACCTTGGACTGGATAGAACCATGAAACATTGTCCCTTTTCATCAAAAACCAGTCCCCCAATGTAGCTACAAGATAGAGAAAGGGAAATTACCAAGTTGTTCGGGTTTTTCGGCACTAGAATCGATTCGTATCACCCGAATTCACCTAAGGTTTATGTGGGATTTTTTGGGGAGGAGTTGTAAGGGTTTTCTCCTATATTTTCTCATGAGATTATGTTCAAATGTGAAATAATTTTCCCATATAAAGATCTGTTTGGCCGCCCTCAATCTGCCCATTTTAGGAACTATTTTGTCCCTTAATTCAAGCAAGTAGGTGATGCACCTACTTGTCACCTACCAGTCTGTGTAGTCTCACAAAAATGTGAATATCTCTCTACTTCAATGTCTTATTGATGAACATTTTAACTCATCGGAAACTAGACTCGTAGATATTCAATTTGGTATGTGAATGATTCAGTAATACCAAGTGTATTGTGAGAAATATTCAACTACATTCGTGCTAATTTTCAGTATATTTTTAAATGTAACTTGTGATGACCTTGGCCAACTTTTGTTCCATAAATTTCTTTACTTCAAAACATAATGCACGTCTATCATACGGCTAAAATAACTCATATATAACCTCCTTATCATGTTAGTAAACTTAGTCTCATCCCAAAAGTATATTTTATAATATTCCCAACTTGTCGACTTTCGACGAAACTTATTTTCTTCATATCGTTTAGCTTCTAAGCCTACCAACCATGTTGGTACTTGTTATTCACGATGTTAAATATTTGTGACCTCCACGGTCATATGATTAACATACTTTATGTATTTTGAAAGACGATCTCATTTCTAAGCTTACATCAATGGACTTGCGATGTACTCTTAAGTATGATAACATTGTGTGTAATGCTCCTTTATCTCTTTTATCTTGAATATTTTAACATTTTATTTATGCAGTTCACATGAATTTTACACTTCAACTCATCTACTCCCATCGTGAGATGGCTTTTACATTCAAAATCAACTACTCCCATTGCATGGATACTTCCATCATGTAGAGTTTTTTACATTTTTCAAAGGAAACTACTCCATCGCATGGACACTTAATGCTCTGACAGCTGTGGAATGGTACACAACCCGGCTAATAATCAAGTCAGATTCAAAGGTCCATCCCCATATCCAAAATAATTCTTCAAAGATCGAATACTCCAAAATCAATATTTCATCAGCCCGATCCCATATAACAGCTAGCTGGCAGCCATGCATCATCATTACTGCATTGTTTACATCATATCTTAACATATCTACATTACGATATAAAGGTATGCGTGTATCTCTTTTTGCAGGATCAAACATTGCAATGTGGAAGTTTTTCTAAGCAGCAAACCAGGCAACATCACTATGAGGGACAAAGCAAGGCTGATGAATCCCTTATACAACAACTCTTATAACTGCTCTTTTAATTCCTTCAACTCTGCTGGAGCCATGTGATACAATGGAATATATATGGACTGAGTGCCCGGTACCAAATAATTACAAAATTTAATATCCTTATGGGTGGTATGCCAGGTAGGTCTGCTAAAAACATATCTAGGAACTCCTTCACTTCCATTGACTCAGAAGTATCAGCACTAACATCTCTCACAAAGACTAAGTATACAAAACACCCCTTCTCAACTATTCGCTGAGCCATTAGAAATAAAACCACCCTACTAGAATCATACCCAAGCGAACCTTTTCATTCCAACCTTGTAATCCCGGCATAGACAACGTCACTATCTTAGCATAATAATTGAGAAAAACATAATACAAAGATAACCAACTCATACACAGGATCACAAGAAAAACCACCATACAAAGAAACAAGACATCAACACTGATCGAGGCCAACCTTGTACTACTACAAAGTAGCAAGGGAGGTTGAAGAAACTTTTACCCGAGAAGGTCGGGATCGATTTCCATAGGGAGCTAGAGATTGGAGTTGAGTTTCTATCTAAATTGTCATTGCATAATTTTTCGTAGTTGCACTTTTATTCATAACTGGTTTTGCTATTATTTCTAAGTTTATACTACTACGATGCTAAATTGAGCTAAGTTAAGCTAAGAATAAACTATTGAAGGTTGTCTATTAGATTAAACGGCTCAAGGGAAGCGACTTTCTCCTAGGTGTATAATTGATGGATTCTCGAGTCTCGGGCTAGATTATCACATTTAGAAATTATGATATAACTATTTCACGATTCTACTCACTTTACACCTCTCGGTAGTTTGAGTGATTTTTCCCTAATTGACTTTCTCTAGACCAATTGAGTATAATTATATGTGCAAGAAACAGAGGTTCAAGTCGGGTATTACTATCTCTAGGTTTAACCATTTAATTGGGGCTATCAATCTCTTGAGTACAACCTACTTCCTTGTTGGACCAATTTCATAGACTTAGACTCTCTTTCTCAAGAAGAACCAAAGTCAACTAGGCATAAACGAGTATTTGCAACTACTAATTCTACATTAAGACCCTAAATTAGTCCAAATATAAAACACCCATAGACAATCAAGCATTAAGACACAAGACACATCAATTACCCACACTAGGGTTGAGCCACAACCCTAGATAATAGGTATAGCTACTCATGATTGTAGAAGAAAACAAAGAAATAGATGAAGAAAAACCCATAATAATAATTACTAGATAAAACTTGAAGATTCAATGATGAAACTAAGCTAAAATTACTCAAATGTGTTAGGCCCAAGTGAAGCTTTTCTTGAGGCACCCTTATCAACTAACTACTAAAAAGCAGAAAGAAAACAGACTCAAACCCTTAAGAAGGTTGTCATGCCATCCATCATTGGGAAGAGCCACCTATCTCACACAAATTCCATTTTTGGAAAGAACCGTGGCATTAAGAAAATTAAATGCTTATTGTAAAAACTCAAGAAAACAAGCTACGAACATCAATTAAGAATCTAAGAAAGAAAAAATGTGAAAAGTCAAATGAATATGTACAAGAGGGGATTTAATCGAATATACAATAGGGAGAATGAATATATACATAAGAATGAAACATTTATATATAGACCCAAATAAAAAAGTACAAAAAGTGCAATGAAATGCTAAAATTCTATGCATACCAAAGATAAAAAAGGAAAGACGGCATAAAATATCATCATATGTACAGTCATCCAAAATCTAAAAATACGGCTACGCCTTCAAAGGAAGGTTGGCATTGTCCCCAATTCCAACTAACCAAAATAAGCACAAAACAGAGTAAAAGGAGAAAGAAGAAACTCCCTATGGGCCCTCCGTCTACATGGGATCCTGAGTCTGTTTCCCTGGGTCCTATGTCTGCTCGAGAACCTGTGATTGGCTCCGTGTGATTTGTGGCTCTCCTGAGACATGGGCTTGGACTTGGACTATGTCCTAGCTAAATCTCGAGGCTGGATGGAGGAACCCTCCTACGGGTCCGCCAACTGTATAACTGCATCTTCAAACTGGGAATCACCCTCCTCCTCTTGGGAGGCCTCTCGAACTCCTGCACTGGATGGGGCTGGACTACTGATGTTGGGTCATGCAATAGCAAATCCTAAGGCAGGTCATCCGCCTTCAGCCTATCAACCTCTACCTTAAGCTCCTTAACCGACTCCTTTAAAGCCCGAGTCTTCCTCCATTTCTTTTCCTCCTTTTCAATCTTCTTAGTTGCCTACCCATATGAATTGAAAATGACCCTAATCAATTGATGGTTCTCAAGGATCATCTTCTGGTTGTCCAGAACCTCCTTGAGAGTGTCCTCAATATACTGTGGGAACTGTGGAGGAGGAGGTGCTGACTGGGCTGCCACTGTAGTAAATAGTACAGACATCTTAGAAATAGTTGTCTTCATCCAATTGTTGATGTTGGCGAGGTCATGGCTCAAATGGGGGGAAGTGAATGGGTATGCAGTGGTGGAGGGCATGTAGAAGTGGATGGACCTAGGCCTATGTCTGCTAAGATAGAAGGAGGCTAAGTAGGAGTCACTACTACTAGTGGCTCTTCAGACAGGCCAGTTGAAGTAGTACCTTTTCCCTTGAAGTGCTTACCCTTAGGGTTGCTATCACCCTGCAGGCTATACTAGGATAACGGATCCTTCAGCTTCATTTTCATATCAAACTTCATCTTCTCCACAAATAAGTCCTCCGGGTACATGGTCAGGAAGTTGGGAAAAGGATAGTTTCTATCACCTTTATTTACCACTCGTGTGATAACCCAGGACATCATCGGGTACCCACCATGATTGATGCTACCAATATAGCCCGGTAAAAAGGGGGTGAGTTGTCGTGGATGGTGGGGTATAGCCTGCGGCACACAAATGTCTCCCACCCTGAGCCTCAAAATTTAGAGTTCTCCTCAATACCTTTACTCATGCGGTCAACCAATCGAGGGTGGTACCTAGGATTGCCAAATACTCTACCAACCAAGGAAGAGCTGCATCCCCCAATGCCATCATCTCCAAGTACAAGGACTCATCCTCCTACGTGAATCCAAGGTAATCTTTTATTATTTTTCCATCAAATTTCACATTCAACTTCCGCACTTTGGTAACTGTGGTACCCTTTTAGATGTGGGACACATTTGTGTAGAACTCCTTCACCAAGTGCTCATTGGCCTCCTCCACCTGCCCTATGAAATATTCCCATCCAGCTCTCTCTCTGAACTGCCTCAACACTCTCTCTGAACTGCCTCAACACGTTGGGGTTGTGAGGCTCGAGGTCATTTATAATGAATTTAAGCTACAGTATTAGCTTCCTCTCGGGATAGCACTCTCTGAACTTGTGGTAGGCAACCTCACTTACAAACCAGTCCTCTCATGCCTCCGATTTTCTAGTCCTATATACCCCACCTACATGGGGCTCACCCCTTTCTACTACTTCCTTTTATTCTACTACAGGACCCTCTCCGGATAGTGAAGCTGAAGGAGATGTGGAGTATTCATTCCACTACCTTCCGTTGAGCCTTCAGAAGACTCGGAAGATATATGCACTGAAGCCTGAGTAGTGGGGGAAGTTAGAGGTGTGTCTCTCAAATTGTTCCTCTCCGGCCAGTCAGGAAAATACTCTGGCACGGAGTCTGATGAATCCTCCCGGGAAGGCTCATACTCACTCCCTGATCGGTCAATAGCTCTATTTGCAGCTTTGATGAGCCTTTGGGTGTTTTTGATGTTTTGCCGAGCTTGCAGGGTCAATTTTATCCTGCCCCATCCCCTACCTCGGGAGGACTCTCCTTTGGCTTTATGTTTATAACTTCTGCCTCATGATTATACCATTTTCTACACACAACAGTCAGTTATGGTTTGTTAGTATCAGTAGAAACAATAAGATGCAAAGTTGCAGAAAATTTGTTGCAGATAGTTCATGCTTGCAAAATGCGAACCGAACAAAATCCATTGCAATCCACATAGAGTTAGGGTTCAGACTACCCACTCTCTGAATCTATGCACCGCAGACCGCGAAAAATGACATTACGATCCGCATTGAGGCACTGTGAACTGCAAAAAATCCAATAAGATCGTCGCCCTAAAATTTCAACAGTTAGAACTTTATAATTCCAGTTCGCACAAAATAGTAGTGCGGACTGCACAAAATCCACTGTGGTTCGCACTGAGTGCCTTGCAGCAACACCAACCTAGGGTTCATGTTTTGTTCATTTTTAGTCCAATTATTCACCTAGTCATGATTCCTTAAATGTTTCCCCAATGTTTTAACTACCTAGACTTAATTAAAACAGTATTTAACTAACCTAAGCTACAAAATTGAAAGAAAAATGTGAAGGAAAGGAAAAAGAACTTTGAACGAATAAAACAAATTCAAGGGAAACAGTAAAATTAATTAACTAAGAAGAAGTTAGAGTTACCAGAAGTGAGATTAATTGAAGATTGACGATTCTTAGTAGTTAATTTCGTGCAGATTTAGAGAGATTAACAGTGTTTTTAAGCATCTGAGATGAAAAGGATCGAAAAGTTTAAATGTAGGTCCGCAAGTCCTATTTATAGAAAAAGGTCCTGGGGCCCATCTTACCTACTCACCACGGACCGCACAAAATGGCACTACGGTCCGCGGTGCTCAGAATAATCAGGCACAAACAAATCGACAATTGCGGACCACACAAAATATAGTGCGGCTGCAATGGACCACCGTAGATCACACTAAATGCAACGCGGCCGCGGTGGAAAACTTTAGAGACTCCCAACTTATGGCAATTCAGTCCTGCAGTCAGTGTTGATTTTTTGCCCCCACACAATGGCCATTGCGGTCGCACAAAGTGAGTGTGGTCCGTACTGAAAACTTCAAAGGGTGACCCTTTCTAAACTTGTTCTTGCACTGCATCAACACAATCCTACAGCATCTCATAACCAGCCCGTCCAAACATAAATCCTATATTACAAAGAAAAACAAAAAGAAAGACACACGGGTTGTCTCCCAAGAAGCCTAATTTAATATTGCAGCACGATGCAGGTTACCATCAAATCACTTTAGATGGAGAAGTGCCACAACGTGGTTGTCATCAATTTTGCCCAGGTATTGCTTGACCCTGTACCCATTCACTATGAAAACCTCATTATTTTTGTTCTTCAGGTCAAGTGCACCAAATAGAGTCACAACCACTACTTCAAAAGGTCCACTCCATTTTGACTTAAACTTTTTCAGAAACAGACGTAACCGAGAGTTGAACAAGAGAACCAAATTACCCACTTTGAACTCTTTGCCAGGAGCATATTTATCATGGAGGTACTTCATCTTGTCCTTGTACAAGGATGAAGTGGAGTAGGTATGAAATCAAAATTTATCAAGTTTATTAAGCTGCTCCACATGAAGATTGGCTGCCACATCCAATTCAAGATTCATCTTTCTCAAAGCCCATATGGCCTTGTGCTCTAACTCAACTGTTAGATGGAAAACGTTCCTAAACACCAACCGATACAGAGACATACTAATCGGATGCTTGTAAGCAATACTATACGCCCATAGAACATCATCCAACTTCTTTGACCAATCAGTCCTACTTGCATTGACCGTTTTTTACAATATACTTTTGATTTTCCTATTTGAGACTTCAACTTGGCTACTCTCTTGAGGATGATAAGGAGTATAAACTTTATGGTTGACACTATACTTTGCAAGCAAAGTGTCAAAAGCTCTATTACAAAAATGAGACCCCCATCACTTATGATTGCACGAGGAGTGTCAAACCTTGTAAAAGTGCTCTTTTTCATAAACGCAACAACACTCCGAGCCTCATTGTTAGGTAAAGCCACAGCTTCACCCACTGTGAAACATAGTCAACCGCCACAAGAATGTATGTATTCCCACACAAGCTAATGAATGGGACCATAAAATAAATGCCTCGTACATCAAGAATATCAACCTCAAGGATGGCATTGAGAGGCATCTCATCTTTTTTCGAAAATTCCCCCGCCATTTGACATTCATCACACCTCTTCACAAGTTCACTTGCATCTTTGTACAAAGTTGGCTAATAAATCCCACGACTAAGAACTTTGGAAGTCTTCCTCGCCCCGCCATGATGGCCACCATAGGGAGAGGAATGACAAGCCTCCAGGATACTCAATTGCTCTTTCTCCGGGACACACCTTCGGATCATACCATCCATGCAAATATTGAACAAGTACGGATAATCATAGTAGAAATCCAAACTATCCCGTTTGAGCTTCTTTCATTGGTTAGAAAAGAGATCACAGGGGATTATGCCAATCATAAGGAAATTAGCAACATCAGCAAACCATGGAATATCATTCGCTGACATCGAAAGGAGTTATTCATTGGGAAATGAATCATTGATCTCTAGGCCATCATGAGGCCTCCCCTCCTCCTCCAAGTGAGACAAGTGGTCCTCCACTTGGTTTTCACTACCCTTCCGGTCCACAATCCCCAAATCAAACTCTTGAAGTAACAAGACACACCACATTAGTCTAGCTTTGGAATCCTTCTTCGTCATCAAGTACCGAAGTGCGGCATAATCAGTATGGACTATGACCTTGGAGCCTATAAGATACTGCCGAAATTTCTCCATTGCGAACACAATAGCCAAAAGTTCTTTCTTAGTCACCGTTTAGTTCACTTGAGCATCATTCATTGTCTTGTGTGCATAGTACACCGGATGAAATATTTTGTTTGCTCTTTAACCCAAAACCGCCCCGACCATAACATTGCTCACATCGCACATGATCTCAAAGGGAAGCTCCAATAAGGTGCGGTAATGATAGGAGTGGTGGTAAAATTGTTCTTGAGAAGTTCAAAGGTTTGCATACATCTCTCATCGAACACAAACTTGGCATCATTTTCCAATAACTTGCATGATGGGTTCACTACCTTCGAAACGTTTTTGATAAATCTCCAGAAGAACCCCGCATGCCCAAGAAAACTTCTAACTCCCTTGACATAGGTAAGGGAAGGGAGCTTTGAAATCACATAAATTTTTACTTTATCCACCTCGATGCCATGCTTTAAATTTTATGCCTAAGAACTATGCCCTCTTCCACCATAAAGTGGCATTTCTACCAATTAAGAACGAAAATGGTTTCTTCACAATGGGCCAACACTCTATCCAGATTTTTCAAACATGCATCAAATGAATCACCCACAATAATAAATCCATCCATGAACACCTCCAAAGTATCTTGCACCATATCAGTGAAAATGGCCACCATACACCGTTGAAATGTAGCCGATACATTACACAACCCAAAAGTCATCATTGAATGTGCCGAACAAACCACACATGTCCTCGTTCTGCATTAGAGGAATGGAAGAATCTACTAAAAACCATGTAAAAAATCATGTGCATCTTCCAAATGATCACCATCATAACATGGAGGACCCATCTTTCTGAACCAATCAAACCTCTTCTGCTCATTCTTAGATGTAGCAGCTCCACTACCGGCCTAATAGTAGCTATGAGAGCATATCAACCAATATGTAGCACTCCTGGTTCTGATAAACAATCACAACCTACTCAGGAGTGTGAGTAGGTGGACTCTGTACCCCTCCATCCGCCTGAGAAGTTCTGGTGCCACAGTCTGTGCTAGGCCCTCTATAAGACCAACCAAATAAACAAAGGCATCCTAAAGTGCTAAGGTAGCAATAAACCCCTCTGGGACATGAGCTAGTATGACTAGCTCACCCTGATCAAAGACATGATCATCCACTGGAACTACTGATGGCTCCACAGTGGCTGCCCTAATGGGGGCTCTAAGTGTAGCTTAGGCCTTATCTCTGCCTCGACCACAGGCTCTCACAACCCAAACTAAGGGGTTGGTGCTTGCCCATATGCTCTTGAGGAACATGTTCTCACCATCTACAAGAGACTAAAAAGAAAAAGGATTCAAACTTCGGATCAATATAGCAACACGATAAAGAACGAAATAAGGGTAGTTTCCTAACATCTTGTAGCCTCTTAGAGATAAGTGCAGATGTCATTGAATTGATCCAGAATACTCTACTAGACCTGCTCGTGACACGTGAGACATATACAACATAGAGCTCTAATACCAACTGATCACGGCCTTGAGGTGGGATTTTGGGTCATGACAACAAGGTCTGATGCTCATGTTCCACGGAAAACAATGAGAATAATAGTATAATAATAGCATATATAAGGAAAAGTATCTCACATAATAACAGGCTAGCTTAACACAATAGAAGGAAAACTAGACATGCCTTTTAGATATAACTTTCAAGGCATCAACTTCCATATAATTCACTTAGACATATAGTTAACAAGATAAAACGATAATATCAAGTTCTAAACATCAAGTAGACATAAAACACCATTTATCATGAGGAATAATACAACTCTATGCCTAAGCGTTAGATATACAATCCAAATCAACATGAAAATCACAATTTAAATATCAACTGTATATAATCTTAGAACATTCATAATGATTAACACAAAGTACCCCTTAATTATATTCTAAGCACACTCACGATTCCTAGCTCAAAGCCCATGGACCCTCACACACACACATACACGCTCCCAAAACTATACGGGTACTTGACACAAGTCCCTCACCAAGCACATATATATGACCCTGTACCTTCGTCCATGGTTATTACCTGACTCTAGAAGGGTGGGTCCTTGCCCAAGCATTGACTGGATCGAAGTTAACGATCAATATCACTTAGCCTAATATGGTTCCTAGTGCAACCATCATCTGATAATCAATACCACTTAGCCCACTATGGGGCTTAGTGCACGGGTCACCTCATTATCAATATCAAATCGGCTCTATGGCCCGAGATCAGTCATCAATCAGCTCAAGTGTCCTTATGCCAACATCTCACATAAACATAATTTAATATTCCACATGAAATATACAAACATAATATAATTCAGCTTAAACTCATGTCACGTACAAGGACTCCAACATGTGAGATAACATATCAAAAGTGTACCGAGAAAAAGGCATAACATGCGGATATAATATTAAGACTGCAAAGTATGACTACGACTAAGGCGAATAGCTCAACATAGAAAAAATAGCTCTATCATACCTCAATAAGTAAGCAAATAGCCTAGACATGATTTCTAACATGAATGATAGCTCACGTAGTCATACAAATGGAGAAAACATGATACTAAAGAAACATGATGTAGAAACAAGGCATATAATAGCCTAAGATATATCAAGGTCATGAATAACCATGGTGCATGCATATACGATCGTCACCTCGCAAATATGGAACCCCCAACATATGAAAAATAGCATAGCGAATGGGGATAATCACCCTTGTACAAGCTTAGGCAAGATACTTACCTCCTCCAGGCTAATCTTCAACCTCGAATTCAAATATATAATTAGTTTTCAAAATGAGTCCAATCGATACTCAAATCCCCAAAATACACTCTCTCAAGTGTAGGCGAAACCCTAAATTTCTTTCTTAGATTCACCAATAAAATGCAAAAATCAAAGGTAAAATCATGAATAATAATCAAAATTCTAGTTAAGAACACTTACTTAATCTAATAGGGTGAAAATCACCTCAAAAATTGCTCCAATCTGAGCTCTTAATATCAAGATATGAAATGAAGCAAATGTTAGAAAATACGCTTACCTAGAGGGGGGTGAATAGCGTTATAATAAAAATTAGCGTAAACTTGCGGAACTTAAAAATTGCAGGAAAGAAATAAGTGCGATAAGTAAATAAATAAGAACGACGCACCGATGTATCCTGGTTCACCACAACCCGTGGCTAGTTCAGTCCCCGAGAGACTCTCTCGAGATTTCCACTAACACTGTTAAGCTTACGGGTGCTCAACAAACCTTTACAAACTGAGGACACAAGCCTCAACAACCTTTGCTCGAAGATACAACACTCCAAGACTTCAACCAAAGGAAACACAAGTTCCTTCTTACAATACAAGGGACTAACACTTCCCTTCAAGTGTATAAAACACTTAGCACTCACTTAAACAAGATTCTCTTAATAGAGTAGATATGAGTAAACAGATACGCTCAAGAACGCAACAACTTTCGTCAAGAATTTTGGCTCTCAAAACTTATGTAATGAATAAAAAGTGATGAACAATAGAGTATGCAAGCTATAGCAATAATATGATCAGTTGTTGTCTTTAGAAGCCTGATTTGAAGCTATATTTATAGTTGCAAAACCATGCATTACCATTGCCTAATTGCCAATTAAGAATTGCTGATTTTACTCAGTGACAATCGATTGTCAAAATGCCACAATCGATTGTTTGCCAATCGTTCCAAAAATCATTCCCAGATTTTACGCTTAACAATCGATTATCTAAGATCAATAATCGATTACTGACAACGTTCAAAAAATCATTTCCAGATTATACTTAAAACAATCGATTGTCAGAAATCTACAATCGATTACTTGGCAACGTTCAAAAAATCATTTCCAGATTTTACTTAAAACAATCGATTGTCAGAAATCTACAATCGCTTACTTGGCAACGTTCAAAAAATCTTTTTCAGATTTTATTTAAAACAATCGATTATTAGAAATCTATAATCGATTACCTGACGGTTTTTGAAAATATTTTGGCAACGGTCAATTACACAATCAATTATGCTATGAGAACAATCGATTATATATCAGTCTTTGAAAAATCAATTAGACACTGCCTCAATGAACTCGATTGTCAAAGGTACACAAACGATTATTTTATGACTTTGAAAATGTCTGATAGACACTGCCTCAACACAATCGATTGTCATAAGTTCAAAATCGATTATTTTGTAGCTTTGAAAAACTTCGATGTACACTGCCTCAACACAATCGATTGTCATAAGGTTCACAATCGATTGTCATGCAGATTTGAAAAATCTGATGCACACTGCCTTAACACAATCGATTGTCATAAGTTCACAATCGATTGTCATGCAGCTGACTTAACATAATCGATTATCATAAGTACATAATCGATTATCTTAGTCCAGATTTTAGAGGCATGTTTAAAAATCATTTTGACTAAAGTAAATATGCATGATTTAAAATCATTTTGCTTTAAATTTAAATATGCATGATTTGATAAAAATATTTTTACGAGAGAAGCCAAGTCTTGAGTCAAGTTATGGGATCAAGATCACAATTAAAGAATGACTCATGTATAACTTTATATCTTTGCTTGATCTTGGTCTTGTGCTTGGACCTTGTCATATGTCCATTGCGCATAGTTTGTCATTCATCAAAACCTACAAATATGAACACACGTTTTAGTATAGTGCCTTGAGAACGTGTTTCAACAATTTCCCCATTTTTGATAATGGCAAACTTTTGTCGGGATATGCATATTTGATAATTCATAATGACGATTCAAGACAAGTAAAGATATGCAACAATATGCAGCAAGTCTCTAGATGTGCAATTAGTTCCCCCTCAACATATGAATTCCCCCTTAATTTATGCCAATAAAAATTTAGTGCATATCCCGTAACTTGTTTATTGATTAAGCAAAAGTTGCATAAGAAGACATAATAAAGCATAGAAATATAAACTAAAGAAATTATTCATTATCATCATTTCCCGCCTCGTCATCCGGCACTGCTTCATAAGGGACAAGTCCAGCATATGGATAATGAACATGGTCAAAATATCCATGGACCTCATATGTCAATTGATTGACAGAGGTGGTCAAAGAAGCAATTTGGTCGGAAATAGATTGAAGAGTAGGTTCTTGAGGCTGACGCGATCGACGAGTTGGAGGAGGAGCAGGAGCTACATGATCGCCGTCATGGGGAAAGGAGGATTCGGAAATTTCCCATTTCTTGGTGCTCTTTTTGAGCGGACCGATAGAGGTGTTGAACCTGGAGGCTTCAAGAAAATTCATAATAAGGAGGGCATAGGGAAGTGGTCTATCGTCGCCGATGGCATCAAGCATGTGAATTTTGACGAACTTACACCAATTGATGTGAGCTCCGGTTATAATGGCATGCATGAGCTTTGCGTCCTCTTGGGAGAGAGTGGTATGGTTATGTTTGCGAGGCTTGAGGACTCGGGTTATGAAATAGAAAATCAAACGATATTCGGGGAGCATTCCCGTAATGGTAGGACGTCGAGTAGATAGATTAGGATCATAAGCTCCAAGTCCTATTTGGTTTAGGAGAATTTTCTCATCAAATAAGGCGCCGGCTTCTCTAATGTAGCGAGAAATGTTTTCCCCACTTCGAGGAAGATGAGTAATAGAATGCAAGTTTTCATTAGATAAAAGAATTTGAACGCCATTAATGTTTGACACAAGCTCACCATCGTCGTCCTCATGAAGATTTGAGTAGAACGCTTGAATCAATGGAGGATTAATATAAGGATAGGTAAGAAGTCAAGAAGTTGACATTCCTTAAGTATGTTTGCAGCGGGGGCGCATGATTCAAGATATTTACTTGTGGAAAAGCGAGGAGGAAGGATGTCACGCTTTTCGAATTTCGTTAAGAATCTAGTTAACTCGGTTTCAGAATTGAATTGTAAAATAGACCCATCTTGGTAAGGGAAATTTGGAGGAGGACGAGCAGCTGAAGAAGATGCACCATGTCTACCTGAACGGGAACGTTTAGTGTGTTTGCCCGACATTTTGAATAAGTAGAAATGGCCTTTGTAAGAAGCTTGAAAGATTTTTGAAATTTTGGGAGCTAAGATTGATGCTTGAGTGAAGAAATTGAAGGCATATGGTACCTATTTATAATGAGGAAGATGGCATTTCATTTATGGTGAGAATCTGCAAAAATTTATGAGCTAAAACGGTCAGAAACGGTAAGAAAAATTTTCACTGACCGTTACACAATCGATTGTGGAATTGAAACAATCGATTGTTATGGAGTTTTGACTTGAACTCGGAACTGACAAAAATCGATTGTGGGAATCTGGCAGGACCCAAACGGTAACAAATATTTGAATTACTGACAAAAAATAATCGATTGTTGAATTATGGTAATCGATTGTTGTGACACAGTGTGCACAGTGATTTTCTGACTCGGAAAATAATCGATTATATTTTTGAAACAATCGATTGTTTTAGGAAAGCAGTACTGAATGGCCTAGACGGTAATCGATTATACAGTAAAAAATCGATTATATAAAAAAAACTGCATAATAAGCATAAAATGTAAATAGTCGATTAGTGATACTTGCTAATCGATTGTCCGCACAGTAAACATGAGACATAAGAAAAAATAATCGATTATTTGCTGTAACAATCGATTGTTCTATGCCATTGCTTTATAATTCCCCCTACCTTTAGGGCGATACCTGCAAAAGAAAATTAGATGTCTCCGACGCTCAAGTTAGTAATTTGTAAAGAAATAATGACGTAGATCAATATGGCCAAGTGAGAACGTGATCTCTTAAGAAGTGTGTCCTAAGGTGTTCTTAAGAGTGATTTGGGTACTTACCTTTTCTCCAACGTCGCCAATTACCTGTTCGAGAGGGTGATCTTTGATTGTCCTCCATTCGTTAGTTTGTTTCTTTCTCCAATTGTGGCGCTTCCTCCGATAATTGTTCCAAGATTTCATCTTGTATTTCCTTAGAAGTTTCCTCTTGTACTTTGTCTTGAGGACTTATTGAGTTTAAGATACCTGCAGGATCAGAACCAGAATCCTTTCTCGTCAAGCGAGCATTATTTTCGGAAAACACAATATGAGGGGATTCCTCCACAGTTCCGGTTCTATTATTGAATACCCTATATGCTTTGCTACGTGAGGAATAACCAATAAAAATTCCTTCATCGGATTTGGCATCAAATTTTCCCAATTGATCTTTTTCATTGTTATGAATAAAGCATTTACAACCGAATACTCTAAAATGGGAGATATTTAGTTTCCTTACCTTGTAGAGTTCATAAGGGGTTTTCATGAGTATTGGCCTTATGACTACTCTATTCAAAACGTAGCATGCGGTACTCACGGTATCCGCCCAAAAATGTTTGGGAATCTTAGCCTCATCGAGCATGGTTCTAGCCATCTCTTCTAGACACCTATTTTTCCTTTCCACCACCCCATTTTGTTGTGGTGTTCGTGGAGCGGAGAAGGTGTGCACGATACCGAGTTCGTCACAAAAGTCCGCAAAGAGATTGTGATCAAACTCTCCCCCATGATCACTTCTTATTGAAGTGACGGTTGTGTCCTCTTCGTTTTGAACACGTTTAAGAAAATATTTGAAATTATGAAAAGCTTCACTTTTATGAGCAAGAAATAGAGTCCATGTAAATCTAGAATAATCATCAACAATAACAAAAGCATAACGATTTCTACCAAGACTTTCAGTGTGAGATGGTCCAAATAAGTCCATAGTAATTGCAAAGGTCTAGTAGTTGAAACAATATTTTTCAATTTAAAAGATGCTTTTGTTTGCTTCCCTTTTTGACAAGAATCACAAATAGAGTCTTTTTCAAATTTCAAGTTTGGAAGACCAATAACTAAATTTTGTGAAACCAATTTGTTCAAAAGATGCATGTTGATGTGAGCTACTCTACGGTGCCATAACCACGTATCATCTTCTTTGCTCATAAGACAATCTACATATTCAGATGAAGAATTTTCGAGATCAACCATATAGATATTATCCATTCTAAATCCACGAAGAATAATTTTAAAATCGCTACGGTGAAAAACTAAGCATTCATTTGAATCAAATAAAACAAGATTTTCCTTGTCACATAATTGACTTATGCTCAAGAGATTATGTTTTAAACCTTAACTAGCAATATATGCTTAATGGAAGAGGAGTCATCCTTACCGACCGATCCAATGCCGATAATTTTTCCTTTGTTGTTATCACCAAAAATAATGCTTCCTCCTTCCTTGTGTTCTAGTTGAAGGAACTTGGATTCGTCTCCAGTCATGTGCTTGGAGCATCCACTATCAAGGTACCAAAGTACACTTGACCCCTTCAAACACACCTACAAAACAGATTAATGAGTTTTAGGTACCCATGCCATTTTGGGTTCTTGGGGGTTAGGCAAATCATAGTGATGTGATTGAGTGTTATGTCTATGTCGTGTAAAACAAGCAGGAGCAATATGTCCAATTCGTCTACAATAATGACAAACAACATTAGGATTATGCATTCGTCTAGGTTGATAGTAATTGGACGGACGAAATTCATTTACTCTATTCTTGACAATATGACTATTGCGCAATTCATGAAAATCATTTCTCCTACTATTTGTTCTAGGATATACAGCATTTCTAGGATAGTTGTTTCTAGGTTGAAAGCCATTTCTAGGTGTTCTACAAGGTTCAAAATTTCTTCTAGTGCTTGGCCTAGAGTATGCATTATTTCTAGAATGATTATTTCTAGGTTGCGATTGTTGAAAGCCATTTCTAGGTTTGTTATATCTAGGATGAGCGTTTGTTTTATTAATCCTAGGTTGAGCCTTAGGTTGTTGGGGGTTGGCTTCAACCTTTTCTTTAGGCTCATTCTCAAAGCCTATGCCATGCTTGGTCGACTTCAAATTAACAAGAACTTCATTCAAATTTTTATGAGAAGAATTAAACTTATCTAGGGTGCCCTTAAGTCTTTCTACCTCATTTTTGAGATGCATGCAAGAAGTACAGTTTTTACTAGAGCTCTCGGGTTTATCGGCGCTTCGCTTGCCGAAAAATTTGTTTTCTTCTTTCAACTTCTCATTTTCCAAAATCAGTTTTTCCAAATCCTTTTCTTTCAAAGAGAGTTGTTTTTCAAAATATTTTTCTTTTAAAGAAGCATTTTCTTTTATGCTTTTAACAGTTTTGGAAGCTTTAATAAATTCACTATACAACTCATCAAAAGCATTTTGCATTTCCTCAAGAGAATAGAAATTTTTGGAAGAAATTTGACATACCTCTTCTTGATTGTTTTCGTGAGCCATGAGACAAAGATTTGCGGCTTCGTCTTCTTCTTCCTCACTCGACTCGTCACCGGAGTCGCCTCCCCAAGATATGTATGCTCGTTGTTTCTTGAAGGGTTTCTTCTCCTTTTTGGCATTTGGGCAATTTGATTTAATGTGCTCGGTTTCTCCGCACTCATAGCACTTTATTTGATCTCCTTGATTTTTGCCCTTTCGTTCATACTCTTTTCGCATGAACTTTTGAAATCTCTTAATAACGAGTCCGAACTCGTTGTCTCCGTCCTCATCATTTTGAGGTTGGCTTGTGCTTGCCTTGAGAGCGATCTTTTGTTTCCTTTGATCATCAACAAGAGGGTTAAGCATAGTAGATTCATAAGTTTTAAGATTACCTCTTAATCCGTCGATGGTGACATTTGAAACGCCAATAGATTCTTGAATCGCGTCGGCCTTGGATCGCCATGCCGGAGTGAGACTTCGGGGAATTTTTCGGACAAGTTCCTTATCTGTGAAGGTCTTCTTAAGAGCATGTAAATCATTAACAATTTTTGAAAATCTTTCAAACATCTCATCGACCTTTTCGCCTTCCTTCATGTGAAACAATTCATATGCATGGGTTAGGAAATCAATTTTAGCTTCCCTTACCTGGTCCGTACCTTCGTACGTAATTTCCAGCTTGTCCCACATTTGCTTCGCCGTTGTGCAACATGATATTTTCCTGTAATCATTAGCATTTACAGCACAATATAATAAATTAATGGCTTTAGCGTTGTTTTGCACCTTTCGGATATCATCCGCATCGTATTCATCTTCGGACTTTGGAACATCTTTATTTTCAACCTTTTTGGTTGGAATTTGTTCTCCCTTCATTATAACCTTCCAAAGATGAAACTATTTGATTGAACAAATATTCTCATCCTCTCCTTCCAGTACGTATAGTTTGTACCGTCGAATAGTGGTGGTCGGGTGGAGCATTGTCCTTCACCTATTTCTGCAAAAGAATCACGAGTAGAAGCCATGGATTATTTCTCTCAAACGGTTAAGTCTTCAGAGAGTTGGGCTCTGATACCAATTGTTAGAAAATACGCTTAACACTAGAGGGGGGTGAATAGCGTTATAATAAAATTAGCGTAAACTTGCGGAATTTAAAAATTGCAGGAAAGAAATAAGTGCGATAAGTAAATAAGTAAGAACGAACGCACCGATGTATCCTGGTTCACCACAACCCGTGGCTAGTCCAGTCCCCGAGAGTCTCTCTCGAGATTTCCACTAACACTGTTAAGCTTACGGGTGCTCAACAAACCTTTACAAACTGAGGACACAAGCCTCAACAACCTTTGCTCGAAGATACAACACTCCAAGACTTCAACCAAAGGAAACACAAGTTCCTTCTTACAATACAAGGGACTAACACTTCCCTTCAAGTGTATAAAACACTTAGCACTCACTTAAACAAGACTCTCTTAATAGAGTAGATATGAGTAAACAGATACGCTCAAGAACGCAACAACTTTCGTCAAGAATTTTGGCTCTCAAAACTTATGTAATGAATAGAAAGTGATGAACAATAGAGCATGCAGGCTATAGCAATAATATGATCAGTTGTTGTCTTTAGAAGCCTGATTTGAAGCTGTATTTATAGTTGCAAAACCATGCATTACCGTTGCCTAATTGCCAATTAAGAATTGCTGATTTTACTCAGTGACAATCGATTGTCAAAATGCCACAATCGATTGTTTGCCAATCGTTCCAAAAATCATTCCCAGATTTTACGCTTAACAATCGATTATCTAAGATCAATAATCGATTACTGGCAACGTTCAAAAAATCATTTCCAGATTATACTTAAAACAATCGATTGTCACAAATCTACAATCGATTACTTGGCAACGTTCAAAAAATCATTTCCAGATTTTACTTAAAACAATCGATTGTCAGAAATCTACAATCGATTACTTGGCAACGTTCAAAAAATCTTTTTCAGATTTTATTTAAAACAATCGATTATTAGAAATCTATAATCGATTACCTGACGGTTTTTGAAAATATTTTGGCAACGGTCAATTACACAATCGATTATGCTATGAGAACAATCGATTATATATCAGTCTTTGAAAAATCAATTAGACACTGCCTCAATGCACTCGATTGTCAAAGGTACACAATCGATTATTTTATGACTTTGAAAACGTCTGATAGACACTGCCTCAACACAATCGATTGTCATAAGTTCACAATCGATTATTTTGTAGCTTTGAAAAACTTTGATGTACACTGCCTCAACACAATCGATTGTCATAAGGTTCACAATCGATTGTCATGCAGATTTGAAAAATCTGATGCACACTGCCCTAACACAATCGATTGTCATAAATTCACAATCGATTGTCATGTAGCTGACTTAACATAATCGATTATCATAAGTACATAATCGATTATCTTAGTCCAGATTTTAGAGGCATGTTTAAAAATTATTTTGACTAGAGTAAATATGCATGATTTAAAATCATTTTGCTTTAAATTTAAATATGCATGATATGATAAAAATGTTTTTACGAGAGAAGCCAAGTCTTGAGTCAAGTTATCGGATCAAGATCACAATAAAAGAACGACTCATGTATAACTTTATATCTTTGCTTGATCTTGGTCTTGTGCTTGAATCTCGTTATATATCAATTGCGCGCTTGTGCTTGGACCTCGTCATATGTCCATTGCGCATAGTTTGTCATTCATCAAAACCTACAAATATGAACACACGTTTTAGTATAGTGCCTTGAGAACGTGTTTCAACAGCAAAACCTCGAATATAATATGTTGCCAACCACTCTCGCTTTTATAGACTCCGGCTCACATGTACGAGCTCGCTTTTGTGAGTCCCCTACTCACCTTTGTGAGTTCCACTAACACGGGCATTCATCGCATCTGCGTCCCTACTACCACGTCTGCAACATTGCATAAATGACTCCACAAGCACAGATGGACAATTCCTCAGTCCAACCCAGCTCCTCATGTGCACACTTCCTCCGCACGTACAACCTTATTCCCGCATAAGCAGCCTTGGACTCACCATCTTTGCATCTGCAAACCCCAAACATGTATATGCAACTTTGCATCCGCGACCAGTCTTCCGCAGATGCAGCGCATTAGATAAGCAACTCATGCAACTCCAAAATTGTTCAAAATCAATCTGAAATATAGTCGTACACCACAGGACCCCAGTCAAATCATGCTAATAAGTCCAAATCCATCACCTGAATCTATCCAAAGGATCCGATCACCATAATTAACATTAAAACTAAAAATCGTCGACCAAGATCAATCTCTTAAGTTCATACCAAGCGTTTGATTCAAGCCTAACCAATCCGGAATGACCCGAACTGTTTACACAATTCCCAAATGATTAAATGGACCTATTCCAATTTGTGAAACAACAATGCGACCCTGATAGCCTCAAAGTCAACTCCCGAAAAAGATTATGAACATTCGAACAAATTTTCTACTTCCGCCAAGTAGAGCCAAAACATTTTAGGAACATCCAAATTCAAATACGAATATGTGTCCAAGTCCAAAATTACTATGCGGACCTTTTGCAACCATCAAACACAAATCTAAGATCGTTTACTCAAAAGTAAAACCTTGGTTACCTCTTTCAAGTTAAAGCTTCCAAATTGAAAAATACTCTTCCAAATCAACTTTGAATCCCTCGAAAGTCAAAACCAACAATACACATAAGTCCTAATACATAATATGAAGCTTCTCAAAGTCTCAAATACCCCAGCAAAGTGCTAGAGCTTAAAATGACATGCCCGGTTATTATAACGCATTTTTCATATGTTGCGCCCTAGGCTTCGAAAAGATGAAATTTTGAAGATCAATTTTACTAATTCCTTGGAGGTAAGTTATTTACACGTGGATTTTCTTTTATATATTAATTACCCATGGATATCTACACCTAAATTTTGAAGTTTGAAATAAAGTTGGGCATTTTTGTCTACACTTTAAGAGAGTGTATTTTAGGAATTTGAGTACCGATTTGGATTCATTTTGAAAATTAATTATATATTTTTGAACTCTATGGGTTATGGGTCATCAAATTTTGGTTCGCATTGGGCCCGTGTTGACTTTTTATGACTTTTAAAAATTTCTGCAAAGATTGAAGCTTTATGGATTAGGATCATTTCCTAGGGCTTTGTTGACTTTCTTGGATGATATTTGGTTTGGATTACGCGATTGGAGGGCCAAAACAAGGTTTTGACGCAATTTAAAGTTAAAGACCAGCCTGGATAAGGTATGTATATTTCCTAAGCTTGGCTTGAGGGTAATCTCCCTATTTGATATTCGTTATGTGTTGGGGGTGACGTATATGCAAGGTGACGAGCGTATAATAATGCACAATGGTTATTCATGATCCCGGTAGATCTTACATTATTATATTCCTTGTTTTGCAGTTTTTCTTCTTTGATATTATGTTTTCTCCATTTGTATGACTACATGAGCTATTCTTCATACTATAAATCATGTCTAGGTTATTTCCTTATTTGTTTGATATATTATAGGGCTATCTTTGCTATTTTGAGCTATTTGTCGTAGATTTAGTCATATTATTCAATCATGATATTATATTCGCGTAATATACCTTTGTCTTTCTGTACTTTTTATATGTTATCTTACATGTATTGGTACCCTTGTGCATGACAGGAGTTTGAACTGAATTATGGCATGTTGTTATATTTCTTGTGGTATACTGAATTATGTTTATATGAGATGTTGGCATATGGAGACTTGAGCGGATTGATACTGGTCTTGGGCCACAGAGCCGACTTGATATTGATAGTGAAGTGATGCGTGTGTCAGTCCTACTTTGTGGTGAGTGGTAGTGATTGTAAGGTGACACGTATGTCAGGGCCCATATTGATATTGATGGTTGACTTAGATCCAGTCAACGCTTGGTCTAGGGCTGGCCCCACCAGAGTCAGGTATTAACATATGGGTATAGGCACACATGTTATATATATTCTTGGCAAGGGGTTTATATCCAATACCCATATAGTGTTGAGTGTTTTGTGTGTATGTGATGATCCATGGGTATTTTTTCAGGCACCGTGAGAGTATTGAGAGTATGATTAAGGGTACTTACTAGGCTATCACTATGAATGTGCTGAAATTATGTATACTCTATATTTAAACTATGATTCTTTATTGATTTGCCATAAACGTCTAACATACAGGCAGAAAGTTATATTATTTCGCATGCTAATAAGTATTTGATGTCTCTACTTGATGCTTAGAGCTTGATATTACAGTTTTATCTTATTAAATCGATGTCTAATTGAATCATGTGGAAGAGTTGATGCCTTGATTGTCATATCTAAAAATGCTGCCTATTTCTCATCATGTTATATCAGATTTAGGCCTATTATTATATAATTTATTTTTCCTTATATGTCATTATGCTACTATTATTATTATTGTTGTCTCTGGAAAGTGAGCATCGGATCTTGTCAATCTTGTCACTTCTTTCTACCAGAGATTAGGCTTGCTACCTTTTGAGTACATGAAATCGGTTGTACTCATACTACCCTTTACGTTTCATATGCGGATTAAAATATTGTTGATCATGGTAGTTTCCCGTGAGCTGGTCTGGATTAGCTTGGAAATTTTGAGGTAGCATTGTTGTTCAGCTCCCAAGCATTGAAGTTCCATCTTTTATCTTATGATCTTACTGCTTAGTATTCCAAACAGTATTACTGTCCACTGTGAAATCCGAGGGCCGATTTCTCATTGACAAAATGCTTCAAAGGGTCACCCCAGAGGCCCAGGACCTCGAGCCGATCACTTCCCTCAAGATCAGTCAACACCCAGCCAAGGATATATCGACCGCAACCCCGACGAACGCAAGAATCTCTTGAAGAATGCATTTGGGTCGATTAAGTCTATTTGAGAAGCACAACGTCGGGCCACGCATATGTCTTAAAGCTAGTTGGCTGTCCCATCACATTTCCAATATCACGCAACATATCTTGCACTAGGTTTGGGCTCCCCTCCCCCCCCCCCCCCATAAAAGGGGAGTCGTTAACACCCTATAAGGCGACTCCAACTATTCTCCACAAGATTAATATCTCTCTCCCTCTTTTCTCTCTAACCTGCTCGCTCTTACTAGCTCGAGGCCACTTCTAGCATTTATTGCCTTCATATTTATACTTCATTTGTCGCTTATTATTAACCACAAAGAGCCTTCTTTAATTACATCTTAATTGTTACCCTAATCCCGACTGCCCCTGATAGCTCGAGATCGAGCCTAGATACCAACCTTGAGGTCCTCCATCGACTAGTCCGAAGCCAGGGCAGCAAGCCTATCGCTCGATTATTGACCCGTATTAGCTTATATTTTATCATTAAATTCATATTCTTAGCACCATCTGCTCTAACAACTAGAATAAAAATAGATCACATATTTTTAAAATCCCATTTACAAATTTAATTGTTGTTACCAATTTCACGGTTAACAGTTTGGCGCCCGCCGTGGGACTAAAAGTAATAGTGATTATTCTCTTGCTAGTTTCATTGCACAAATACAAGTTGTCTT
Organism: Nicotiana benthamiana; assembly: GCA_034376525.1. Classification (NCBI taxonomy): domain Eukaryota; kingdom Viridiplantae; phylum Streptophyta; class Magnoliopsida; order Solanales; family Solanaceae; genus Nicotiana; species Nicotiana benthamiana. Next base: position 109,951,518 of record CM067326.1, on the reverse strand, counting down.
TCACATTTTTTCTTGCTCGAATATCTTTGATCTTAGGTCAAAATGTCTGCCTCGGTAAACAGAATCGAAAATGACAACCTCAAAAACCACGGGGAAAACGGCGTGGTTGTTCCAGTTGTCAGCACGTCGCCATAGAATCCTGATATCACACACAAGCCAAATCCAGTGGACACAGATTCCGAGGATGCATAACAGGTTGACGATGTAGAAAATCATTCTATCTATGATATGTGCGCTGTGGTTGTACGAGCATGATTTTCAGGTATAGGTTTTGATGAATGACAAACAATGAAGTCAAGTGTCAAACAACGATATTATATGACAAACAATCAAGATTGAATGCCGAGAAGCATATTGATGAACGGATTGCAATGGAAAAGCCAAAGACGAGCTCAAATGTTCAAGACCGAAGACCCAAGGCGTAGGTCGTTAGGTAGAACAAATGTAAGAGCAACGCTTAAGTTATCTCGTCTTTTGGCTCAACATAGGTCATCATAAATATGATAAAATCATTTTATTAAATCATATTTATCATAAACATATTTTATTAAATTATATTTATCATAAACATATTTCAAATACTTCAAACAAAATGGTGTTAAAGTTTTCATCTTAACCAAAATGGTTTTTGAAGTAAGTTTTCAATTCTGCCTCAGAATAATCGATTATCAGTATATGCATAATCGATTATGTTGTAGACCGTTGCCAGTGTTTGAACACTGCCTCAGAATAATCGATTATGCTGTAGACCGTTGCCAGTGTTTGAACACTGCCACAGAATAATCGATTATGCAGTATCAGATAATCGATTATTCAGCAGAAAATCAGCTTCTGATTTTCAGAACATTCGAGAATAATCAATTATCAGATACTGAATAATCGATTATCTTGGCACAAAATTAGCATAATTGATTGCCAATTAAGCAACGGACATACACCATTTTTCACTTATAAAAAGAGGTCTTTTGAGCTGATTTTAAACACACAACACCTCCCAATATTGATATACATATTGACATTATTTGAGCATCATTTTAGAGCTTTTGTTGAGCCATTTGAGAGACAACTTTGAGTTGTTCATAGAGCTAAATTTGTATCTCTTTATCTACTCTTTTGAGAGAGTTCTTGTTGTAAAAGAGAAAGGTGTTTGAGAAGAACATATCTTCTCATTGATTGTCGGGTTCGCTAAGTACCCTAAGTCTTAGTGTGTGAAGTCTTGTGGTGCGTTATCCACGAGCAAGGTTGAAGACTTGAGGTGCGGTATCCTCGAGCAAGTTGAAGTCTTGTAGAGTGTACATCTACGAGCAAGTGTAATGGTTTGTTAGGCACCCGAAAGCTTAACGGAGTTAGTGGAATCTCGAGAGAGTTTCTCGGGGACTGGACTAACCACAAGTTGTGGTGAACCAGGATAAATTCGGTGTGTTCTTTCCTTGCTATTTTTATTACCGAATTTATTTTATTCCTGCAATTTTTAATTCCGCAATATTTATCAATATTCTCATGCCGCACTATTCACCCCCCTCTAGTGACGGGCATAACAGACGAAACCTCATAAACCAACGGAAGCATACAGCATGGCGACCAACTAGAAGCCCAAAAAACCCCGACTCGGGAAGCGCTGGAAGTTAGTCTTCACAATATTTTTTAAATGTTGTAGGAAAAGCAGTTGGGTATCACTCAGTTACAAAGCCATCTGAACACTCCCAGCATAGTAGCACCGGAAACCACTCCCCTAGCTGAACAGGAACTAAAGAGGTCAAGCAACAACAGTATAGTAACCGATACCTCCATCGAGAAAATTCTAGAGAACCTCACCAAAGGGATTGAGTCAAGTAAGGAAGTGATAGTAGCAAACAATAAAGAGGTCGAGACGTACAACTGCAGGGTTGACCAAACCCCAGGCGCGCCTCCGGTCCTAAAGGGTATAGAGTCATGGAAGTTCATGCAAAGGCCATTCCCGGAGGAAGCGGCCTTCAAAACCCATTCCAAAGAAGTTCAGAATGCCAGAAATCCTGAAATATAAGAGACCTCGAATCTTACAGACACGTCACTGCCTATACATGCAAAGTAAAAGGCAATGACCCAAAAGATGATGAAATCGAGTCTGGCTTATTGAAGAGGTTCCGAGAAATTCTCTCGAAGGAGGACAAGATACGGTACCACAACCTAGCTCCCAACTCCATAGACTCATTCGCCAATGCTGACAACTCTTCCATAAAGGCACGTGCCAATGCCATCAAAGCAACGGTGAGAAGGCCCGACGCATCCAAGATCGGGCAAAGGGAGAATGAAATGCTGCAAAAATTCGCATATCATTCCTAGATAGAACGAATGGGATTACCCCTAGTCTCAGACGACACGGCAGTACAGCCCTTTGCACAAAGCCAAACGAACCAAGACCGACGATTTCAAGACATTTAAAACAAAACCTGATCAGGTATCCAGCCGAGACCTGGTCGGATGCCCACACCCAACATCGATCGCAAACCAGGGTCTTGGACGATCAGTCGGGGCCCTCTCGTGCTCAGTATACCCAAACAGGATCCTGGCAAAGAAACCGATGCCGAATAGCGGAAGATACCACCTGTATGCCACAGATAGGGCGAATGTCCCAAGAAGCAATCTACCTGCGATGATCAGAGAATGGGTCGAGGACGATACCCTCAAGGAATCACTAACAGAGCCAGATTCGGTGGAGAAACAAGGCTAACAAGGGTGCCTCACCCATCAAGATACAATTTAAACATCACTACATTAGACATTGTGTTCACCATCAGCTAAACCAGAGACACCAGATGGCCCCGACCTATTCAGCCAAGCTCCCCTTAGAGGAACCGCAACTTGGTGTATGAATGACATAACATGCACATCCAAGGGGATAAAAATGGCCACCAGCTCCGGAGGAAAATAAGAAAGCTACTCAATAAAAGTCATCGCCGAGAACTATCGAGCGATTCGAGCAAGGATGGCGACCGAGAAAAATGAAGCAAACGAGCCGCAACGTGTTGCCAAGATCTTGAAAGAGTGACAACACTCCCGAAAACTCAAAAAAAGGAGAGTAAAAATGTTCGTCACCCGAAGAAAAATGGATCAAGGGATAAATTCCCAAGGACGCTCTCCCAATCAGAAAAAGAACATTGAGACCTTGTCTCGACCTTACACTAACGCACCAGTAACCTTCTTACTCATTCAATTTATTTCAAATAAAACATGTGCTCATGAATTTAGGTAGCTCAATCAACGTTGGACGATAGGGCAGTTCGAACCACTAAGTGAATCACGCCCGCCTCTCGGGTATTGGTTGGATTCCAAAGGCGATTGCAACAACAAAGAGAAAGACCATATCTCTTAGTTCGGCATGGCTAACCCAGACCGGAACGTCAAGTTTCAAGTCATCAAAGGGTGTGCAAGGCACAAATGCCTTATTAAGACGTCCCCCATTCTACAAAGGATGAAATCCCACACAAGGGACGGAACTAAAATCGCCAGCATGAAGCAATACGTGACAAGGGGAAATCCCGCATAACATGACACACCGCCGGCACCAATATCTCCAATCTAGAAAGAATCAAAGGGTAAGCAAACCACATCATCAGTCAAGCCCGATCAAACAAAATGGAGGTCTATATTAGAATTCACACCCCCAAAACAGAAAGAGAATACCAAGCCACGGAACGTCAACTACAGATCCCGCAGTAAAGGAAAACTACCTCCCTCCTTTGTTATTTTTCACTAACATGTATGCAGACATCAGGTCAAGTCATTCGGAAGCTCTAACCCTACTCAAAGACATCAAGGCCTTAACAAAAGTTGTTGTTCTCTTTCCATGCGGCCGGACTTCCGCCCCAAGAAGGGTCTAGCTAGCAAGGTTCTTAGCGGAGCAACGTACCCCTAAGAATGAAACGACGAGATCCCAGACCTTCTTCTGCAATCAAATGATGAAGGACACCCCCCTTTTGAAGGCGCATCTGCTTGGAAGGGCCTGGGAATGACAGACTGAGCTTCAATAGGGAATCATGTACCATACCAAATGGTCCAAGGAGCCGCGCCCATGCAGGCCGAGCTCACAACAATAAAACGATATATATTTACGCCATGCAATAAAAGAATATTTTTCAGCATCTCACACTCCAAAAAAGGTAATTTCAGCATACTCTCCGCAAATATTGCTCCACCGAATGTGTCCCAAAATACTCAAAGACTTAGAAACAAAAATTTGACACCCGCATGACCGCTGGGTCGGAACTCCGAGCTCTCAATTCCCCAACAAGGCAATTCTAATCTCACGAATAACATCCTTCGAGCCAAAGCAAACTTGATGACTCGGAGATTGTCGTCTATTGCCACACACTGGAAAACTCAAAACTGTAAGACACCGAGCGGGAAGACTCGACATAATAAGATATATTCTGTATAGCAACAAAAATTGTAAGACCTCAACGAGCATGACAAACTGTACGACCTCAACAGGCATGACAAACTGTAAGACCTCAACAGGCATGACAAACTGGAAGACCTCAACAGGAATGACAAACTGTAAGATCCCAACAGGCATGAAAATTTTGTAAGACCTTACTACAAGCATAAAACTCAATCTCGAAGTTTAGGCTATACGTTGCATTTGTAAGAATCCTGAAAGGGCATACCTTTGGTGTAGACGCCTAAACTATCACTCGAGATTATAAATGGCTCCGGCCAAACAAATATGACTACGGTCAAAAATGGTTGCACCGGCCAAATTAACGCGACTCGGGGACGCCCGACTGTCGCTAACAAAATCGCAAGAAATTACTTCGAATAAACTTTGAAAAGAACTGGATAAAACAGGCTTCCCTCAGTAGGCAAACGAGCAGCAACCACGTCAGCTCCAAATCACAAGGCTTCGAGCTACTCAACCTACGAGCTAAAAACCTTTTGAGGTGCTCAAACATCGCTGATAACTACTTGAAATCTAGGTTCTTGCCGAACCGACAATGGGTCAGGAAAAACTATTTCGAAAAGACCATAACAAGAGGAAAACAAAGCCTACAAAATGCCCACGGGAAAAAGCGTAAGAGCCATTATCGCCAACCAAACAAGCCTCCGGGCCACACACTAAAAGGTCTCAACGACCAAGCATCGTAAGAGCCACTATAGCTAGCATGAAAACTAAAAACTTGAGGATTAAAGTGAGCTTGAGTCGTAACCCGATTCGGAGACCGGATCCAAAATAGTTAACTACGATATGCCTAAAGGCACCGCAAAAATGCCATTGTCGCTAGCCGAATAAGCCTCTAGGACATGCACTTAAAAGGTCACTTCGACCCAAAAAGCAAGGGCCATTGTCATTCGTTCATGCAAATATGAAAAAAATTTAGGGTCAATTAAAGCCCGAATCGCAATGTGACTCGAAGACTTAACCCTGTTAGAATATACGCTTAGCGCTAGAGGGGGGGGTGAATAGCGTTATAATAAAAATTAATATAAACTTGTGGAATTAAAAATTGCAGGATTGAAATAAGTGCGGTAAGTAAATAATAAGGAACGAACACACCGAAATTATCCTGGTTCACCACAACCTGTGGCTAGTCCAGCCCCCGAGAGACTCTCTCAAGATTCCACTAACTTCGTTAAGCTTACGGGTGCTTAACAAACCGTTACAAACTGAGAACTTGAGTCACACAAGCCTCAACAACCTTTGCTCGAAGATACCACACTTCAAGACTTCAACCGAAGGAATGAAAACGTTCCTTCTTACAACCACAAGGGATTAACACTTCCCTTAAAGTGTATACAAACACTTAGCACTCAAGACAAGACTCTCTTTAAGAGTAGATATGAGTAAAATAAATACGCTCAAGAACACAACAACTTTCGTCAAGAGTTTGGCTCTCAAAAACTTATTAAATGAATAGAAAATGATGAATATGAAAGTATGCAAGCTTTAGCAAGAATATAATCAGTTGTTGTACTTAGAAGACTGATTTTGAGTTGTATTTATAGTGTTCAAAACCCCCACAACCGTTGCCTAATTGCCAATCAAGAATTGCTGATTTTGTGCTAAGATAATCGATTATCTGATTTGCATAATCGATTATTTTCCAATCGTTCAAAAATCAATCCCAGATTTTAAGCAGAATAATCGATTATCCAAATTGTATAATCGATTACCTGACAACGTTCAAAAAATCATATTCAAATTTTACTTAACATAATCGATTATCAGATTGTGTATATTTGATTACCTGACAACGTTCAAAAAATCATATGCAGATTATACTTAGCATAATCGATTATCAGATTGTGTATAATCGATTATCTTTCAGAGTTTAAAAAAACTTTGGCAACGGTCATTTGCATAATCGATTATTCTATAAGGATAATCGATTATCTTTTATATTTTGAAAACTTCGGACTACACTGTCTTAACATAATCGATTATCATAAAGTACATAATCGATTATTTTACAGTCTTGTAAAATTTGATAGACACTGCCTCAACATAATCGATTATCATAATGTGCATAATCGATTATTTTATAGCTTTGAAAAATTTGATGGACACTGCCTCAACATAATCGATTATCATAAGGTACATAATCGATTATCTTGTAGCTTTGAAAAATCTAATGTACACTGCCTTAACATAATCGATTATCATAAGGTACATAATCGATTATTGTTCAGCTTTGTAAATCTGGTGTACATTGTCTTAACATAATCGATTATCATAAAGTACATAATCGATTATCTTTGTCCAGATTTGAGAGGCATGTTTAAAAATCATTTTGGCTAAAATAAAATGTTTGAAAATCATTTTGATTTAAATTAAATATGCATGATTTGATAAAAATGATTTTATGAGAGAAGCCAAGTCTTGAGTTAATTGTCGGATCAAGATCACAATTAAAGAACGACTCATGTATAACTTTATTTCTTTGCTTGATCATGATCTTTGTTCGTCTTGTGCTTGAACCTCGTTATGTGTCAATTGCGCGCTTGTGCTTGGATCTCGTCATATGTCAATTGCGCGTCGTTTGTCATTTATCAAAACCTACAAATATGAACACACGTTTAGTTTAGTGCCTTGAGAACGTGTTTCAACAAACCCAACTTAGTTGGAATGCAACCAGGGGCAAGGGATAAGAACAGTCACCATTCGCCCATGCAGGCATGGGAGATCGGAGGCCAGGTAAGCTCGAGTCGAAGACCGACTCGGAGACTAGGCCTAAACAGCTGGGTAAAACATAAAGGCCCTGATACCTACTCGCATCAAAAGTTGCACCTAAAAGCCTCCAAGACCATCTAAGTGAGCTCCGGATTCACCAAGATCCCGCCAGACATCAAAACAACCTGCCTAGTCGAAAGTAATACAGAAAGAGATACAAAAGAGATAAAATTTAAAAGTTTCCTTCCTTTTTAAAAATAACCAAAAAGTGCGGTCTCCATCTACAAACATGCTCTGCAACAGCAAATACAAAATGGCAAAATCTATGCTTCACTCCAGAATGTTACGGCCGACCAGCCCCAGCTTCGTTCAAACTCTTCCAAGAGGACAAAACCCCTGGCGCTAATCTTTTCAGGAAACTCTCCTCACGATCCACGACGAATGTACCCCTCGTTCCTTTTCTCATGATTGAGGACCCGCTCCAACTCAGCTCAAGACAACAGCGACATCCTTCAAATGGATCACCATTCCATTATCAGCCTTAGTCCAACCCAAATACTCCTTTAGTCCAAGCGTCGATTATTCCGACCCGAACCTTCGAGAGATAATACTCTAGTTTCGTGATCATATCCACTCAAGCCAAAGCTTGAACCTGCACCTACGCCCTCAGTTCACCACAAACATTCCTAACTTGGTCAGCTTCACCCCTAAGGTTGCATGCCCTATCAAAATAGCTCTCGTAACTCGAGCTTTGATATGTACCATGTCTCAAACACATCAACTCAACCTCATCCCCCACGCCAAGGAGCCTAAGGGACTCACCCTCATCCAGAGACCTCCGATGTCTACCCCCATGGCGGAGCAGCTCAAACCTGAGCCTATCAAAATCCTGCAGGAGGAAAACTTGATAAAGAAGGGAAGAACCAACCTTGGTTGAAGAATGATCACCCGAAAGTCCAGGATCAAAAGCTTCAAGAACAGCAGTCTCGAACAATGTTCTCTTGTCGGAGACACAAACCCGTCTAGCCTCACTAAAACTCCATCGCCCTACGAGTATGTATCGCATCTATCACCATCATCTTCTCGATAGGGAGCCCACATCTCATCCCCTATCCGGAGAAGAACGGCCTCGCCCCAAGGGGAATATTCGATACCTACATATCTCTGTCTAAGCATGACAAGAGAAGGAAGAACTAGCAAAGCGCGGGGCACGCCGCCTAAAGAGTATTGGTCCATTTTTCGAGCAAATAATGCGGGTTCCTAAGGTATAACAACAGCGGTCAGCACCTGAGCAGAATGATTTGTCCATGACCGATCTATATTGTCCCTGGAAACAGCGAGTAAAGGTGTAATCAACTGGCACCATGTAATCAGCAGGCCTCGATGTCCCCAGAAAATGGTGGGAGCTCCCCCCTCTCCTCCCCCGTTGGATTAATCCCGTTATTGATGCCATAGAAGCTACAGAATTAAAAGACCAAAAAGTAGGGAGATGTACATGCATGTTGATACCGGAAACATGGCATAGAAAATGGCAACTACACAAGACAAAGTAACCCCTTTGAGGGTGGAAACAGCCATATGTCACACCTTAAAAGAACTACGATGATTCAAAGCCGACCGAGGACGCCAACTAAGAGCACCACCTCCATCCTCGAGGAAATACCCAACCCCAAAGACCTCCGTCATAGTAGGACAACACTCAAGAGGGCTAACAACGCCTTCACCAGCACAAGACTAGCATGCAACTTCAAAGTTCTCCCCCGAGGGAAACCAGTTTGTGAAGAAAAAAGCATTTTTGGAAGAGCGCCCATACAAAATGGGCTCCGGGTGCAGTCCAGAATGGTCCGAGTACGAGCGAGCCTCTGTTCAAAGGTTGCATTCAGTAAATCGTCAGCGTCCCCCGTCCGCAGGCCCCTGAGCACATTTCTTCTTGAGGGTTAGTACTAGGCCCCAAAAAACATTATCCATGCTTCCACGCGAAGTCAGAGTCCCAACGACCTAAGGTTATTGGCCTTATTTGGGTTCAGTCCGAGGAACCACGAAAGGCCCTGCATGAAGTCGTTTACATCAACCACGGGCTGGAAGAAGAAAGGAAGTGGTTGAGTGAAAAATTTTGGCTAGTACGAACTTTGCCAATGCTACCATTTTGAACCCACTTCTTGAGACGTCGCCTTGGCTCATGAGGCAACAGCCAGCAGAGACTGTCGCCATACCCCCTAGGAATCCAAAGTGGGTACAACACGCCAAGCCAAGGAAGGAGGGTGAGTAGCAGTGTATAATCTGGACCCCCTCTTGAGCAGTGGTTGATAATCTTAGCCCCCTCTTGAGCAGCGGTGCATAATCCAAGTATTACCTCGGGTCGGAGGAAATCAGCCCTATATATTATCGTCTCGAGCCAACAGAGACAACAACAACAATAACAACAACAACAACAACAAAAATAGCATCATAGCACCACTTCGTCCAACCAAAAAAGGATCGAGAGTTGGGTCATGGCACACATGACGTAAGATCTTGAGGTCGTGGGCCTCAATCATAACGAGACAACAAATACTAAAAATGGTAGGAAAGGAGGAAATGATGGGTATCAAAGAATGCTCGAATGAAATGTTGATCACAAAAAGCCCCATTTATAAGGGAGGGCAAAGTAACCGATAGCACCATTGCCGCCCTCGAAAAGCATAACAGTAGGCGCAATCAATACGTTTGTGGAAGTTGAATCGATAGAAATGACATGACCCCGACATTTCGAATAATCTCGGAGAAGGAAAAAGTGAAATGCCTCGACATTGTAAAAAGGGTTGCGCCATTAGCACGATGTCATTTTAGGAGCCCGTGAAGTGAGTTGTTAAAAACATTTCTGATCGCTTCTCTTTAAGAAATGCGAAGACTATCTATGCACGGTGAAATTGGAGGGCTGATTTCTCATTGACAAAATGTTTCAAAGGGTCACCCCGGAGGCCTGGGACCTTGAGCCAGTCACTTCCCTCAAGATCAATCGACACTCACCCAAGGATAACATCGACCGCAACCCCGACAATGTAGGAAGCTCCCGAAGAATGCATTGGGGGCGATTAACCTATTTGAGCAGCTCAACACCGGCCCACGCATATGTCATTAAGCTAGTTGGTTGTCCCATCCCATTTCCTGTATCAGGCATCGTATCTTGCACTAGGTTTGGGCTCCCCCCTTCTATAAAAGGGGAGTCTTTAACACCCTGTAAGGTGGCTCCAACTATTCTCCACAAGATCAATAATATCCTCCCCCGCCCCCCCAATTTCTCTCTAACCCGCTTCTCTTACTAGCTCGAGGCCACTCTTAGCATTTATTGCCTTAATACGTGTTCTTCATTTGTCGCTTATTATTGGCTATCAAGAGCCTTCTTTAATTATATCTTAACGGTTATCCTATTCCCGACTACCCCTGATAGCTCGAGATCGAGCCCAAAAACCGACCTCGAGGTCCTCCATCGGCCATAGTGATCCGGGAGTCCCGTGTGGAAGGTCTCTCGCTCAACGGATCAAAAGTACGCCGGGGATAACAGGCTAATGACTCCGAAGAGCTCTTATCGATGAAGTCGTTTGGCACGACCAGTCCGAAGCTAGGGCAGCAAGCCCCTCGGATCGATTATTGTCCCGTTTTAGCTTATATTTTATCGTTAAACTTCATATTCTTAGCACCATTTACTCTAACAACTAGCATAAAAATAGATTACGTATTTGTAGAATTTCATTTACAAATTTAATTATTGTTAATATTTTCAAGGTAACAATTATATTGTGTTGAGATTTTGTATTTAGTATGTTATAGAGCTCATGCACTTTGCGACACCAGGTTTTGTGATGGATTTCAATTGTAATGACATTTAGAATTTACTTATTTATACCATTCTTGTACTTGAGATTTTATTATTGTTAAAGTTTATTTTTTATATTTATTGTTGCTTGCCTAACAAGCAGGATTAGACGCCATTACAGCTCCGATAAAATTTTGGTCATGACACGATAAAGTCATCTACACTCTAACTTTATGTATGATCACTTACCTTATGGTTCTTGTTTGAAGTAAATTTGATACCTCCTTTTAAGACACAGAAACAGCCTTGTGGTGGGTTGTGTTTACACGTATGTCACATGTCAAATACTATTTTATTTCGTCTATTTTTAGACTTTTCATTTTCGTACTCTTTTCATTTCATCTTCCCCTACTTCCTTCCATCACTAGTTTCTCTGTCACAAACATGAAAGACGTCCACTGCCATATACTCCCTTAAACCAATAAACTATTTCTCTAAAAAAGCAAAGTTGCCTCTCCCATATTACTGCACTTTAAAACCTCTCGCCTTAGCCATTTTTCCTTTCCAGAAATATCACAATAGAGCATCCATGATAGAAATAATTTTTTGTTTACGAAATTTTTTAATCAATCAGTCAACAAATAATAAATACATAATTTATCTATTTTTTTCACTTCTTTTATCATGTACCCAATGGAGAGAAAACTTGTTTCGTCGGAAAAAATGACACCGACAAACCCTAAGCTTTTCGATCAACAATAAAAATAACTAAGTAGAATCCTATTAGTGGAGTCTGGGGAGGGGAGAGCATATGCATACCTTACCTCTACCCTAAGGAGTAGGGAGGCTATTTCCGAAAGACTCTCAACTCAAAAGACAAGACAATAATATTAAAAAAGAAAAAAGAATAAATCTATAAAAACAAAAGAAACTAAAAAAATAATAATTAGTATCAAAATAGACAACAAATAACTGATAGGGCAATAACCTAATACTACACAAAACGAGAAAAATAGTATGCACACAATAAAAATCGATAGCAGTTCTAGACAAAACACTATCAGACTAGCCGACACACCAAGGAAAAACGCTCGACTGCCCCATAACCTACAACCCTAATGTTCGACCTCCACACCTTCCTATCAAGAGTCATATCCTCGGAAATCTAAAGTCGCGTCATATCCTACCTGATCACTTCTCCCCAATACTTCTTAGGCCGCCCTCCACATCTTCTCATCCTTGCCAAAGGCAATCGCTCACACCTCCTAACCGGCACATCAGAGGTTCTCCTCCTTGCGTACTCGAACCATCTAAGCCTTGCTTCCCGCATCTTATTATCCATGGGAGCAACACCCACCCTCTGTCGAATATCTTTATTCCTAATTTTATCCAGCCTTGTGTGCCATACATCCACCGCAACATCCTCATTATTTTGGCTACTTTCATCTTCTGGATATGTGTATTCTTCACCGGCCAACACTCGGTCCTATGCAATATGGCCGGTCTAACCATGGCTCTATCGTACTTGCCTTTGAGTTTCGTTGATACATTCTTGTCACATAGAACTCTAGATGCTAACCTTCATTCATCCACCCCACCCCAATGCAGTGTGTGACATCGTCGTTGATCTTCCATCTCCCTGGAGAATTGACCCTAGATATTTGAAATTTTCTCTCTTGGGGATAACTTGTGAGTCGAGCCTCGCTTCCACGTCTGTTTTCCCTGTCACACCACGGAACTTACACTCTATGTATTCGGTCTTAGTCCTACTCAACTTGAAACCCAAGCTTGCCGACCAAATAAAACAAATTCTCTCAACCTCAATTCCTGATGCAATTTTTTTAGAAAATTAATGTTTCTATCAAATCCAGGAGATTAAAAAGACAAAATTTGAGTTGTAAAATGGAGCCTTTTGAGATCGATGACTCTTGTGGAGGAAGTGGATTGAAAGTGGAGATTCCGATGAAAAAATAAGAGAAAAAGAGAGAAAAAAAGGAACAACTCTAGCTGATTTTGACTCACTTGTTTAAACATGACTAAGTTTCAAACAATAAGGAGGAAAAGAACTGCCGGAGCATGCGGTAACAGCTCACTAGTTTTGTTAAAATGAAGAGAGAGATGAAAAGGAAAAGAGAAATGAATAAGAGAAGAGAAGGCAAACAGAAAAAAAAAATATTAACTATTACGTGCAATTAGTTATAATGTCTAATATGAAATTGAGTTAAATTAGTTTTAAGGTATTTTTGGCCTTCACGAGTATTTAAGAAATTAATAGTCTGTTTGGTCAAGTTGGAAAAATCAGCTTATCTCTAAAAGTAATTTTCAAAAAGTATTTTTTGGAGAAAAGTAGTTTGTATTTGGTTAATCAATTTGAAATACACTTTTGAACAATAATTAGTGTTTGGTTAAACTTTTTAAAAAGTGCTTTTACATATCAAAGTATGAATAAAGACATGAGTTGTTTAAGCACAAATATTTATTATTTTAGAGTAATTAAAATTTTTATTTTATTTAAGTAAAATATAAAATAAAATTAAAAAGTACTTTATTCTCGGAAGACAATTTAAATATATACAGAAATTAAAAGAGAAGAATGTAGAAAATGATATGCTTGTCACCGTGAATCGTGAAAGATGCTATAAAGTTTGAGGGGAAGCAGTCTGTAATCATTTTTCTAAGAGTTCTCTTAATCTCACACGTGTTCATGGAAGTAACTGAAAATACTAGATAATTAGATTCACCAAATTGTTTAAGAATACTCAATGTCATTGCTTTTATTTGAAAAAGTAAAGTATTATTATTATTGTGAGTGTTTGATTATTAATCTAAAATCTTTGGTTTCTCTATCAGGTGTGAAGGAGAACATGTTTTCTCTCAATAAGGGCGAGGCACCAGAATTACCTCGTGCTCTCTCTCTTCTGTCAAATAAATCTTCATCCGAGCCTGAATCTACTTCAATTGGCCATCCGACACATGTTAACCAGATCAGCATAACGGAGCAGGTGACTCCTGAGAATTCGCCACTTGGGTCCACTGAACACTGGCAGGCTGAGCAATATCTACTCAATCCACACGTCCATGCTTTGGTTGCTAATGGTCGTAGTGGTGGTAGCTTTCAGCTTCCCAAAGATCCATTTGACAAATTCTATTTCAATGGATTGAACTGACACAGGGGATACTATTCAATGAACCCCTCAACGTCAGGATTGGATTTCAGTTTTTGCTGGCTTTGCATCTCCGTTTATAAGCAGTTGTGAAACTGGGACCTAACCAGATGGTTTATAAGTAGGGTATTGGAAGCGCTCCGTCATTCTAAAGTGGCAGAACATATGTACATGGAGTTCCGGACACTGAGCATCCCATCTTTGGGGAAAAAAAACTTTTGATTAAAAATGTGCAGTAAAATCTTTGATAAGAAAAAGTTAAATCAACAACAGGAGTTTTGAAGAGTTGTAATGTTTTCTTGTTTCTGCACTTTGACATGATGTTACCACTCAGGTTTTGATGTCTGGTATCTTAAAACGCCAGACAGTCAGATTTATCTAAATCCGTTCTGAAATGTGGATGTTGGATTCGGTTGAATATGGTTAGGACTTGCATAAACGACGAGATCTTTAGCAAATTGTGATACTGCCATATCCCTCATTTCTTATTCTGAAAGCTCATTTCTGCTCAGTAGATGTATTGTCATTGAGTAATCAGTTGTCTGCATTTCTCTATGCTAGTGGATGCTTGTCCTAAGTTTTCTTTCCCTAGATCTACGTTGGGTTTCAAGAAATGAAAAAGATGAAGGGAATAGTAAGAATTGAACTCATACTTATTCTCACTAGACTTCGATAAAAAGTGTCAAATTTATTCCTTCTACTTTTCAGATATAGTAAAACGTTCCTAGTGGTCGAATGTCCTGTCTATCGAGCTCTCATCCAGTACAGATTAAAAGGAAAACCCAGTTATATACTCTAATTTTACAGGCAATTTCCTACTCTCTCTGCTTCATTTCACGTGAATTATTGAAAAACGAAGTAACACAGCTTCTATGTAAGAGCAAAAACGAACACTCCGAGTGCAGGGATGACTATTCACTAATGAGTAAAACCACATTATTTGATGATCTTGCACTTTGAAAATGAAAGATTCTGCTTCATTTAAGGATAGACCTATTGAATGATTGACTAAAAGAATGTTTAGTTTAATGGATATATAAGGAAAGTTAAACTACAGTGCGGACGACATACTCTCTTCCATTCTATACAAAAAAGTAGTTTACAGAAAGTATTTCATCCTGACATCTCTCTTCATGGCCTTGTATACAGCTTGAACCTGGACGAGGGCGACAAGTCATACAATGAAATATGGATTATGATTCACAACTTTTAAGGTACAACGGATAATAATACCTGCTCACTAGAAACAACTTGAATGGGTCCGATATTTACTGATACATATTTACCCCCTGAAGATAGCTTCTGCCTCACCTGGCCCTGCATAGAAGCAGAAATACTTTAAGATATGGGTCCAATCCATTTTCTCTCTGTCACAGGCATTAAGGTTCAATCCAGTTCACATTCTCACACAATGTGTATTGTTATAATTACGTTCCCCTACTAGCACATAGGAAAGAGGCTAAGAGACATATAAGATTCACACATACACAATCTAGAGCAGGTCATACCAACCTAAGGTATTCCGGCCAGTAAATTATTTACTGCAGTCCATATAGTTAACTACTCGATTTGTTGTGCTGAGAAAACACACATTCCCTTTGTAATGCCTACCTCTGTACGTGAAGCACGGACATTTCTGTTACAGATACAGACATAAGACAGACAACTCTTCCCCAAAGATTAGGACATGAAACAATGAGGATTTAAAGTGATGTATCTTTTTAATAACTGAGGAATTCGCTATTTACAGTTTTGAAGCCCGGTGGGTTTTGGGTCGGCTCCTCATCTACTTAAATATCACACTTGATTCAAAGCATGATTTGGAAGTGATGAGCATTGACCATACATCCCGTGCTGAAATACCTTTTACTGTTTAATCAAAGATATGAGGACTATGAAAACCAATTCTTTTTATTAATTGCGAGAAAGCATGGGAGGAAAATATGTTATTGGCCTATTCAATTTATAATACAATAAGCCTTATTTTTACAATACATATCTTATTCCTATTATAGGTGGAACTATGACTAATTACATATTATTTCCATAACTATCTAAAACTCCCGCCTCAAACTGGTGCATACAAATCATATGTACCAAGCTTGTTACAAATGTAATTAATATGAGGACCAGTGAGGGACTTGGTGAAATAAGATCATTCGACTTCCCAAACTTTGTAATAATATCTCCTGAGAGTATCTTTTCTCCGATGAAGTGACATTCAACCTCAATGTGTTTAGTTCTATCATAGAATACCGAATTTGATGCAATATGAAGGGCGTCTTGATTATCACGCATAATTTCCATCTTGCTGATCTCACTAAATTTGAACTCCTTGAGCAACTGTTTGATCCAAACCTAGCTCGCATGTTGCCATAGCTAGTACCCGATATTGTGCTTCTACACTATACCAAGCACCACATTCTGTTTTTTGCTCTTCCAAGATACCAAATTACCTCCTACTAAAATACAATATCCATCAGAAGATGCTCCTGCCTAATCAGCATCTAAGTATCCAAAGATTTGCTCATGGTCTCGATCCTCAAACAATAATCCTTTGCCCAGAGTTGATTTTATATACCAAAAAATGCGAATTATTGCATCTCAATGACTATCACATGGAGAATACAAACCGACTCACAACACTCGAGGGAAAGAAAATGTCAGGTCTAGTCATTTGTAAGGTAATTTAATTTACTAACCAGCCACCTATATCTTGCAAAATCACTAAGCGGCTCCCTATGTCCTGACAAAAGTTTAGAATTCAGATCCATAGGAGTGTCAACAGGTCTACAACCTGTCATTCTTGTCTCCTCAAGAATGTCCAAGGCATACTTCCGTTGTGAGATCACAATACTGAGCTAGACTAAGCGACCTCAATGCCTAGAAAATACTTTAATCTGCCCAAATCTTAGTTTGAAAATGCTGAAAAAGATGTTGCTTCAACTTAGTAATGCTATATCCTTGATCATTACTGATAATAACAATATCATCAAGATAAACCACAATATAAACATAAAGATCTAAAGCAGAATGTCGATAAACACAGTGATTAGCTTCACTATGAGTCATGCCAAACTCCTGAATAATTGTGCTTAACTTACCAAACTAGGCTCAAATAGACTGCTTTAGAACATAGAAGGACCGGCACAACCAACATACAGAGCCACTAAACTCCCGCTAAGCAACAAAACCAGGTGGTTGCTCGGTATAAATTCCATCCTTAAGATCACCGTGAAGAAAATTATTCTTTAATATCTAACTGATAGAGAGGCCATTCACGAACAACAGTCAAGGATAGAAAAAAGCGGACTGATGCTATTTTAGTCACGGGAGAGAAAGTATCACTATAATCGAGCCAAATATCTGAATATACCCTTTGGAAACAAGACAAGCATTTGGTCAATCAACATGGTCATCTAGACCAACTTTGATTGCATACACCCAACGATAACAAACAACTCTCAAGTACCACTAGTATGTAAAGCAGACATCTCGTCAGACATAGCCTATCGCCATCATGGATGAGACACTGATTCACCTGTAGACTTAGGCATGAAAATAGAGGACAAAGATAACACAAAAAAATAATGGGCTGATGATAGACGATAATAACTTAAACCCATATAATGTGGATTAGAACTAAGTGTGGACCATATACCTTTCCGAAGTGCAATCGGTGGACTAGGAGGAGACAAGTCCGTTGTAGGAGCAGGGTCAGGTGCAAGATGTGAATCAGCTAGGCCTGATGCTATGCGCGAACAAAGATAATAAGTTAAGAGTGGTGTTCATGTGGCTGGGGATCTAGGAGAAGCAACACTAAATTCCTCAATGGTTGGTATAGGTAAGACTTTTGTAGCTGAGGGTGTCGATGGAGCTATAGTAATCTCCTCAGAAGTCGGTATAAGTAACACCTCAAATATATCAAGGTGGTCAACAACAATAAGATCTAGACTAAAAAAAAGTAACATCAGCTAACATAAGGTACTTACAAAGATCAGTTTAGTAGCAACGATATCCCTTTTGAACACGAGAATAACCAAGGAAGAGATACTTGAGAGCACGATGAGCTAACATATCTTTACTGGGGGCTAAATTTAGAGCAGAACATGTGCTCCCAAAAAGTATGAGGGGAAAGGGAGTATACGGGTTACTGCAAAACAATACTGTATACAGAATTTGATTCTGAATGGGAGATGAAGGTATTCGATTGATCAAATAACAAGCCGTAAGAACTGCATCGTCCCAAAAACACAACGTAACATGAGACTCATGAGAAGTGTGCGAGTAGTCTCAATGAGATGCCTATTCTTTCTCAATGCACCTTCGACTTTTCAGTGATTCATGAATGATATTTTCAGGATCATTTGCGGAAATTTATTTTAGTATTCTTTGATGATATTTTGAAATACAGAAGAGACTATTCTTCTCATCTTGAACATTTGAAGGTGGCTTTATCTCAAACAGAACCAGCTGGCAATCAACACATAGAAGTGCATGTTTTGGGTAGCGTAAACTTGAATATTTGGACATATCATCGCAAGCAGATCCCTCTAAGAATGAGAGTATGATATCTTGGCCAGTTCCTAGAGATATCAAGTCCTTGCAGGGAGTTTTGGGACTCACACCAGGTACTACCGAAAGTTTGTCAAAGACTATGGTAAGATTGCCTCCTCATTAACAGATTTAGTAAAGAAAGATGTTTGCAAAGAGAACGAGCTCAACAAGCATTTGAGGCATTGAATTGAAGTTGGCTATGACTCAAGTATCCGTCTTAGCGTTGCCGGACTTTTCTCAACCTTTTTTAATTGAAGCTATCGCTTCGGGATTTGTTGTTGGTCCATTTCTAATGCAAAAAGGTAAAGCTACTACGTTTTTCAGTAGAATTCTTTCTTCTAGAGCAAGATAATGCTCGGTATATGAACGGGAACTAATGCCCATTGTGTTAGCTGTCAAAATATTGAATGACTACTTGGTGGGTCATGATTCCATCATTAAGACTAACCAAAAAGCCCTTAAATAATGCTAGAACAATGAGTTATGGATGAGAATCAACCAGTGTTGTAAATAACGAGCGCTATGTTGCTAATAGCGAGTGGCGATGCGAAGCGAGGCTGTGTCGCTATTTTTGTCTGTTGCATTGCGTTTTAGAAAAGGAGTACGCTTCTACCTTCCCCGAAAGGCGAGAAGCGGTGAGCAGCGAGAGGCGGCCTATTGCGATGCTTTTTGAAAAAAAAGAGAGTTAAAATGAGGCTCAGTGACTTCAAAGCAAAAAATAGAGTTTCTTCTTCTATTCGCGTAGCAAACGCAGGTTAGGGTTTGGTTTCCTCTTCACCCACAAACACAGCAAACACCAGGTAGTGTTCTCCTTCTTCTTTGACCAGTTTTCTTCTTCTTTCTTCTCTTTTCTTTTTCCGGCTGTCTCGATTTTCCGGCAGAATCTCCAGCAGCAAAGTGCTCTTTTTTTTTTCCTTGTTCTTCTATTTTCCTCTTCTTTCTTTCTTCTCTTTTTCCGGCAGCAGATGATTTCCGGCTGTTTCTGGAGTTTTTTGCTCAACTGATTCGCACCTTTTATTGCTCGGTTTTTTTGTTTTACCTGCATTTTTTCAGTTCTAGTATACAATTAATTGCATATTAACTTCATTATATGCAAATTTGAGTTTTTGGTTATTTATATACGCAAAATTTGATATTTTATTTTTTTGTATTAAAAGGCGCTTCGCTTCTCGCTTCTCGGCTCAGCCAAGCGGGCACTCGTCGCTTTTTGTCGCCTCTCGCTATACAAAACACTGGAATTAGCATAAATGGATTTCTAAATTCATGTGTTATAAGCTTGAGATCAAGTAAAACTAGGTGCTGAAAACAGTGCGTCTGATGCGTTGTCCATGGAATTTATAGAGTTATAGGCTTTTTCTGTTTGGAAGTACGAAGACAACGAGGAATTGGATCAAAAAGTACAAAAAGACAGCAAACTGGCTTATGTTTTGCAGAAGTTAGTTATAGAACAACAAGAAGACGACAAATACATCATTCGATGTCTACTGTTCAAGGGACGTTTCGTTTTGCCCAAAGGATCATCCAAAATACCAGGGTTGTTGAAAGAGCTTCATTCTTCTCCAACAGGAAGCATTCGAGGTATCTTCACATCTATAAGAGTTGTCCAAGAATATTTACTACGAAGGTATGAAGAGGAATGTGAAAGACTTCTTTGCCAAGTGAGAAATTTGACAAAAGAATAACTCTCAAACTTTGAGTCCAGTCGAATTACTTCAACCTTTACCCATACCTCAGCATGTGTGAGAGGATGTAAGTATGGATTTCATCACTAGCCTTCCTAAATCCCATAAGTTTGATATTATATTTGTTGTGGTAACCGTCTTACTAAGTATGCACACTTTATCCCACTTTCTCACCCTTTAATGCTAAAAATGTCTGTTATTTTCACTAAGGAAGTGATTAAATTGCATGGTTTTCCTAAACCTATTGTGTCTAATCGTGACCGGGTGTTCATTAGCCAGTTTTGGAGGGAATTGTTTAAAATGGCAGGAACTACATTATGCTATAGCTCCGGATACCATCTGAAGACCGATGGGCAAGTGGTGAATACGAGTTCGGAGGCATGTCTTCATTGGCTAACTTGGTCAGAATATTAGTCTAATACATCCTTAACAGATCTGCGGGCATGACACCTTAAAGCATTATACGAGAGGGATTCACCATCAATTTCCACATGGATGACATTTTGCAGTGGAAGAATTCGTACTAGAAATTTAATCTTAACTAAACTCAAAAATCATCTAGTACAAGCACACCAAAGAACGAAGAATCACGTTCATCGATATCACAGGGAAGTGAATATTGATGTTGGAGAAATGGTGTATCTCAAACTTTGGCTCTACAAACTACGTTCTTTGGCTAAGAAAATAATGAAAAACTCGATTCTCGCTTTTAAGACCCTTTCTATTCGGGTAAAATATTAGTTGGAGATGTGAGGTAGAAGGGGGAGCGGGAGAAGAGGGGACTGATGATAGTGCTGTTAGTCTTAGTCAATGTTGGAGTTTGACCAAAATTTAGATCAAAAGGCATTTAGAAGAAGCATATCTCATCCACAGAAGTCTAGATCTATTCCACCTACTCAAGCTCAAGGTTCAAGATACCCATCTTAGGCTCTTCTTTAGTACCTATCTCCTCTGTCCTGGTCCTGTTGTATTCCAAATGTAGGCTACAGTTGCCTCTTTTTTGATAAGTTTTGCAGTTGCATCTCTCTTTCCTTAACTTGATTTTTCAGTATACCTTCTCTACCCTTGTGTCTCATAGACCCAACTATAGCAACTAATACAGTGGTATCTCATTTTCTTGCTCTACACCAAAGGAGGGGACTTATCTGTATCAACCCAACCCCTATTTTTGAATATTGGTGTGTTGTTGCATGATTTGAGACTTCCTATAAATTCATAGGATGTTTTTGGACTTGTGGGTAAGTTTGGATTGGGACCCGAGAGGCTCGGGGATGTTTTGTCACACTTGGAGCAACATTGTGTGTTAAGGATTTTTCTATGGTTTTCTCTTGCACAAATGCAGAGAGAAGCGACACAATTGTGATGTTTTAGAGGGCTAGGTCATCGTGACCGCATGGAGTTGGTACGCAAATGCAAAAAGTTGGGGTCAGCTTGGTCAACCTCCGTTCAAGTCTTCCACGCGACTGCGATGGTGATATACTTTCGAGGTTTTGCACCTCTCACCACAAATAAGAGCGAAAAACAAAAGCATCCCGCTAGCGAAAGCATCAAACTCACATGAGAAGAATGTAAGATGAAAGAAACCCTGCCCACTCGTTTTTCAATCCCGCACGATTGCAAGAAACATTAAATAAAAGAAGAAGAATAAAATAAAAAATCAATCACGCTTTTGAAGCTAAAGCTCAAAGAAACTAATCAACAATGTCTATTTTCAGCATATTAAGCCCTTTAAATAAGCCTTACAATGAGTAAAATTGATAAGATTTAAGAAAATTAATCCTAATTAAACTAGAATAAGAATAAGGCTAAGAAAACCTATCCAAACTAAAATAGGAAAAAGAATTCTAGTAGGAATGGTATACCAACTAACAATCCTAGTTTGACTAGAACTACAAATATAATCCTACAAAAATAAAAATTAAATTATTAGGAAACAGGAAACAAGAAATCCCAATCTTTAAGGTTAAGAAATCTTAATCTTGAATGGATTCTTGGACTTCTTCAATTTCTTGAAATTCTTGGGCCTCAATTGGACCAAGGCTAATTAGTTTAAGCAATTTAAATTTATGGCCTAATTCTCCAAATCCATTGGCATTTCATGAGCCAAATAAGTCTCCATTGTTGTAAAAAAACATGGCCTCCATATGTTCACCAGACGCTATGTGACTTGATCGCAAAGATCCAACCTTCTATAAATCACGATTGCATGGCTCAGGGGTCGTGATCACGATTTCTATTCATGTAGCCTATATAAAGTTGGTATCTTCAGCAACCATTATTGGCAAGTTTTAGGATTTTGAGCTTATACATAGGATTCGAAATGGAGTTCTAAGCTACGATTGAGGTATGATTTCCCTACACTAATCTTGACATTATACGCGATTTGAATCTATGAGAATGCACGGGAGAAAAATATTACTGATGTATTATTTACAATGCTACAATGAGCCCTATATATACACACATAACATATCCTACTCCTAATACATATAGGATTAGGGCGATTTACTCCTATTTACACTATTATTCTAACAGAATCGTTAAATCATGAGATTCAAAGGCTAAAATTGGATATTTTAGACCTACACCTATAAATGATAAGATGATGATTTGAGCATCCAAATAACATCAAATTTGAATTTTGATAATGGATTTGGATTCCTTAGCTTATGGGTAACTAGGTTATGAATTTTGTTTCGAGATTTGACTAGTTGATCAAAGATCGATCTTGGAGTTGACCAAAAGTTGATTTTGACTTCAAAACTTGATAAAATATTGAGAATAGTTGTTCTGGACTAATTTGGACCCGTTATTCATGATTTTGAATAGATTGAGGTAAACAGAGATCTTTTGAGTGAGTTTTGGAGATTCAAGTAAAGGGGAAGTTCCCATTTTTTAGGCAACTGAGACTTAAATTCTTAGTTTGCTTGCTTTTTCTTAAAAGCATGTTATATCTGTTGCTTGTATTAAAACTAAAAATTGTTCTTGTGCATGGGTGAGCATGAACTTGCTTAGCTAGTTTTGACGTTTCTATCTTAGTTAGAGAGGTCCTAGCATGTGTATATATTTTCATGATACTTTAGCTACTCATGGCCCCATAGATGGGTGGAGCTTGGGTGAGCATACTCATAGCTCCACAGCAGCCATAGGAGCTTCAACAGTTCTTCAGCATGCAGCAGCATTATGTCTACTTTCATTAGTTGTACTCAGGATCTCTTATTCAGTTTCTTTACTTGTATATCCTTTCTATACTTGTATTGCTTTGCATTGATATATTCATGCACTACCAGCGACTTCCACAGCCACAGGGGTAAGTTGGGGGAGCGAGTTGATGATCTTGCTGGGTCATTTAGAGTCACAGTTACTGTGTGTGCGCAGGTTCCAGCCGGGAGCAGTGATTCCAACTCTTCATCAGCCATTTAAGTTCAGGTGAGCCACCACTAGCTCATGGAGGCTGCTTCATCTATTATCAGATTTTATTATTTCCTTTGTTTTCGAGTTGCGTCTCACATTAGTTATCCTCAAATTCTAGTGCTCCATAACTTAGTCGGATTTGGGTAATATGGTTTGTTTTGATACTTGTATTTTGTTTTTTGCTATCTTTATCTACTATGAGACAGTAGTATTCTCCCATTCTCTTTTCTACGTTACGAGCATGCTTTAGCTTAGAGGATTCACCTAATGGGTAGTTGTTCATTAGGTGTCCTGTCATAACCTAGATCCATATTTGGGTCGTGACATGATTCATACCACATAGCTATTAATTTGAAGTCAAGACAAAGATGGTTTATACACCACTCTGACTTAAAAAACATTACACTAATTCCACTGTCCCCTTGACTCTTCAAAATCACACTCAGATAGGAATGCAGATCACTTACTTTTCGAGTTTAATGGAAGATGGTGGGTCATCTTGAGCTATTCACTAAAGTCAAAAGCTCATAAAATTTCATGGTTCTTTCTGTTCTTGTTTCTTCAAATTTTTGTGCTTGAACCTCATAGCGTTATTTTCATCTACTTTAAATACACTAAAGGACAAGAGGGGTTGCTCTGATGGTAAGCAACCTCCACTTCCAACCGAGAGGTTGTGAGTTCAAGTCTCCCCAAGAGCAAGGTGGGAAGTTCTTGAAGGGAAGGATGCTGGGGGTCTATTTGGAAACAGCCTCGTTGTTGTAAATACACTAAAGCACAAATCTATTACTGACCGTCATAATTTCCCTTAGTTAACATATTCAAGAATGGAGGTTAAATCAAGCCACCTTAGTTCAGGAAGCAATAAGGAAGCTCAGTAAAAGCCAAGGTGTGGCTTTTTTCAATCTTAACTGGAAGCACTTGATTTGAATGTCAGTAGTATAGATCCTAATTTTTTTTTTTTCTTTTTGGGGGATAAGCAAAAAATATTATGACACTGTAATTCTTTGAAGCACACATCTTTTACTTAAAACTCCCGGTAATACAAGGAATAGTCATATTTCAGAGTAAGCAACAACTCTTTCAGAAGCTTCTCTACATTTTGACATGACCTAGCTAAGTCTAAGGGAAATATACTTTTCCTATTTATTGTATTGTAGATGTCATGTTTTCAAATTCAAATCTCGATCAACTCATGAACAGCGGAAACAGTTGAGCAATATATAATACTTCACTGTAAGGAGAATTGCAGCTGAGCAGCATAGAACAGCTCAATCTGAAGCACAACCCAAGAACCCTCCCGTTTCCTCATCACAGAAAGTTATATACATTCTGAACATTATCTTTCTCAAGAACAAAGAGAAGCTGCTTTAATTCACATAATTGTAGTTGGTTCATAAATTGATTCATCTTCAGCCCAATATCATATAGAGGGCAAGCACGACCAACAGTTTAACATCTCTAGCATAAACGACAATAATCCTCTCAATACACAAATTTATACATAGAATGGCCAAAAACAAATAACATAGATCGAACTAATCCCAAAAAGATTAGGCATGTACTCCTCCAAAATTTTTGAAACCTCATATACTTAAATTTGAGCTGCCACTATAGTCACTAAATTTTGAATAGAGGCACACTGAGTTGAGTATTTTATCTAATTCCCCTTACCTCGGGAACAGGCTGTTGTATCACTGACTCTACAGCAACAACCATAGAATGCACAAAATCATCACCTCCAGTACCAATAGCTGTAAAGCCTCTTTCAGTGGGGTAAGAATTCACCTTTAAGTAAAAGAGAATTATAACAGATGTTAGACGCAAACCTTCTATTCTGAATCTTCTAATGGTTATCAAGTTATTTATCATTTCAACAAATATGAAGCATTTGACATTATCTTCAAAGCTTCAACTTTAAACCATTGTCTAAACTTCTACATTGGTTTATGTTATGAAAATTAAAAATAGGTGATGAATCCAGGAATTTGCACCTTCTTATCAAGAGCAAGCCACTCATTAGTGGAATCATTATGCACTGTGCCCCCAATAACAACATTAGTAGTTTGTCCAACTCGTCCTTCTGTCTTGGACACTTCTGGAATACCCTCAACAGTTAGAATTGTGAAAAAGCTGCTCATATAATTAAAAGAAAGAAGAAAGAGAAAAACAAATAGGTTTAAATACTGAAAAGAACTTGAATACCCTGCTAGGCACCTCTAAAGAAACTAGAAAAATATTATCTTAAGCAATTGAGAAACAGACTAGCTCAAGATATAGGTTCATATTCTCTACTAAGTTTTAATCCTTCCCACCATTAAGTAACTCTACGGTGTACACATTTTTCTGCACAATCAATCTCCTAAAAAACTTTAAGTGGTTAAGTGAAATTCCAACGCATAAAAGAAAGAGAGGGAGTTTGGGGTTAAGAGATTCCAGTAGCTAAATAAGTATAACAACATTATGCCTCAATCCCAAGCACTTGGGGTCAACTATATGAATCTCACCGTTCATTAAGCTCCATTTAAACCAAGTAACTAAATAACCATAGCAAAAAGAAATATATTCATACATCATGTTAGCAAGTTTTTGGGCACTGAAATGAATGTGTGGGCATACCAGGAAAGATAAGATTAGGATTGAAGATATTCGGGACAAGATGGGAGTGACCTCCGTGGAGGACAATATGCAGGAAACGAGGTTGAGATGATACAATCATTGAAGAGGAGGTGCATAGATAAACCCCCGTGAGGAGATGTGATAGGTTGCCCCCTCCCCCATCCCCCACACACACAAGGTACATCTCGCGCCTATGGCCCGCAATAACTTTCCAAGAAGACACTCGAAACTGGAAGGAAAGCTAGAGATAGGCCTAATAAGTATTAGGAAGAGGTGATCAGGTAGGACATCGCACAACTTACTGAGGGATGTGACACTTGATAGGAGGGTGTGAATATCGGGAATTAGGGAAGAAGGTTAAGAGGTAGTCGTGCGTGTCTCCATTTCATTAACATAGCTTTAGTATTAGTCTTGTATTTTTGTTTTTCCTTACTCGCAGTTTTTCATTCACTATATGTTGTTTCTTTTGCTTCGGGTATTATCCTTTTATCTTGTTGTTGTTAATGCTTATTGTTTCTGCTTCTTTTCATCTTTACTTGTGCGGAGAATCTATCAAAAGCGACCTCTTTACCTTCTCAAGATAGAGTAAAGCTCTGTATACTCTACCTTCCCCAAACCAGGGGCGAATTTAGGGGGCAGAAGAGGGCCGAACCACCTTCTCTGGAAAATTACACTGTACATAAAGGCAAAATTTATTTTGTACCTCTATATATTATATTTTGAATCCCCTTAATACAACTGAAAAGCATATCTCAATGATCAAAGAGGTTCAAAACCTTTGAAAGGTTAGTATTTCAATTCCCGCTAGCCACAATCTCTTTCACTTTTTCCTTTTTTGAACCCTTATGGAAAATTCTTCCTCTACCACTTTTTCAACTTTTTCTTTTTTGAACCTCTTATCGAAATCCTGCCTCTGCCACTACCACAGACCCCACTCAGCGGTATTACACAGGGGTTTGTTGTTATTGTTGTATGTTAGCGAGCTTTGTTATTTAATATATTTGCAAGTTATAGTACGATCTAAGCAAATAACTACTTCAGGAGACCCCGAGAAATAAAGAAATAAATGAATAAATAAAAACTCACGATCAAGCTCAAACAGATTATGGCAAAAAAAAAAAAAGGAAATTATTTAGTTGAACAAAATATAACGGTTATGGACCTGAAATGGCCTTAAGGATAACTTCTTGAGGAGGACCTTGTTCGAGATCATCTTGAGAGGAAGATGGGTTTTCGTAATTGGAGCAATTGAGAAGCTGACTTCTTCGTGGGAAGCGATAAGTTCGGGCGTAAATGAGTTTACAGCCATAGCACAAAACGGGTATGGAGAAGGATTTGTGGATAGAAAACAATACGACGGGAAAAGAGGTCGGAATACAGGGTTCCTTTAAGAATACTGTTCTCAACACACTCCTGCACGCCATTGTTTGATGATCCTTCAAATATCAGAGCTATTATGCACAGAAATAAGTTGCAGTAACTGTTGAGTGTTCGGCTTTGCCCCTGATTTTTAGAGCTTAGCAGCTTTTGCTTGGGCTGCCACGTTCCACCCGAACCAGGGTGATTTGCACAAATACCACAATTGGCTACCGTTCTTATTTTTTGATTGCCCCTGATTACTAGGGGCTAGGGCAACTCTTTTCACTTTTGACCATAGTTATCCTAATATTATTGTTGCTGATGATTCGGAAAAGCATTCCCTAGATTATTAGAATTAGTATGATAATATTTTTCATTCACCTATTTTATCAAAATTACCTTTACTGTTATCTTTTTGATTCAAGATTACCTTTACAACTAATAATTCAGTTATATAAAAGAAAACTTAACTTAATTTTTATATGTTATTATCGTATTTGCCTAACTTAAAACTCATCTAAATCAGAATAAATTCACCATCTAGAACTCTCATATATTTTTTTCTAAGCAAATAAAACTTAATCTTATAGTCAATCACATTCCTCTTCATATTTCTTCTCTATTAAATGCACATCAATGCTCATGTTTTTTCATCACAAAAATATCGTTCATTATCAATTTTTCTTACTACACTTTACTGTTTCATATAATAAGCTTAATCAAGTATTTATTACAGTCACATTCTCCAATAAATCGTATTCTTTCATATTCTCAGGCATTGGATCTCAAATATTCCTCTTGATTTAATCGTCTCTTTTTTTAAATGGAGGTGTTGACATAAACTGAAGAGCATCCTCGTACGATAGCTTAGTTTATGAACATGATAGGGTGTTCAGACTATAGTGAGTAAGTGTAGAAGGAAAGGTCGAGGTCCAAGCAGAGACCAAATAAAACTATGGTATAATCAAAATTGGATGCGGAGTTATCAGAAAATATACAACGAAAAATATTGTAAATGTCCAATGACCATTACCATTGACACTCTATTAGTGTTCATATATTCGGTTGAAAATTGTATGACATAAAGTATTGGTGATTAAAAATTTTGGTTGTCTGAAAATAAAATTTGTAGTGATTATTCAAATAGAGTGCAAGTTCAAAAAAGGACGAAAAGAAGAAGAAGACGAATATGAATGCACACATGCTAGAGGGGGTGGAGGATGTGGAGAGATTTTTTTGAGACGGGGGGTATTATTGTACCAACTCCAATAGTCTAGGGGCACTTTAATCATTTTGTGTTATTTTAATTTAGGTGAGCTTTAAAGTTAGGTCAATGGGACGACGACACGTGGAAATTAATTAATTATTTTTAACCTAACAGGGTAATTTTTGCAAAATAGGTGGATGGATGGTATTATTGCACCAACTCCAATGGTATTATTTGTTTATTCGAAATCAACTTAGAAAATTAGTTTGTGATTAGCAAACAACTTGAATGTAATTCTTATACAACTCATCATACAATTATAATACAAGTTTCATACATAAAACCAAATCCAGCAAGAAATGATATATGATGCAATATACAACTTATTTCCAACTTTCATACTATTCATATAAATTTAGTATCATTACATACAACTTAATATAATCTTCTTGCAAATCATCATACGATTATAATACAACTTTCATACTATATATATATATATAATATGTATATATATATATATATATATATATATATATATATATAATATGTATATATATATATATATAATATGTATATATATATATATATAATATGTATATATATATATATATATATATATATATATATATATATATATATATAATATGTATATATATATATATATATATATATATATATATATAATATGTATATATATATATAATATGTATATATATATATATATATATATAATATGTATATATATATATGTATTTTGTATCTGATTTATATGTCGTGTATTCTTCTTCCTCTTTAATTTTTAATTTGAAATTAAACTGAAGGGTTGCCGATTGACTAGTAGCGTCAAAGGCATTATATTTATGGGCTCGCAAGGGCTTGGTTACATTGAGTGGTGTCGAAATAGAGAAATCTACTAAGTATTTACTAATGGCATATGACCGATAAACGCGGCCCACAACAAGAGAATCTCCCATATGAGCAGAAACATAAAAAGGGAAACTCAAAGAATACCAAGATACACTCAAATGCGGGGCAAAATAAGAAGACACATAAAAATAAGTGGTTAGATCGAATAGAATCGATGCATCTCTATGAAAAATCAAGGCAATACCTATTATGACAGAATCAGAGGCAACAGCCTCGGTACGGGAATGAAGGACATAATATCTGGCCTGGCCTCCCCCTCTAGGGCGACATCTACTTCCCCGATCCACCTCTAGCTGACTGCGCAGGTAGGGTAGCAACTGGTGCTATAATCATAGCCTATGAACTTTGCGGGGCACGCTGTGGCTGAAAAGTCTGTGGAGGTGCACCCCTCCTTAGTCTGGGGCAATCCCTTACCATATGGCGCGTGTCACCACACTCAAAATAAGCTTTGTGAGGACATGGTGCCTGTGACTGGATCGGGTCAGGTCTGCTGGACTAACCATTCAAAGAATCCTGCACAGGAGACGCACTAGATACTGGTGGTGCATAATAATGCTTCTGAGGTCTAAGAGGAGTCGAAATACCATTGGCTACTAGAAAAGCTGAATGAACGGGGCGACTCATATAACCCCTACCATGATGACCGACAGCTGGGGCACGGGCACAAGAATAATGGCCCCACTCTTGAGACCTCTTGGCCTATCTCTCCTCTCTGTCCCGAGCATACATACCCTCTATCCTCCTAGCAATGTTCACCACCTGCTGATAAAAAATATCCATCTCCAACTCAGGAGTCATTCTAGACCTGACATTGGGAATAAGCCCCTCAATAAACCGGCGAACCCTTTCACGAATAGTAGAAACCAAGGCTGGTGCATGTTTAGCCAAGCTAGTGTAACAGACAGCATACTCTGAGATAGTCATAATACTCTGGCACAAATGCTCAAACTTTACGTATAATGTGTCCCTAAGGCTCTAGGGAACATACTCTCTCAAGAACATATCTAAAAATTGAGTCCAAGTGAGGGAAGCGGCCTCATCCGGACTGTCTAACTCATAAGTACGCCACCACTCATAGGCAGCTCCTCCAAGATGGAAAGCAGTGAAGGAAACCCCGCTCGATACTAATATACCCATGGTATGGAGAATATAGTAACACTCATCTAGAAATCTCATAGCATCATCAAATGCTAGACCACTGAATATAGGAGGCTTGTAATTCTTGAACCTCTCAAGCTTCCGCTTCTCATCCTCGGAAGCCACTGCCCCGTCCTCGGGCTGATCTGGGGCTACATGCTGTACAGTAATAATCTCTAGAACCTGATCAACATGCACTCGCTGCTCAAAGGTACAGGCAGTGGGAGTCTGTGCTCCTCCCCCAGCCTAGGATGTGGCTGCAGTAAGGGGAAGCAACCCTGCCTGAACCAGAGTAATGTACATTCTCATGAACTATGTAAGAGTCTCCTGAAGTACTGGCTTAGTAGCAGTAGGTGTATCAGGTTCTTGGGCTACGGCTAGAACTACTGGTGGCTCCTTAGTAGCAACTCGTGCGGGTGCTCCATGTGCACGCGTGTATGTCCTCGCCCTCTACCTCGGCCCCAACCTCTGACGGCTCTAGGGGCGCGGGTGCCTGATCATCTATGGTAGCACATGCCCTCACCATCTATGAGAGAATAGAAGACAGAAGTTTAGAAATTTGATATCAAAAATCTCGCACGACAGAAAATCAAATGAAGTGAAATTTTCCTAACAGTTACATAGCCTCTTGTATATAAAAGCCTCTCGTAGATAAGTACAGATGACTTCGTAACGATTCACGAGACTCTAATAAACCTGCTTATGATTCATGACTCCTCTAAACCTAGATTTCTGATACCAACTTATCACGACCCCAGTTTGACATCTGTGAACTATCATGACGGCACATAGTCTCTACGACTAGGTAAGCCTAACAAATTATGGAAAAAGAAACAATAAAATAAAATTATCTGAAAACTGCAAAAACAACAAAATGAAGTATTTAAGATGCTGCTCGATACTCTCAAACTGAACTACATTTCCCAAAACCCGAAACCCATGAATCACAAGCTACAAAAAAATTGATAAAATGCTCAAACTCCGGAATGTCTTGATCAACAGAAAAGATAGAAGGGTTATCACTATAAGATAAAATAGAAAGGGACTCCTTGGTCTGCGGACCCGACAGATATACCTCAAAGTCTTTGGAGAATCACCTCGCGTAAAGGGTAATAGGGCTGAGTCGAAGTACCTGGGTCTACACATAAAAAATATGTGCAGGAAAGGGCATGAGTACTCCATAGCGGTACTTAGTAAATGCCAAGCCTAACCTTAGTCGGGCAGTGACGAGGAATTTCAGGGCCTTAACAGTCATATACAATAATATATAAGGAAAAGAAGCAGTATGAAAGTAATAAAGGGTAATAAGAGCAACAACAACTACAATAGAGACAAAATAATTACAGAAGGAATACAGCTCAACATAGAGATAACAAGGGGGGATCTCCCAGGATACCATCCTATAGTCCCAAATATAAATATCCAATGGATCTCTTGGGATACCATCCCATAGTCCAACTCATACTGCGTGGGGATCTATCGGAATCCCGATCCGTAGTCCCAAATATAAATACCCAGTACTGGGGGAATCTGCCGGGTGCAGTCTCGTAGTTCCAATATAAAAGTGCAGAGGAATCTCCCGAAATACAAATCTGTAGTCCCAAAGTAAGCATATTGGAGGATCTCCCAGGATACTGTCCCGTAGTCCCAAAGTAAACACATAGTAGAAATACGAAGAATATTCAATTCCATCAAAATTCCATACCAAGTTAAGCATATAATTCTAACCTAGCATGTTACACGGAATTCAATTAAGCAATTTCAGCACGTAAGGCAATTAAGTCAATTAGACATGCTTCCCTAAGCTTACAGTAAGATTACATTGCATGTAGCATAAATAGGAAATAAAAACTCAGTTATAGTTACTTAATGAAAACATGATTTTCAACAATTAGCGCATGTGCGCACTCATCACCTTACATACAAGGTATCTCATATATCAACAATACAAAATCCTAAGGGGAGTTCCCCCATGCAAGGTTAAGCAAGCCACTTACCTCGAACCAACTTAATCAACTCAATACCACATTCTTGCCACGAGTATCTGACTCCAAATGGTCCAAATCAATTCAAAGTAATTGCATAATGTAAATATAACTTCAATTAACTAATTCAACTAATTAATTCTAAGCTAATACGGTAAATAAAGAAAAAATGATCAAAATGCATGGTGATGGGCTATAATTACGTATTTTAATCGCTTATTACACTCAAATTTACTTCACTTTAATTGAGTTTGAGTTTTAATCGCTAGTTTCTTACACTAATTGTGTGTTATGTCTTGTAGGAGTGATTTCGAGCAATATAATGATATGGAATGAATTCAAGTAATTTGGAGCTTTGAAGTTTGAGTAAAAGCCCAAGGAATTGAGTCGGGATCGTATTCGGGGATCAACAGATGATAGAGCAATAAAATAAAGAATCGAGTAGGAATGTTGTATATTGTCTAGGAAAATACACATAACCTTTTGCTTAGAACTCCATTTGAGCTCCACAATGTATGGTTGAAAAGATAATTCAAAGGGATACAACTTTCATATTTTATATTTCTCTAAATTCCAAACGAAACAAGGTGAAAAATGCGGTTGAAACCGCGACCATGGACCTGAGGCGGGCTGAGGCAGTATACTTGCCAAATACTGCATCCGTGCCGTGCCCGGACCACGCCTCCCAGGCCTGAAAACATGTCCGTTATACATAGGAGAAAGTATAATTATTTGGGCCCGACACTACTTTGTATATATACATGGAAAATGGTATTTTGAGGGGAGGAGACCGATTTTGGACACAAATTCGACCTAAGGAGGCAGGGACGCAATAGGAGCAAGGCAGAGATTCTTTTACGAGTTTTTTCTTCCTCTTCCTATTTTTTCATTGTTGGTTATGACTTTAGTATTATAGTTCTACATACTATTATGGATAGCTAATTTGTTATCTAGGATTTTGATGGAACCTTTTGTAGGATAAATTCTTGTTATGTTTTTATATAATTGAGCCGTTGGATTTCTCTACTTGTTCAACTACGTGTTTATTGTTGTTGACTGAATGGCCATCGATTGACTTTGCCTATTTATTATGTGTTTCTTAAGAAAGGATACATATTTTGGTGGTTGTTGAACAACTTCACTCCTAACATATGTGAGAAATCAATGCACCGGGTTTAAAGGCAGGTTTAGAAATAACAAAGCATTGACGTGATCATAATCAGCTCTTAGATAAAGCCAACTAGCATAGTTCAAGAGAATATGTCTACTAATTGTTGTGGTTGCTCGAGAGAGAATTACGGCACCTAAAGTACTCACGATCAGTAGAGAATACATTGGCAAAAATTGCAGGGAACATAGCTAGAAGGATTCCAACCATTGGAGAAATAATAACTCTAGACCTCCTTAATTTAGTCTCTAACCCTTTGTCTCGTTAGTTGATAATTATACCGCTTTGTAATATTTGCTAGTAATTAGTTAGAAGTATAAATCTCAATATTTATAATTAAGAGAATTGTTCAAACTTGTCTTTTTGGTGATATTAAACATATATAGCTAAGCCCTAGTTCTCTGTGGGATTCGACTCCGGGCTTCTAGACCGGATTATATTTGCAGCGAATGCTTATCCTTTTTAGGGCTAGAGTTGGGCGTGATCAAAATTTAGCATCATTGCTGGGGAACTAATGGTGTAGTTATATGTGTACATATTGCTAGATTGCAAGTTTGAACTTTTATTTTTCTTTTGTTGTATTTCATTTTTTTATATTTTTGTTTTACTTGTTAATTTGAGAAATATGGCATCCTGGAATTATTGGAATTTGGATGTGAGTAATTCTACCTTTAATCCTCCTTATGCATATTGTGGAGAAAATCACCTATGGCAAAATTATCAAAATATTCCCAAGAGCGAGTTATGTGCACCAATATGTGAAATGTAAGTGATATGCGTGGTGGTCAATATGGTCACTTTTATGGTTATGCTTATATTTCTTATTTTCCACCAATCCCTTGCTATGATTGTGCTACCTTTTCTTGTGAAGTTAATAGGAACAAAGAACCCAGGGATGATGACCTGAAAGAGGTCAAGAATATGCTAAGGTTCCTTTTGGAACAAAAAGATGAGAAACAACTGCACATACAAAGGCAAAATGTTGTTATTGGCAACCTAGAGGCACAAGTGAGTCAACTAGATGAGGTATTTAATGCTCAACAAGCCAATATTGTGGATAGTATACAAGAAGATCATGAATTAGATGCTGAAATTGAGGTGCAAATGGAAGAGGTAAGAGTAGAAAACCAACAATCTAACCAACTAGAATTTGAGGATGTCAATGTTGAAGAAGTGAGACTAGAGTCATCCAAGGACATTGAGGATACAAATTTTGTTGACTCTAGTATCATTGATGTTGAGGATGTTGAAAGTCCTGAAGTTTACGTATGTGAGCGCATTGGTCCTCACTCCAAACATTTTTCTACATTGTGCTTGGATGACGATATGGAAATAGAGCCATCTAAACTGATTGAGAAGTCAAGGAATGAGGAACAAGGTGCCTACGTTCTGAAATTTTTCTTGCTAGAAAGACATGACTACATACCTCATCTAAAAGACAAGAAGTTTATAATAGTACAATGGTTGCTTGGGCCAATTAGACTTGTTCCTCCACCCTTGGAGCATAGCCGAAAACCTAATGCCAAATTGGGGGTTCAATTCATAAGGTCGAGGTGGAGGCAAAAAGTGATTCGCGTCGTGCCGTGACGTTAAATCAAGTGCTTGTCGGGAGGCAACCTTGCTTTATTGCTTTCTTTTATTTTATTTTTTTAATTATATTATTTTTATAGTGTCAATTTTTTATTTTCTAGGAGCATGGAAAGCAAAGGTATTGGAAGGATGCAACAACAAACCAAATTGTTGGAACTAAGTGTGAGGTACCCGCACAAAGGACCAAGCTTGGGAGAAGTCTAAGTACCTCATGAGCTATTAGTGCTTCGGTCTTTGGTCTACTAGGGAGTCTCTTTTACCTTTTTATTAGTTATGGTGTGCATTGAGGACAATGCACAATTTTAAGTGTGGGGTGAGGAGATTGTCTAGGTGACTTTCTATGCTATTTTAGTTGTATTAATTTATTTGAATAATTTTTTCTAAACAGAAAATATTGGAATTTTCCCGACGATGGATCTATTATACAATTTTCTTGAGGGATTTAAGTCTAAAGAAAAGAATAAAATAAGAAGTCTTTAATTAGGTAGTGTAACAATTCCCCCTTGGTTTTTCTTTCTGTCACGGTTCTTTTCTCAAGGGTTTTATTTGAATAGGATGTAGTTAGTTTTTTTAGGAATAGGATCCATTATGTTGTGTTTTGAATTTAAGCAATATCTTTTGACTTTGTTATGCCTTGAGAATAGTGAGAACTTTAGTTGTGAAGCTTAGGCTCAGTATTTGACTATTGTATAAGTACCTTAAATTGTAAGATTTTAAATTTGCTTAACTACTTTAACTAGAGTGTCTTGATGAATCCAATCCTGAGTAAGTTATGTGTCATGTGTGTGTGAGGGTTGGGTGTTATTTTGTGCATTACATTGGATGCTTAGAACTTCCTCGTGTGTTTGCAAAGCGATAGTAGTTTTATTCAGTCTTGAAAGTAATATAGACATTTCTTTATTGAGCCAGATATGTATATTTTACCTGCCTAATTATTATATATCATAGTTACCCCTTTGAGCATGTAATCATGTTTCTTTGGCACATTACAAGTCTTACCTATTAAAGTTCTTAGGATGGTATAGTCACTCTTATATCTATCCTACCCGTCACGTAGCCTACATTACAACCAAATAAAGTCCTAATTGATCCTAGATTGAATGAGCTCGATTAGTGGAGTAGTACACTACAGTCAAGCTTATGGTGCATCTTTTGTGGCATATGAATGTTATTTTTGAGAGTGAGTAAATTCTTTCTATCTTGAGTTCATAAGTGTTCTTAAATTTTATTGTATGAAACTACTCTCTTTTATTGTGTGAGGGCACTTGATTCATGAAGGAAAGCTATTGTTAGTGAACTCTATGTTAGAGTAAGTGTGTGAGTTGTGAATAATACGTGGTACTTGTAAGTCAAATCTTGAGATGAATATGTTACGGTTTCGTACTTAGTCTATTTTAGATACTCTTGGTGTGATAAGTTAGGAGAATTGTTTAAAAATATCGTGTCTATAAAAAAGTGTAGTTTGATTTCTCGAGAACAAGCAATGGCTTAAGTGTGGGGTATTTATGATAGGCTATAATTACGTATTTAGTCGCTTATTACCATCAAATTTACTACACTTTAATTGAGTTTGAGCTTTAATCTCTAGTGTCTTACACTAATTGTGTGTGTTTATGACTTGTAGGAGTAATTTTGTGCTATATATATGTTATAGAATGAACTCAAGTGATTTGAAACTTTGAAGTCTGAGTAAAATCCCAAGGATTTAAGGGGGGGTCATATTCGGGGTTCAACTTATGATGGAGCAACAAAAAGAAGAATCGAGTAGGCATGTTGCGTTTTATCTAGGAAAATGCACATATTTCGCTTAGAACTCCATTTGGGCTCCATAATATATGGTTGAAAATCTAATTCAAAGGGTTACAACTTTCAAATTTATGTTTTTTGAAATTCCAAATGAAACAGCATGAAAAACACGGTCAAATCCACGACCGAGGACCTAAGACGGTTTAAGGCAGTATACTTGCCAAATATCATGTCTGTGCCGTGCCCGGACCGTGGCCATCCAGGCCTGAAAACATGTCCTTTTCCGCATAGGAGTTCCCGGCCCTACTTGGTATATATACATTGAAAAATGGTATTTTGAGGGGAGGAGACCGATTTTTGACACTAATTCGACCTAAGGAGGCAAAGACATAATAAGAGCAAGGCGGAGAATTCTTTTACGAGTTTCCTTCCTCTTCCTTTTTTTTCATTGTTGCTTATGACTTTTAGCATTGTAGTTTTACATGATATTATGAATATATTATTTTTTATCTAGGGTTTTGATCGAACTTTTTGTAGGATAAATTCTTGTTAAGTTTTTATATAATTAAGTCGTTGGATTTCTCTACTTGTTCAACTACGTGTTTATTGTTGTTGATTGAATAGCCATCGATTGACTTTGCCTATTTATTATGTGTTTCTTGAGAAACGATACATATTTAGGTGGTTGTTGAACAACGCCACTCCTAATATATGTGAGAAATCAATACATCGGGTTTAAAGGCAGGTTTAGAAATTACAAAGCCTTGACGTGATCATAATCAGTTATTA
Source organism: Nicotiana benthamiana (assembly GCA_034376525.1). Lineage (NCBI taxonomy): Eukaryota > Viridiplantae > Streptophyta > Magnoliopsida > Solanales > Solanaceae > Nicotiana > Nicotiana benthamiana. Next base: position 109,913,231 of record CM067326.1, on the reverse strand, counting down.
GATAAAGTCAACTAGTATAGTTTGAGAGAATATGTCTAGTAAATTGTTGTGGTTGCTCGAGAGAGAATTACGGCACCTAAAGTGCTCATGATCAGTAGAGAATACATTGGCAAAAATTATAGGGAACATCGCTTGAAGGATTCTGACAATTGGGGAAATCATAGCTCTAGACCTCCTTAATTTAGTCTCCAACCCTTTGTTTTCTTAGTTGATAATTTTACCGCTTTGTAGTATTTGCTAGTTAATTAGTTAGAAATATAAATCTCAATATTTATAATTTAGAAAATTATTCAAACTTGTCTTCTTGGTGATTAAATAGATATAGCTAAGCCTTAGTTTTCTGTGGGGTTCACCTTCGGGCTTTTAGACCAGATTATATTTGTAGCAACCGCTTATCCTTATTAGGAGTAGAATTAGGCGTGATCAATGCCCCCACGAGCCCACCTCTCGAAATTGGATAAAATTTTAAAATTTAGAATCCTCACCCTCTCACGAGTTCATTCATACCAAAAGTACCAAATTCGGACCTTAGATGGTCCCTCAAATCATCACTCAAGCTCTCTAATTAACCAAACCCTAACGCCCAATTTATCACCAATTTTCCTTCACATTTCAGGCTTACAATGATAAAAATACCATAACGAGTTTAGGTTCCAAAATCTTACCTCCATGATGCTCTCTTGAATCCTCTCTCAAAAACCTACCAAAAAGCTCAAAATCTGGATGAAAATGGTGAAAGAACAGGAAAAAATCACGACGGAACCTTTATATAGGTTCCGGTTGATGTGGACCTGACCTCGCACCTGTGGACCCACACTTATGGTCCTTAATAGCAAAATCAGCAGATCCAAACAAAGAACAGGGCCACGTTTTCAACCACAACAACATCTAGAACCCAGAATATGAAAGAGGAAAGTGGCAATGTCGAACAAGAATGAAGCTTGGTCTTCTATCTTCTCTTTTTGTGAAATTTTCGGATTACAGATCTAAGATTTAGTTAATAGCTTCTCCTTCTTTTTCAATTGACTTCCGATATGTGTGTTTTATGAGTGAGGGGTTGAGGTGTGTGAATTGTGAGAATGAGAGGCATTTTTATTCTTCAGAGAAAATGAGGATGGAGGTGATGGCATCGGGTTCTTATAAGGGAGGGTTCCGTCATCTCAAAAATGGAGAAATATAGGCAAGGGGGTTGCGCCGATTCTACTTGTTAGAGAGCTGCTAGGTTCTCTCAAAAAATAGGAAGGGATCTCCTTGTTCTGTAGGGTAAGGGAATGAAATTAGGTCTAGGTTTTGGGAAAGTGAGCTTTTAAAGAGAGAGAATTAGGGTGTATTTTAGAGATGAGGGGATATTGAGTTTTGCTTAGTGGGCTAGGTGAATGGATTAAGTTTTGGGCCAATTTAAACTTTTTGGCTCAGTCTGAACAAGACCAAATAAAACCCTTATTTTCTTTGTTTTTCTCTCTTTTCTTTAATTTTAATTAATTAAAATCATAAACAAGCTAAAGAAAAATCCTAAATTAGTCTCTATTATAAATCGAATTAGCAAAATTAACTTTATTTATCTATTAACAAATGGATGTAAAAATTAAAATAAAATTATTTGATTTTTATGCATTAATTCTAACAATTAAAAAGCAGTTTAGTAAAAATGTATATTAAACCTACGATGACATGAAACGAAATGTGATTATTTTTTATAATATTTCTTATTATTTTAAAATATTAAGCATGCATAAAATGCAACTAAATAAAGGAAAACTCCTAAAATTTATTAAAATTATTTTTGCTCTACTTTTAAGAGTTATTTTCATGTGGGGCAAAAATTAGGTGCTCACAATAATAGCTTAAGATCTACCTGAATCATGAATAACCGACGCGCACGCATATACGCTCGTCACCATGTATATACGCTAGTCACCACGCATATATGTCACCCCAACATATAACAAATATCATGGCTAACAGTGAAATACCCTAAATTCAAGTATAGACAAGATATTTACCTCATCCGGGCTAGTCTTCAACCTTGAGTCATATTAAATAGCATTCTAGTCCTCCACTCAGGTAAATCCAAGCAAAACATCATCCAAGAAAATTAACAATGGCATACGAAGAGGTCCCAATCTATAAAGCTTTGATCTTTGAAGAAATTTTCAAAAGTCAACAAAAGTCAATCGAGCTCGCTTGCTCGAAATTTGAAACCAATACAAAAATTCAATGATCCATAACCTGTCGAATTCAAATTTATAATTAGTTTTCAAATTGAGTCTAAATCGATACTCAAATCCCCAAAATGTACCATCTTAAAGTGTAGATAAAACCCCTAAATTTTTTTCCATAAATTCATCAATCAAATGCCAAAATTGAAGATAGAATCATGAACAATAATCAATTCCAAGTGAAGAATATTTACACATCTATGTGAGTGTAAATCACCTCAAATATCGCTCAAATCCGAGCTCCAAATTCAAAAATATGATAAAATAAAGCTACCATCAAGTATAACATTCTACTAGGCATCCCCGCTAACCTCCAACTTGCATCTACGAGATTCGCTCGCTTTTGCGAGTCCCATACTCGCATCTACGAGTTCCAATGGAACATGCCTTCATCACATTTGGGACCCTGCCGCTGCATCTGTGAAGCTACAAGTGCGACTCCAAAAGCGTAGAAGTGCGACTTCACAGTCCACCATACATGCAAAGGTGACACATACATATGCAAGTGCGACTCTGCACCTGGGACCTTACTTCCATAGAATAAGCCAACCCCGAGGCCTCATCAACTTTACATCTACGAACACCTCATGTGCAGGTGTGACTTCGCATGTGCGACCAATGCTCTGCAGATGCGATGCACCATAACCAGCGATCCATACAACTCCGAAATGGTCCGAAATCGACCAAAAACACATCCAAACTCCTCGAGACCCCATCCAATCACATCTACAAGTCCAAATACAATATTCAGACTGTCCAAAAGCTCGAAACATCACATTTAACATCAAATTCAAGAATCAAAGATCAACAACAACAACAACAACAACTACCCAGTGTATTCCCACCAGGTGGGGTCTGGGGAGGGTAATATGTAGACGAGCCTTACTCCTACCCGACAGGGCAGTGAGGCTGTTTCCAATCGACCCTCGGCTCATAGGGTTAGGTGAAAAACAGTAGTAAAACAAACAGAAACAAAACAAAACAGAAACAGTATATCATTAGTGCGATAGAAATTCCAGCATAAATAGCGTTAGAAATAATCTGAACAAAAGAAACAAAATACGAAAATATAGTAACAAGTAATAGTATCGTACAGTAAATACATATCATCTATGAATAACCCTGCTACCCCACCCCCAACCCCGGGAGGAGCGGACGAGAAACTCTAGGTGCCCCTATCCTACAACCCTGATACTAGACCTCCAGGCTTTCCTATCAAGGGTCATGTCCTCTGAAACCTGCATTCTAGCCATATCCTGCCTAATCACCTCTCCTCAATACTTCTTGGGCCTCGCTCTGCCGCGCCGACCGCCAGCAATCACCGGCCGTTCGCAGCTCCTCACCGGTGCATCGGGACTTCTCCTCCGCACATGCCCGAACCACCTCAGCCGCGCTTCGCGCATCTTCTCGTCCACCGGGGCCACCCCCACCTTCTCCCGAATAATTTCATTCCTAATTTTATCTAGCATGGTATCAAAGATCAATATTCTCTTAACTTTCAAACCTTCGAACTTCGTCGAACGCGTCCGAATCTCACTTAAATATCTCAGATCACAATCAAATTTTCCACACAAGTTCCAATCAACCAAATAAACCTATCTGAAGTCCTGGAATGTCAATCATATGTCGATAATACCAAAATCAACTTTCGATAAAACCTATAAATTTTTCAATTCTTCAAATTACCAACTCTCGACAAATAGGATCAAATCCTTCTAGAAATATTTGAATTTAAATTCGAACATATGCTTAAGTTCAAAATTATCATGCAAACCTATTGAAATCATGAAATCCTTATTTCGATATGGTTTACTCAAAAATCAAATCTTAACCAATTTTTTGAATTTAAAAATTTTGAATTAAAAATTATTTTTTTAAATCAACTTTATACTTTTCAAAAATAAAAATCAACCGTAAATGCAAGTCTTATATACTATATGAAGTTACTTAAAATTTGAAATCGTCGGACGAAATGCTAAAATTCAAAATGACCGAACGTACAGTTATAATAGATTAGATGTAGATAATGATAATTGCGCATCTCTATCACTATAAGACCCCACCTCAACCTTTTATATTGCACTTTTCAAGATCGGTCGTGTAACACGTCTGCCTTTTGGGTTTTACATAAAATTACGTTCTAAATCTCCAAAAAAATATTCAGCACACAACTAATCTTTACGCGTCGCCCTATAAACTGTTAATCTACAAACACGCGCCACTAACAACTGTAGGTATGTACGTATGGCCATGGGCTCTCAAACCAGATAAGTCTCCGCGTCATCCTCCTTTACATTTAGCTCGTACGGTACAATCGCCAATATCCGCGTCTTCAACGGATTTTGGGGCAATCCTTTATCTTCTCCTTCTTCTCTACTTTTCATAATCCTATTATCCGGTCGCTTGAAGATAAAGCAACTTGTTTCTCTTTTCCTATACGCAATAATTCTGTCATCTTTTTTCTAATTTAAGTTTCTGAATTTTCTTCTCTTTGGAGAAACAGGCGAAGGAAAAAAAAAAAGAGAGGATAATTATCAGTCAAAATCCTCTCAGAACATTATCCATTTGCCTCGTTTTCTGTAATTTCCATTCTCATATTACATTTTCCTCCGCAATTAATTTTCTCCAATTTCCTTTAGAGAAAAAAAAGAAAGAAAACAAGATGATGAGAAGGCAACAGGATCAACAATCTAAGGTTTTCTACGAGCTCTCTTCGTTGATTTTAAATATTATAAGATCACCACCGGGGCCGATTGAGTTTCCCGATGATTCTTTGTCGGTGTCTCCGTCGTCTTCAGGTAGGAGGACGGCGTTAGGAGGATCGATGCAGCATATTACTCCGGCGGGATTTGCGTCTCTGCTTTTGGGGATTTCATTTGCTTTGATGCTATGTGGATCTGTGACTTTCTTTATTGGATTCTTAATGATGCCTTGGGTGCTCGGTTTGGTCATGGTCTTTTACGTGGCTGGGATAGTCTACAGTTTGTCTATGATTGGACGAGCTATTTTCTGCCATATATCTTCTCCGCCGTCACCGAGAAAAGATTTTCAGCGTAAGAATTCAGTCGCTTGTGCTGTCACTTTTTTCCTCTTTTGACTAAAGTTTGCGTATTTGTTGATCGGAACATGCTATGTCATTCATATAGAAATATGTCTTTACGGTAAAAACGTAATCATTAAATTAAAGAGTTTCTAAGTTTTGAAGTTTCCATTTTTTGAGAAGGGATATGGACCAGTAAGAAAAGAGTATCATAGTGGAGAGTGTTATTTTTGCAGCTGCAGGGTTGTTAATCGTGGTAGACTTCATTCTTGTTTGTCTCGGTTGTTAATCTTGTGGAGAGTTCCATTCAATGATAATTCCTGTTGTCAAATGGATAAGTTTCGATGATTGTGTGATCGTTGACCCGAGATAAGCTGGGTTACAGGTGTTTAGGTTTTGATAGACAAATGCTCTGCTTTTATGGCAACGATGTGGAATGCTTTGACTTATAGTTATAGGGCCATTATATTGGCTGAAAACAAGTATGTCTATACATAAGCTTGAGGAGCTTGCTTGGACAGAAGTACATGCTTATTTGGAAGTGGACAAAACATTTTTTTTAACCGAAGAAAATTGGAAGTCGAATTAATTCGGATAATCTTGTGGATCAAATTTTTCTGTCCTTCTAATGTTTAATTTCTAACGTTTGAAGTCTTATCCTGTAACTTTGTTCGTACTGTCAAAAGAGTAACTTACTTTTGATTAATCTATCTGTATGATTACATTATGTTTAAGTTGTAGAAATTACTGGATAATCCATATTTAATGCATATTGGTTTAGCATGTGAAAATCAAATAAGGTAGTAAATATACAGTTTCAACTCAAGGTTCCAGTAAGGGAGAGGGTTTTGATTCTTCAAGTAGTGAGAAATTCTATCCAAGGGCTTTCTCTTAGTAGTAGATTACTAGTTGTTTGTGGACTTCGCATTTAAATCAGTGTTGTCAAATGCTCATTTGAGGTGCGGTTAAGTGCTGAAGCTCAGATAAGCTCAGGATATGCGCTTTGCCTCACTTACAGTGCACTTCAGTGTAGGCAAGGCACTAAGCATGCACCTTATTGCCTATAAGTTCTATCTTGAATAAAGTGGTACAAAACAATAAGCATGATTAGCAAAAAGATATATTAATTGTTGAGGAAATCATTACGAATAAAATTGTCACTTTTTTCTTGCATTACACGCGCGCACACATACATACATATCCTTTTCTGGCTATAGCACTTTAACTGCGCTTTAAGCACGGATAGAATTGGATTGCTTTTTAACGCTTTTCCTCTTTGACAACACTGATTTAAATTAATTTAACCTGTCCATATGTTATTCTCTTTTGCATATATTCCATTGCATACCTTTATTTCTCTATAACCAGGACACCGTATTGCTTACTATTTTCACGTAGCCGATTAGATGTACCAGAGTGAACAGAAGTATAATGCAAATAAGCATGAGAAGGACAACTGAGTGGCAACTGAGAAGGAAGTTGGTATTATGCTTGTGAATCTAAAGGAGGAAAGGATCGACAGTTCTTAGTGCTTGTATAATTGATTTCCTTTAACATGTCTGACATCTTGTTTTGCCTACTTGTGAAGAAAACCCGATTTTATGGTTCCGACTAGAGAGTATAAAGCAAGTCGGATGAGTTCCATCAGTATGGAAACTGTTCGAATAATTTTATACTTGGTTGCTCAAGTTTTTACTTGGATAATAGTCATAACTGTATGATATATGATGCTCATAAGTAAACTGTTGAATTAGTAGAAATCAGCTTAACTTGCACGGTCCTGCTTCTACCTATCTCTGTTTTTTGGCTTTCATGCTCATTTTTAACCATAATAACCTGGCTTTATTGCCCTTGGGTTTTGTTTTTCCACTGGTTCCTGGGGGGGGGGGGGGGGGGTTGAGACAATGATATGGTGCAAGATGTCCACTTCTATGTTAGTCGAAGCATTCTTTTCTGACTCCATTGTTTGAACTTTTACTTGCAGCCTGGAAACTTTTCTGAAACAATTTTAACACTTGAAAAGGGACATTACAAGGCTGGGAGTATGGTTGACTGCTCTGGTCACTAAATGCAGCTTCCTGCAGTTCTTAATGAATGGATGCAGGAGCGTTGATATTAATCGCTTGACTATATTGCATGCTGATCTTTCCCGGTGGAGCAGGGAACAACTTCAAATATTTTGAGTCACTACTTAGAGAGCAGGAAGCTCAAAATTTCTGTGCGTCATGTTTTTTTCATCTCAGATTCTCAGTGCGCTGTTTTATGCCCCTTTTGTTACATTAAAGATGTAAAAATGGTCGTGTTTTTTTACCCTTCAAGTAACTTTGTTGGAGGTGAAGTACGATTCAGACTTGATTATCTTTATATATGAACACGTTACACGTCACTGGGAAAATATAGGGAATAACTTTGCCCTGACCCAGGCGAATGTTATGTTCTGAATTTGAGAACTTTAAAACTCTGTGCTATCTAGCTTCATTTGAGGAAAAAAGAAAAAGAAAAGGAAAACAATACTTTGCTTTCAAGATGAGTAAGAAAATCTACTGTACTGGTTATAATGTTCTGTCGGTTGTGTTTCTGTTTTTGGTTATCTTTTGTATCCCTAATCATTCTTACCGGCCAGTTAGCTCAACCTTGTCACTTTCTTTGTGAGAAACAAAGCCAAAAAGGTTGTAGCCCCTTTCCCTCGTTAACAGCTTCCTCAATATATTTTCTATATGATTTGCGAATTATTGTACACTGAGTAGGTTAGTTGCGAATTTTTTGAGAATTTTTCAAAACAATAATCCAGTATAATCTCACTTAGTGGAGTCTGGGGAGGGTAGTATGTACGCAGACCTTACCCTTACCTTGGAGTAAAGAGGCTGTTTCCAAATAGACCCCCGGCATCATTCCTCCAAGAACTTTCCATCTTGCTCTTGGGAAGACTCGAACTCACAACCTCTCGGTTGGAAGTGGGTTTGCTTACCATCAGAAATTTTTTAAAACAAAATAAAATAAAATTATTAATTAGAAATATAGATCAATGCATCTTGTGTGTGCTTATGTTAGATTCGTTTGAAAGCGAGGATTTGTTGCAATATATGTCTATATATTAAATGAGTTAGAGTGTCGATGTGTGTGCTTTTTATTTTTTTAATAAAGCTCGAGGGTAATTTATTCATTTCACATTAGTTCTAACAAATGCCAGTGTGTTTCACTCTCAATCAATTTTGCCCGTATCTTCTTTCCCCTTTTTTCTTTGTTCTTTCTTCCCTCTAGGTTTCTTTTGGGTTTCCTTCATCATTGTTACTTCCGAAATTTAATGGTTTTTTCATGTCCTATTCTTTATTCTTTTCAATCTTTTTTCCCCAATGTATTCGTTGGGCTAATTAGTTCTTTTTCTCTTTTTTAAAATATTGCCCTATCTTATTTTGGATTGTCTTCATGATTTTTAATTATCCAATATAATCACTGGTGTGTGTTAAATCGGGTGGAAAAACTGTATTTTAAAACTCTAAGCTTGCTGAGTTTTGGACTTTCGTGGGTTTTTGGATTTTTCGCATACTTCTTTGCTATTTTTGGATGTTGTGTTGTAAATCGTAACTATTTTCTAGGAGCCTTAATATAAGCACATTCCTTTAGAAGTAAACGCTTTATTGGGATATTAATGAAATTATTGTTCTCTTTCAACTAGTGGATTCTTATAATTAAATGGTTTTCAGTTATGCCCAGTTAACAAGAAAATAAAAAGCACACATGCCCAGTTAACAAGAAAATAAAAAGCACACAAGAGTTTAGTTCTCAAATGATATAATATGTACATGTATAGTCTCGCATATTACTCATGTTTTGTAGATTTCGAATATGATATGTATGATTTATATTAATTTGTAATATTTTTATGTGTAGGAATCATCCAAAGCCAATATGTGGTGAAGGTGAGAGATTGGAGCCAAAAAGGAGAAAAATTGGAAAATAGCTATTTTATAGCGCCACAGACAGCGTGGGGCACTACGTGTGACTTAGAAGTCAGAATGCAATTTTTTCTAGTGCCAGGAATAGGGACCCACGCTACCCTGGGCGCTAGTGATGGAAAGTTTCTCCTATTTTACCCAAGATAAGGTTATTTCACCCCAAGGCTCTCTCCTCCCCCTTCTCTCCCCCAACCAACACGTATAAAAGCAAGACTAAGCTTATTTTGAGAGGAGAGACGCCACTTTGAGGAAAATTTACACATGAGGAACATCCGGGAGCAAGGATATCTCAGTTTTCTTCATTTTTTCTTAGTATTCTCAATTATTCAATACTTGTGAATTTGTTTTGATATTATTATGAGTGGCTAAACCCCATAGTTTTGGGGTTATGATTTAGCTATGGATATTGTTGTTTAACTTGAATTAACCCTGATTATAATTCACTAATATATGGTTTTTTCTTCATTTCTATGATTAATTGCCTAATAGTCTGGCCAACAATTATGTTCTATTTACTATTTATGATATCCCCAGACCCCACCTGGTGGGAATACACTGGGTAGTTGTTGTTGATATCCTTGGGAAAGCAACGTCTAGATTAGAGAAGAATTAAAGGGAGAATGATCTTAACTCTGAGTTTGGGGGGGGGGGGGGGGGAGGCGTATCTGTGGTTAGGATAGGGATATACTTAATCATCATGCTTAGTTAAATATTATAATCTTAATACATTCTTAATCGATTGATTCCATATTAATATAGGCGTTAATCTATTTTGAATATGTGAGTAGTAATTCAGGAGAATACTACGAGAACAATTGTTCGATTAATTAGCAACAATGAGTGAATTGTATGAAAAGGGAGAGTTAATTAGAGAACAATAGCTAGGGTCTAGGACTGGTTTATACATACTCAGAAACAGTTGACATTGGCATAGTCGCAAAACCAGACATGAAGAACACAACCATATAGAGGAATGATAGGGATTTGTGATTCATAGGATATAGCATAGTAACCATATAACAAGTAGGAGACAATTGGTGAGACATGATCAGAAACACATATAAAGTGGGATATACTAATCTAAAGGAAAGGAGAGAAATAATAACATGCTGATAATGTACTTTAACTACAAGTTTCACAACAGAACCACAAGTAGAAACAAATCAGAAACAAGAAAAACTGAAACAATGAGAGAATTATGTTGTTGTAAGAACTTTTAATTGAAACTAGGACATACCAGTGAAGAGGAGAGTAAGTAGAATGAAAAGAATAAGAGAGCACAAATGGTTAGCCTTAGCTTGCAGCCGGCTAACAGCATCAAATAGCACAAGAGAGAGAGAGTAGAGATTTTTAAAGTACGAGAGATAGTTTTTGAACCCAACTGTTCGTGTCCTGCTAATGAAAGACTATAGTATTTATAGCTTGAAAGCAATTAGTAAATAAGGCAAGAATCATAGTAGCATAATAATTGAGGAACTCAAAATCAATCGATTAGAAAATCAAAGAAGTACTTCCTTAAGTTAATGGAGGCTATTCAAATGGAAAGAAACAACAACATATAAGGTAAGAAAAGAAAATCACTACAAGACTAATAAGGAAAGAATCAAAGTTCAGCGAGTATAGGGTAGTCAATTAGGACTAACTTCAGAAAACCTCAATTACGGAAATGACTCAGTAAAAATAAAGTACCATAGAAAATAAGTTAATGAAATAAGCCAATTTAAATAGACGAGGTAGAACTTAGGGTTTTAAAAGAAAATCTTTTAATCAAACCATCTATTAAGGAAATAAGAATCAATCAAGAGGGAGTCGTGATTTTATACTTTAACATATAAATAGAGAGAAGATAAAACAGACGTAGCAAACATGCAGTGTCAGCAATATCGAGAAAAAAGGCAAGTGATGAACAAACAAGATGAACACAATCACACAAAAGTGATATAAGTAGGCTACAGACTTAGTAAAACACATTCGAAGAATGGTAACCACAGAAGCTTAACAAGAATCAAGTAGTCAGGCTTACACATAGAACCAAGACAAAATAAGATCTTAATAAGTAGGGCTTTTTAACATAGGCGAGTTGAAAAGCACTAAGAACATAAAATCAGTCAAGATAAGCAAGGAAAAACGTTTATACATGAAGAAAAATCAGTTTAAACAAGTGTACAACAAACTCCAAGAAACCCTAACTTTAAAGAAAGTAAAAATGGTTTAAAGATGATGATTTTTAAATAGTTGTTTGAGAACAGTGTAGAACATATAAAGAAACTGACTTGAATCGTTAAAAATAACACAAATCTAAGAAATTCAAACGAGAGTTAGGGTTTCAAAGTAAACCCAAATAGAAACAAAAGAACCTGTTGTAAACTTCAAAGATAAGAACAAATATGGTGTGATTTTACCCAAATTCATACTGGAGAAGTCATGAACAACACAAACAGCAACCCTAGACACAAGTCGGCATGGCTCAGGACTCTTGAAGGCCTCAGAGATGATGAGCAAGGAGAGGGGAAAATCATGAGAGGCTTGGGGTTGAAAGGTGGTTGCCGAAGATGGCCGGAGAGAGAGGCGGTCGTTGAAGAAGGGTAGGGTTTGGTAGAGAGAAGAGAAAAGACCAGAGAATTCAAGGGCGGGGGGTTTCGAAAATGATTTAGGGTTGGAGGGTTGTATGAATTCAAAATGGTAAGAACGGTCTAGGGTCATTGATCTTTTGGATCAATGGCCAGGATTTGAGATAGCTTTGGGTTAGGTAGGGATAATTGGGGCATGGTTCAGGTAATCTGATTAGGATTGGGCTGGGATTTGGTTAGAATTAGGCTAAAATTGAAATCCAAATCTGACTATGATTCAAATAGCCAATATTTCCTATTTTAAATTTAATAAATAATAAAATAGTGTCTGAAAAACTTTCCTATATCAAAATGATTAAAAATATATAATTATTATTTTAAAAATATAGGGGCCAATTTACACGTATAAAATATAATTATACATTAAAAAGGGCTAACATTACAATTAGATACAATTTAGCCTGAAAAATACCAAAATAATTACAAAAATTCATAAATATTATATTAATTATATTTTGGTATAAGTATAGAAATTAAATGAATAATTATCATAAAAATAATTTAGGCAATAATCATTGGGATTTTATGAATAAAAGAAAAGAAATTAAATCAATTTAAATCCTTAAGATTATGGAGAAAATTATAAAAATCTTGTGCATGCTTATATGTATTATTTTGAAGGTATCCATGCATATTTAAAAGAGAAAATACATAAGTTACCCATTAAACTTGTCCGTAAAAATTATTTACTTACCATAACTTTAGAGGCGGCCTATGTCCCCCTTATTTTTGTTTGAGGTGAATTTAGTTCCATCCTAAATGGTGACGTAACAAATATAGTAGGTTCACTCTCCCAAGCTCGCATGTCAGAGGGAAATGATTAAAAATAAAAATATATTTTTACAATCTGCTTCTCTTTTTCTTTTCTTATTTTTTTCTCTTTTTGCCTTTTCTCTTTACCTTTTTTTTTCTTACTGTCACCATTTTCTTTTTCCCATCCAAGATACAACAGTATCTCCATTTTCCGTCATTTTATCTGCCTCCACCGCTTCTGCTTTTTTTTCTTTTTTCCTTCTTTTTCTCTTCTACTTTTTTACCCGAGTAGAAATACTCTCCACCATATATATATATATATAGATATATACATATGTATATATATACATATATATATATATATGTATATATATATATGTATATATGTGTGTGTGGTTTTTTTCTTGAAGGAGTAATAGTATCGATGTTGAAATCATTAGCTAACTTTTAAATGTTTGCTTTCAACATTATTCTTGTATTACACTTTATTTGAGTTGAGTTCCAGCTGATACAGATTAGTTTACTTAGTGTCAAATTAAGTGCTTGAGATTTTTGTAAAATATTTCCCGCTAAAGGGTATTTTGAAAGAGGAAAGAGTATGGAATGGCCTAAAGATCAATAGCTCGATTTGAAGCCATCGATAAGTTATAATTTATTGAAATTTGAAAGTGCTTTTCTGTTTGGACATAAATTTGCCGAAGCTCTAGAGATTTTAACTGGATGAAAAGTTTGGGATTTGCCGGCTTCATTTTTTCGACGAGGAATTTTCCCCTACTTTTTAAAGCTGAAAGTGTTGGATCTTCCATGGTGGTGATGAAGATGTCACGGAAAAAAAGAGTTAAAAAAGTAATGAAATAAGTGGAAAAAATATATAGGAAAAAATTGGGTATCAACAGATGTCCCTCTTTATTCGAAAAGGATGAAAGAGTTTTCGGGTAAAGAAATAATGACCAATTTTGACCGGATAGGAGGTTTTGAAAGATGGAGGCCGAACTCCAATTTCGAGTTGCCTACATATCCCCGGTCTTACAGGAATTAGGATATATGTAGTTTTTGATTCACCCGCAGAGTATTTATCATAAGAATGGACACAAGATGCAGAGGCAGATACGGTGAGCGGTTAAGTCTTGGGACAATTGGAACGAGATTGCTCCTGCCAGGATAGTAGTTGCTTACTGGTTACCTTCAGATAAAAGATGCTACAAATTTATTTGTGAAAATTTAAACATGATACAAACTCCCTTTATATCATGAATGTTGTCTTTGGAAGGTTAAAGATAACGTATGTGGACCATGACGTACTGGGCCATGAATTGTTTGGTGAAGGATTTGCAGGCCGTGAAATGACGTTCTTTGGCCATGATGGCATGATGTCTTTCATCTATGAGCATGATGCCTTTAGACTATGACACCTTCGGGTAGATTGGCAATGTTTTAGCCGTGGTATGCAATAATTTGATGTAACAAGACAGGGCTTAGCCTTGTGAAATAGAAGGCAGAGCTTAGCCCGATTGAAAAACAAGTAGATAGTAGTAGAAGTAGAGCAATATCTGTGCAAAGAGGGATAGTGCTTAGTCCCGTGCAAGTGGGGAGACAAGGATTAGCCTTATGCAAATGGAGAGGCAAAGATTAGCCTTGTGCAATTATGGAGCCAAGGACTAGGCTCATGCAAATACGGAAGCAAAGATTAGCCTCATGCAAATATGGAGTCAAGGATTAAACTCATGGAAGTATGGAATCAGGGCTTGGACTCATACAAGTATGGAGTCAAGGATCGAATGTGGAGTTAAGGATTAGAATCATGCAAGATTGGAGACGGAGCTTAGTCTCATACAAAGAGAAGGCAGTGCTTAGCCTTATGCAAATATATAGGTAGAGCTTAACCTCATGCAAGATTTGGGATATGGCTTAGTCCTATGTAAAAGGAAGGAAATGCTTAGCCTTACACAGATATAGAATCCGGGATTAGACTCATGCAATATTGGAGATAAAGATCAGTCTCATGCAAATGTGGAGTCAGAGACTAGACACATGCAAATGTGGATTCAGAGATTAGGCTCATACAAATGTGGAGTCAAAGATTAGACTCATGCAAGATTGGAGACAAAGCTTAGTCTCATGCAAAGAGAAGGCAATGCTTAGGCTTATACAAATATGAAGGTAGAGCTTAACCTCATTCAAGATTCAGGATAGGGCTTAGTCCTATGCAAATTGAAGGCAATGCTTAGCCTTACGAAGATATGGAGTCTAGGATTAGCCTCATGTAAGATTGGAGACAAAGCTTAGTCTTATGCAAATATAGAGTCAGATATTAGATTTATGCAAATGTGGAGTCAAGGATTAGATTTTTGGAAGTATGGAGTTAGAGATTAGACTCATGCAAGTATAGAGTCAGTGATTAGACTCATGCAATTATAGAGTCAGAGATTAGACTCATGCAGGTATGTAGTCAGAGATTAGACTCATGTAAAGAGAGAATAGCATATAAGGGTAGAATATGTCTTAGCTAGGATATATTCAGTATTTGATGGCCAGATGATGGTGAATTTTATTTGTGTATACATGTTCCACGACTGCTACCATTATGTCAAATGTGCCTGCATTGAAAGAAAAATTATAATTTTTATGAGGGGAGGTCGGTTCTTGCTTCATCTTTCGATCTTTCTCTGCTCTGCTTTGGAAGCCCTCTTTGAGTTCCCCTAGGTAGCACATGTCTGTTATGAAAAAAGGATTTTCGAAAAGTATACAATCATTGATAAAATAGAATTGTTTTGGAAGCGTATTGATATATCAAGTATTATTTTGATGAACTAGCTACTGTGATACATTTGAAAGGCATTGCAGTTCTCTTATGTTGGAATTTTAAGGGTCCTCCTTAAAATTCTGCCCCAGTTTGGTAGATGATTTTTAACTATTTATGAATGGCAGACGCTATTGAATGTTTGAAATTTTGAGAATATATCTCAAAATATTGCCCCAGTTGTTGACTGATTATTGACTTCCTGGCATATGACGACACTGCTGACTTGCTCCTGAATTTTGAAGACCCTCCTCAAATTCTGCCCAAGTTTATGATTTTGGGGGAATGAAAATTTATTATGGTATGACTGAACTCATAAGGTTGCCTACATATCCCCTCTTAAACAGAATCAGGTTAAGCGTAGTTCAATCACACCAAATGAGGAAATGCAAAGTATATAAGCATAGTATCTCTTGAGTGCGTTTGAATTGATTGGTTTTGGCTAGATTTCTCCATGTATCTCTGCAAGTATGAGTGCTCCTCCTGTCAGGACCTTGTGAACCATGTACGGACCTTGCCAATTGGGAGAGAATTTCCCTTTAGCTTCATTTTGATGCGGGAAGATTTTCTTCAATACCTACTACCTTTGTGTGAACTGTCTTGGTTTGACTATTTTGTTAAAATCTCTAGACATTCTGTTCTGACAGAGTTGGCCATGGCATACTACGTTAATCCTCTTGCCATCAATAAGGGCCAACTATTCATAACTACTTTTTATCCATTCTGCATCGCTGAGTTCAGTTTTTGTATGACTCTTAAGGAAGGAATCTCCACATCGGCTGGGATGAGAACCTCGGTACCATAAACCAACATGTAGGGGGTTGCCCCGGTTGATGTGTGAACTATGGTGCAGTACCCTAACATAGTAAAGGGTAACTTCTTATGCCACTGCTTGTAATTCTATACTATTTTCCTTAAAATCTTCTTAATATTTTTGTTAGCGGCTTCTATGGCTCCATTCATTTGAGGTTTGTAAGCGGTGGAATTCTTGTGCTTGATTTTGAAAGTTTCACATATAGCTTTCATCAGATCACTATTGAGGTTGGTGGCATTGTCAGTAATAATGGAATCAGGAACTTCGAATTGACATACAATACGATCCTTGACAAAATCTGCGACGACTTTCTTGGTTATAGCTTTGTAAAATGCAACTTCTACCCATTTTGTGAAGTAGTCAACGATTACCAGAATAAACAGGTGTCCGTTGAAGGAGTGGGCTCAACTGGACCAATAACATCCATTCTCAAGGTGGAGAATGGCCAAGGTGAGCTTTTTGTATTGAGCTCGTTTGGCGGAACTTTTATCACGTCGGCATGAACTTGACATTAAAAGAATTTGCGGATATAATGAACATAATTCATCTCCATGGTCATCCAAAAGTAACCTGCTCTGCGTATTTTCTTGGCCAAGACGAAACTGTTCATATGCGGACCACAAGTCTTAGAATGCACATCCTCAAGTAGCTTCGAAGCTTCCTTTGCGTCGACACAGCTTAGTAAACCCAAATCCATAGTTCTTATGTACAATTTTCCCCCACTGTGGAAGAAATGATTTGACAAAATATAGAGTGTGCGTTTCTGAATCTGATTTGCATGCTCCGGGTGTTCTCCTTTTGATAAGCACTCTTTGATTTCATGGAACCAAGGCTTTCCATCTACTTCTTCCTCGACATGAGCATAATATGCTGGCTGATATGGACCCTTACTGGTATGGGATCGATATAGTTATTATCTGGATGTTGTATCATGGATGAAAAAATGGCTAAGGTATCAGTAAACTCATTCTGAATTCTGGGCACGCGTCAGAATTTTATATTTGAGAACCTCCTTTTCAATTCCTGCACATGGTGCAGAAATGGCAATATCTTGGAATTCTTGGTGGCCCACTCTCCTTGTACTTGGTGCATAAGAAAATATGAATCACAAATAATTCCTGAATGTTCATGTATACTACTATGTTGTGTTAGGATTTATGCCCGTCACTAGAGGGGGGGTGAATAGTGCGGCACGAGAATATTGATAAATATTGCGGAATTAAAATTGCAGGAGTAAAGTAAATGCGGTAATTAAAATAGTAAGGAAAGAACACACCGAATTTATACTGGTTCACTACAACGTGTGGTTAGTCCACTCCCCGAGAGACTCTCTCGAGTTTCCACTAACTCCGTTAAGCTTACGGGTGCCTAACAAACCGTTACACTTGCTCGTAGATGTACACTCTACAAGACTTCTTGCTCGAGGATACCGCACCTCAGACTTCACCTTGCTCGTGGATACCGCACCACAAGACTTCACACACTAAGATTGAGGGTACTTAGCAAACCCGACAATCAATGAGAAGATATGGTCTTCTCAAACACCTTTCTCTTTTACAACAAGAACACTCTAAAAAGAGTAGACAAAGAGATACAAGATTAGCTCTATGAACAACTCAAAGGTGTCTCTCAAATGGCTCAACAAAAGCTCTAAAATGATGCGCAAATAATATCAATATGTATATGAACAATGAGAGGTGTTGTGTGTTTAAAAACAGCTCAAAAGACCTCTATTTATAGGTGTTAGAAGTTGTATGTCCGTTGCTTAATTGAAAATCAATTATGCTGATTTTATGCCAAATAATCGACTATCAGATTTGGATAATCGATTATCAGCTTATCGTTACAAAATCGGAAGCTGATTCTGCTCTAGAATAATCGATTACTGGTATTGCACAATCGATTATTTTTTTACAGCGTTCAAAAACTTTGGCAACGGATACAAGATAATCGATTATGCAATTCTGATAATTGATTATCCTACTCTGCGGAAATTTCCAATAAATGGAATTTCCCAATATAATCGATTATCACTTTTGCATAATCGATTATTCACCTATGCTGTCCAGAATTGACAACTTACTTCAAAAACCATTTTGGTTAAAATGAAAACGTTAAAATCATTTTGTTTGAAGTATTTAAAATATGTTTATGATAAATATGATTTGATAAAAAGATTTTATGCATATTTATGATGACCTATGTTGAGACAAAAGACGAGATAACTTAAACGTTGCTCTTACATTGGTTCTACCTAACGACCTACGCCTTGGGTCTTCGGTCTTGAACTTTTGAGCTCGTCTTTGGCTTGTCTATGCACTCCATTCATCAATATGCTTCTCGGTATTCAATCTTGATTGTTTGTTATATAATAACGTTGTTTGACACTTGACTTCATTATTTGTCATTCATCAAAATCTATACCTGAAAATCATGCTAATACAACCAAAGCACACATATCATGGATAGAATGATTTTCTACATGTTGAGCCCTCGTATGCAGGTTTCATATGCCGCCATATTGTTGGTGCAAAGAAATATGAGTCTGGTAGATAGCAGATAATGTTGACCTGTTTCTGACACCAAAACTTCTCTAATACCTATTCCTTTAAAATTTGAGGCTCCATCAAAGAACATCCTCCAACAGTTATATGCTTCAGTAATGTCTTCTCCTACGAATGAGACTTCTTTATCAGGAAAATAAATTTTCAAGAGTTCGTATTCTCCGCACACCGGATTTTCAGGGAGGTGATGTTCCAATTCTTGTCCCTTGACTACCTTTTGAGCTACATAGACGATGTCGAATTCACTCAGTAGTATCTGCCATTTAGCTAACTTCCTAGTAGGCATGGGCTTCTGAAATATGTACTTAGGGGATCCGTCCTGGATATGAGGTGTGTAGTATAGGAACATAAATAATGCCTCAATTTTCGGGTTGTCCAGGTAAAAGCACAGCAAGTGCTTTCAAGTAGAGAATATCGTGCTTCATAAGGTACAGATTTCTTACTCAGGTAATATATGGCTTTCTCCTTTCTTTCTGTATCATCACGTTGTTCTAGAACGCTTCATAAGGTATGAATTTCTTACCCAGGTAATATATGGCTTTCTCCTTTCTTTCTGTATCATCACGTTGTCCTAGAACACATCTGATGGCTCCATCTAACACAGATAGATAAAGTGGCAAAGGTCGTCCTGGTTCTGGGGGGACCAGAACTGGCAGTGTAGACATATATTCCTTGATCTTTTCGAAAGCTTTCTAACAATCCTCGGTCCAACATGTCTCGGCATCTTTTCTTAGCATCTTGAAGATGGGTTCACATATTACTGTCGACTGTGCTATGAATCGACTGATGTAGTTAAGCATACCAGGAAGCTCATCATGTCCATTTTGCTTTTAGGTGGTGGCAACTCCTGAATAGATTTGACTAGCTCTATCTCTCGGCGACTGATATTGAATTCCACTAACTTTCATGCGGGAATCTCGAATGCACACTTTGCGGGGTTCAACTTCAATTTTTGCCTCCTAAGCCTGTCAATGACCTTCTTCAAGTCTGCTTTGTGGTCTGCGCCCCTCTTAGATTTGATAATGACATCATTCACATACACCTCTATTTCTTTCTGTATCATATCATGGAAGATGGTTTTCATGTCTCTCATGTAAGTGGCCCGAGCATTCTTCAGACCGAATGGCATAATCTTGTATCAGTATACATCCCAAGGTGTAATAAAAGGTATCCTTTTGGCATCTTCTTCATCCATCCTGATCTGGTGATAACCTATGAAGCAATCTACAAAGGATTGGAGTTCATGTTTGGCGCAGTTATCGATCAGGATATATATATATTTGGCAGTGGGAAGTCTTCTTTGGGACTTTCTCTATTTAAATCTCGATAATCAACACATACTCAGACCTTCTCATTTTCTTCAGAACTAGCACAATGTTAGCTAACAATGTTGGGTACTCAACCACCCTGAGAATTTTTGCTTTGATCTGCTTGGTAACTTCCTCCTTGATTTTCAAACTCATGTCTGGTTTGAACTTTCATAGATTCTGCTTTACTAATGAACACATAGGATTAATAGACAACTTGTGAGCCACTATAGAAGTGCTCAAACTGGTCATGTCATCATATGACCATATGAAAATGTCCTCATACTTGTTTAGGAAACGGATGTACTCCTTTTTCTCTGTTGGTGATAAGTGAATGATGATGCGAGTCTCATTGATGATTTTGACATCTCCGAAATTTACTGCTTCTGTTTCATCTAGGTTGGACTTAGGCTTATTTTCGAACTTTTTAACCTCTCTGACAATTTCCTCGGGTATCTTATCTTCTTCCTCTGAGTCACTATTCTCATGTTGTGTTGCCTCATTATATGTCACAATTACTGGTTCATCAGGAAAGTAATAATAACACTGTAGAAGGGAAAAAGTATAAAATAGTAATAAATAATGATAAAGGACAAATGCATTGATTAAAACTGATAAAATCGTTCAGACAAAGCTCCGCTCGATGAATCGAACATTTAGTATGAAAGAAGGAAATCTTAAAACAAAATTAGTAGAAATCTTAAATGCCTATAGCAGATATAAAAAAATAAATTCTGCAAGCTACCTAAGGACTCTGCAGGCTCTGCATGGTATGGTCCAGTTTTTGAGAGCAGCTCCTTTTGCTAGAATCTGAATGGTGAGGCCTTTTTCCTCCCTTCAATTATGGCACTCCATTCCATATCCTCATATTCCAAGAACAAATCCTTTAGTCCAGCTAGTGCTTCTTCTTCTGCAGTACCCTATATTGTCTCAACCCGGTGGAAAGCGTATTCCAGACGTGGTATCACTTGCTCAAAAGTGTAATATGGTCCATGCCACAAAGGCGACCAATTCATGTACTCTTTCCATGTGTACTGGTATCCAAGCCCAAAAATGGTACCATGATTTTTTAGCTGTATCGTCTTGGTGATACCTTGGAGGTTCTTCCCCAACCCTTTACCGGGTTTATACCCAGACTATGCTAGTATGCTTTCTATTTTGTTACCCCACCACTTGTCCTTCTCGACGGCATTGACCCATTCAATATGATGATAGGTGTCCCTTCCTAGCCTCCTTCTATGTCCAATGGCCGAGATGGTTTGACTAGTGTGGATGGGGTTACTACCATCTCCATGAATGATTACTTCCTAATGGATCCATTCAAATTTTATAGGTTGGTATAGTGTGGAGGGCATAACTCTAGCAGCATGGATCTATGGGCGGCCCAACAAAAGATTATATGAGATCGGTATGTAGAGTACTTGGAATTCAACGTCTAACCAAGTTGGGCCCTTTCTGCAAGAAAAGGCTGATTTCCCCAATCATGTCCCTCTAGGACCCATCAAAAGCCTTCACGTTTATACTTCATGTCAGTATTTCATGGAAACCTTTGTCCAGCCTTTCAGAGTATCGAGTGGACAAATATTTAGGTTCGAACCTCCATCAACAAAAACCATGTCAATGAACGTGTCTTCAAATTGTACTGTAATATGAAATGCTCGATTGTGATTCAAACCTTCAGGCGGTAGCTCATCGTTGTGGAAGATAATCTTATGACTCTCTAGCACTTGACCTGCCATATTGGCCATTTCTCTACCAGTGATATTATTGGGTACATAAGCCTCGCTCAATACTTTTATCAAGGCGTTCTTGTGTGCCTCTGAATTCTATTGTAGTGATAGGATAAATATCTGAGTAGGGACTTTATTCATATGGTCAACGACAGAATACTCTTTCACCTATACTTTCCGCCACAGGCCATCCAGTCTGATCTCAATGATAGGCTACCTAGCAGTGGCATCCTTACTTGAATCTCCCAGGTATTCAGGTGTATAGACTCTTCCAATTCTAGTCATCCCATATGCGGCATCATATTCCTCTATTAGTCTTTCCTTTTTGCTGAGCCTCGACAACATAATCCCAAAATATTGGTTTTGAGTTGAATGATAGTGTGGTGACACTGTCACAGTAAAAGGTGTGACCACTTCCACTTCAAATGGAGCGGAGGTGGCTGAGGGCGGAGCCACTTTTACCTCAAATGGAACTAATGTAGTTACCTGAACATTAATAGGTGCGTGAGTCTAAACCATGATAGGGGTAAGTATAATTGCAACCATACAGTCATCGCCTTCTCGAATGAGCTCGATTGACCCCTCAGGGTCCCATTCTTCATTTGTTTCTATAACATGTACACTGTCACCTCTATGATCAGGGAGGGTATTATTGCAGACATTAGGTGCAACTTCCTAAACTTGTATGACCTTATTGGAAATTAGCGTCTGGATCTTATCCTTCAATTTTCGGTACTCAGCAATGGTATGCGCTTTCATATCGGAGTGGTATGCACATGTTTTGTTCAGATTGACCCATTAGGATGGATTTTTCTAGTGGAACAGCGTGAATATGCGTGAATTAATATGTGTCCTTTAACTTTTCATACAATTGGTCGATAGGCTCAGTAATGGCGGTGTATTGTCTGGGTGGCTTGCGGTCGAAGTTGAGTCTTGGCCTTGGATAAATTTGGCGAGTTAGTGGTGATTGGGAGTAGGATGGTTGGGAGTTATAGGTTTGATGGACAATGGCTGGTTGGGAATATCTAGGGGATGAAGGTTGATATGTAGGCGGTGATGTTTGGTATGTGGTTGGTGATGCTTGGTATGTAGGTGGAGGTGTTTGATATGTGAGCGGAGTTTTTGGGTCCTACACCACCATTACTGCCCTAACATCTCTCTTCTTCGATATGACGCTTGATTGGAGTGCCTTATTCATGGCTTGTAGTTCCTCAAAATTTGTTACCATCCCTTTTTTGATTGCTTCCTCGATCCTTTCCCTAATCTTGATGATATTGGAGAATTTGTGATTTTCAATGACTATCATTCTTTCATAATATTGTGGACCATGTGCTCTGACGAAGAATTTATTCATCTATTCTTCATCAAAAGCGGCCTAACCTTGGCGGCTTTCGACCTCCAACGAATAGCATATTCGCGGAAAGTTTTAGTAGGTTTCTTGTTGAGATTCTGAATGTAGAAGCAAGCAGGTGCATTTTCGTGTTGAACATGAACCAGTCCATGAAATATGATGCCATGCTTACCCAATTGGACCATTTCTTGGGATTCTGGCTGATATACCAAGATAAAGCATCCCTAGTAAGGCTTCTCATAAAGAGCTTCATCTGAATCTTTTCATCTTTTCCAACACCGACAAGCTTGTCATAGTAGGTCCTTAGATGAACTCTGGGATCACTTATACCATCAAACATTTCAAACTTGGGAGGCTTGTACCCTTCTAAAAATTCCACATATACCCTTCTGGAAATTCCACATCGGGCTGTATGGACATATCTTCGTAGTTTAGACCTTTTATTCCTATATTGCCTTCAACACCTTGAACTCAATTTGTTAACTTCTTGAGCTCTTCAGCCGTGTTCTTAATGAGGGGGTCCTTTTCGGAGGGTTTTGGTTCATAAGAGATTGATTGGGTAACATATGGTATAGTTTCCACGTATATGGGGTTGCTCTGATGGGTGCCATGGACTTGGGTATAGTGATGGTCATTGGTGGGGTTTTGTGGATCGGGAATGAGTGGTGGTGTATTTTGAGGAGTGTGGTAAGTGATGGTTGGGATTGGTTGATGATGATGTTATGGTGGAGTTGGTATTGGAAGTGGATTGATATTTTAAGGTGGAGTTGCGTATTGATTTCGTACGATGGGATTTTGTGGTTGTTGGTTATATGTGTTGTGTTTGGTTATTTATGTTCTGTTGGTGGATGTTAGGGACATTACAGATGAGTGACAAGTTTTCCCAATTGTGAACCAGCTCGAGTTCTGCTTGTAATTTTAGTATCTTTTGTTCTAGGCTTAGAATCAGGTCATTCGGGGCTGGAGGACTAGGGCCGTCGGACGTCTCTACGTTCTCAATGTTTTCCTTTTGGATTTCACTTAAATCATACATCTTTGTTTCCCCTCTGTCATTTATGTTGCTTGGAGGAGGAGGTGGAGGGCCTATAGATCTGGTATGATATGCTAATGAGGCCCCATGGATGAACCAACCTAAGGGGATGGGAATAATAATAGAATAATAAACAAAAACAAAATGGTAATAAGTTAGTGAGGATTCCGAAATGTTTACAGTATTTAAACACATGTTGTGAAATATAAACTCGTATGCTAATTTGGGAGTCTCGTTGTGCCCAAGTTAGGCCTAGTGATAAATAAATTTGGAGAACTTTAAATGCCAATAAATGCTTCATTTCATAATATAAAAGTAGACAAATCCAAAAATGACACTAACATAGTAATAAAACAAGTCGCTATTGGCACTTGGCCTTATTACATTTTAAGAAAAGCAAATAAGCCTAATATATTTGGTCCCAGAAGGACCTTCCCCAGATTCGATCTTCTGGACTCTGTCATATAGATCCCCCAGCTTGCTCAATCCCAACAGCAAGTAGGCTATGGCCAGATGTCCTCCCTCAGTTCCCTCAGCATTCTGGCATTTTTCGATCCTCTTTATGACTTTGTCCTCTAGCCCTACTATTCCTCGCTCCAGGTATTCCAATTTCCTATTAGAATTGAGCACTATCTCTTTCCATTCCTCAATCAACCTTGTGTTCTTCTCATGTATTTCACGGTACTCATTTTTAGAGTCATGGACCCTTTTGAGCAGCCTATTATACTTGATCTTGGGTTTCAGCTTCCTCATCTATGATTATGTTCCCTCAACCGGTCCTTGGTGTCACCATGTTGGGTATAAAGGCTCACACCTTGCATGATATCCGTCTGGCTCAATGGCATTCTTCTCGACAATGATTTTGCAGTGCCACATATGCTGATTGGAACTTGTAAGGGACATCGTCGTCTTGAAAGTCTCCCCTGAAGTGGCTCATCTTGACGAGCCTTGGTATAACCTGTTTTCTACTTGTTTGCCTCATAACTCGCATAGGGACATATAGATATATCCCTCTCAACCCGATCAACACCAAGTACAGAGCATCCCTAGACCTGATAATAAACTCATCTATTGGGAACCATTCAACCATCTAATATACATGTCCCATGTTCAGATTGCCGAAGAACTTTACCCATTCGCTAGCACTTTCCGGTTGAGCAAATTTGTCTGGAATGTAGGTCATCTGCTTAGGGTGATGGAAGGCGATGTGGTCTTCCAAGCCTTTTGCAGAATTTCTTGACGATATCGATCCTTTTGGAGATGCTCCAATAACCTTAAATGCAGTAATAAATTACAACCCTCGAACTACTTGACCCCTCTTTGACAGTGCTCCAGGGCCCTGTAGATGTCGGCTATGATCATGGGGACTATGGTATATGTCATTCCATTAATCCCTTCCATCAGCATTTTGGCAACCATAGCCAACCTAGTGTGAATTTTTCCCTTTTACATTGGGAACACTATCAACACTAGAAAGCACACAATGAACACGAACACTCTACGGTGGATATGACCTAGTGAAGTGAGGGCGATCTAATCATGGTAAGTGCGGAAAGACTTGCTATATCCATACCTCTTGTACGGATATTCAAAAGGTATATATGAATCCTTCAAGCACACTAGGTCGGCATTGTGTGTTAGCCCCATCATCTTCAAAAATCCCCCGCCCATACAACTTTCTGGAACCAGAAGCACAAAACTATTACAAGTCAACCCCGCAAGTCCCCCTATCTCCTCTTGAAGCAGTGACATCGCTATGTCACGGAAATAAAACATAGCTCTTTCACTATCCCAAAATAAGGTGGCAGCCTCTATCAGTTTGTTGTTTGGTTCAAATTCTAGCAAAGACGGAAAGTTACCCAGATTCTTTTTCAGATGCTTCTTGTCTCTTGAGGAAAGGTCCTCCTACCAATGTAGCAACAATGGATGGATGCTGCTAACCATGCCAAACATGGGGACCTCGTGCCTCATTTTCTGCAAAATAAAGGGTTAGCCCTTACCCCCAGCGGACTCAACTATTTATACATTTATGATTAGCATATTGGCATTTAGTTCTCAAAATTAATTGTCACGACCCCAGTTCGCCCTACGTGGACTATCGTAATGACACCTAGTCTCTATGACTAGGTAAGCCTAATAATGTGGAAAATAATAATAAAAAACTATGGAATAAATAATAAAAACCCAAAACTAACAGAATGAAACAGTATTTAATATACCGCTCGACATATACAATACAATTTCTCGAAACTAACAACACTTCCCACAACCCGGAAACCCATGAATCATAAACTAAGAGATACAGAAGAAGCTCTAACTCCAGAAATGTCTAATAAAAGGGAAATACTGAAGGGCTATACTATTATATAAAGATACAAAGGGACTCATCGGTCTGCGAATATAGCAGATATACCTTGAAGTCTCCACAGAAGTGCCTTGCCTCAAGAACTTTAAGACTAAGTTAAAGTACATGTTTTTGCACATGAAAAACACACGCAGAAAGGGGATGAGTACACTACAACGGTACTCAGTAAGTGCCAAGCCTATCCTCGGCGGGGTGGTGAAAAGGTTAGGGCCCTGCTGAGGTTAAATAAATTATAAGGTATAACAACGCAGAATAAGACAGTATAATTGAGTGCAATAGTAAGAAGTAACCAAAATAGAAGATCAAAAACACTAGAACAAAGACAAGATAACAATGGAAAGGAAATACAACTCAGCATAGAGATAACAACCGGGGATCTTCCAGGATACCGTCCTGTAGTCCCAATCACAACTATCCAGTGGATATTCCAGGATACCATCCTATAGTCCATCATATATATCCGAAGGATTCTCCCGGGATCTCGTCCCATTTTCCAACTGTCAATGCGTTGGGATATACCAAAATACCGATCTGTAGTCCCAAATGTAAATACCCAGTACTAGGGTAATCTACCGAGTGCATTCTTGTAGTTCCATATAACTTTGCAGGGGGATCTACCAGAATTCCACATCCGTAGTCTTAAATAAACAAACAAGGGGGATCTACCGGAATCCCACATTCCTAGTCCAATATAAATAAATAAGTGGGATGTACCGAAATCCCACATCGGTAGTCCCAATGTAAACACACAACAACAACACGAAGAATAGTCATGAATTTTCAACTTCATATCAAGGTGAAACAGGTAGTTCTAACCTAGCATCCTGCACATAATTCAAATAAGGTAATATGAGCAAATAGGCAATTAAATCATTTAGACATGATTTACTAAGCTAGCAACAAGCATAAATTTCAAGTAGTAATGATAGAAAGAAAATGAAACGCAATTTTTTAATTAGTTAATGAAAACGGATTTTCAGCAATTAGCACAAGTACGCGCTCGTCACCTCATGTACAAGGCATTTCAAATATCACAATACCACAATCTAAGGGGAAGTCTCCGATACAAGGTTAAGAAAGCCACTTACCTCGAACCAACTCAATCAAATCAATACCATGTTTTTGCCACGAGTATCTGACTCCAAATGGTCCAAATCTATTCAAAGTAATTGCATAATGTAAATAGCACTTCAAATAATTAATATAACTAATTAATTCTAAGCTAATATGCAAAATTAGGAAAATTGACCAAAATACCCCTCGAGCTCACGTCTCGGATTCGGTTAAAATTTACCGATTCTGAATCCTCATACTCTCACAAGCTCAAATATATTAAAATTACTCCAATCTGATGTCAAAATCGCGATCTAAACTCAATTATTTGGCCTAGGAACTTTCACCAATTTTCCACTATTAATTCAAAATTTAAGGATGGATTCAAGTGTAGATTCATGGAAATTAGTCTAAACCGAGTAAGAATTACTTACC
The DNA here is from genome assembly GCA_034376525.1 of Nicotiana benthamiana. Lineage (NCBI taxonomy): Eukaryota > Viridiplantae > Streptophyta > Magnoliopsida > Solanales > Solanaceae > Nicotiana > Nicotiana benthamiana. The sequence continues at coordinate 109,885,184 of CM067326.1, read as the reverse complement.
CAAAACACCCAGGTGAAAATATCTCTTTAAATCACCAATCTCGAGCTCCCAAATCAAATTTTCAAAGTTTTGAGCCAAACCCTCGAAATCTCCTATTCCTACCCAGCTCTTTCCGTATGTGCGGTCCCCTTTTGCGAACCAATGGTCACATTTGCGACAACCACTAACCCAGCCTAATTTCCGCATCCGTGACTCCTCTTTAGAAGATGTGGTACCGCTCAAATAGAAACACCACCACTTCTGCACCTCCTGCTTAACCTCCTATTTCCGCTTCTGTGATACTAAATGCCGCTTCTGCGGCTCCGCGCCTGTTGAAGTCAAACTGCATGTGCGGTTATGATAGATACCAGCAGCTTCAACTGCTTCAAACCATTCCAAAACCTCCAATCAACCATCTGAACTCCTCTCGAGGCCCCCGAGACCTCAACCAAGGGCACCAAACAAGTCTAATACCACTGTTAAAACTTATACCAAGAACCATGGATTCAAACCTAAGAACTCCAAAACTCCAGAAATATGCTTTCGATCAAAAGGCCTATCAAACCTTGTCCGAATGACCTGAAAATTTGCACACACGTTACATTCAACACTACGGAGCTACTCCAACTTCCAAAAGTCTATTCCGACCATCGAATCAAAATCTCACTATCGAACGAGAAAACTTAAAAATTTGACTTTCGGCGTAAACCTAAATTAGGTGCGGACATCCAAAACACAATCTGACACATGCCCTTAAGACCGAAATCACCCAACAGAGCTATAAGAACCATAAGATTTCCATTCCGAGGCCGTCTTTTCACTGTTATGACTACAGTTAAATTTCCAACACTTAAGCTCTAATTTAGGTACTATGTGTCCAAAACTCTCCGAAACTCAAAACCGAATATCCTGACAAATCAAAATAGCAAAAATAAACATAGGGAAGCAGTTAATAGGGGATCCGGGCGTAAATTCTTAAAACGACCGGCCGGGTCGTTACATCCTCCTGCACTTAAACATTCATTCGTCTTCGAACGAGCATAGAGACATACTTGAAGTAGTGAAAAGATGAGGGTAGTGGTTGCGAATATCCTGCTCGGTCTCCCATTTTGCCTCCTCGACCAGCTGACCCTGCCGTTGAACCTTTATCAACGCAATGTTCTTTGACCTTAGCTTCCTAACCTACCTGTCCAATAATGCCACTGGTTCCTCAACATTGGATATATCCTTATCCAGCTAGATTGAACTGAAATCCAACACGTGCGACGGACCATCGTGATAACTCCGGAGCATCGAAACATGAAATACTGAGTGAACTCCAGCCAAGTTAGGAGGTAAGACAAGCTCATAAAAAATCTCCCTGAAACGCCTCAATATCTCAAAATTTCCAATAAAGCTTGGACTCAGCTTTCCTTTCTTCCCAAACCTCATAACGCCCTTCATTGACAAAACCCGATGTAGAACCCGCCTTCCAACAATATACGAAACATCACGAACATTTCGGTCTACATAACTCTTCTATCTCGACTGGGCTATACAAAGTCAATCTTGAATTATCTTAACCTTCTCCAAGGCATCCTGAACCAAGTATGTTCCCAGTAATCTAGCCTCACTCGGCTCAAACCTACCCACCGGATATCTACACCGCCTACCATATAAAGCTTTATACAATGCCATATGAATGTTGGACTGATAATTGTTGTTGTATGCAAACTCCATCAATGGAAAGAAGTGATCCCAATACCCTCCAAACTCAATCACACATGCACGGAGCATATCCTTAAGAATCTGAATGGTACGCTCGGACTATCCGTCCGTTTGAGGGTGAAATGTTGTACTCAACTCCACTCAAGTACCCCACTCATACTATATGGCCCTCCATAACCGTGATGTGAATTGAGTACCTCTATATGAAACAATAGAAATTGGAATACCACGTAGACGAACAATCTCCCAGATATAAATCTCTGCCTACCACTCTGAAGAATAAGTAGTACACACAGGAATAAGGTGAGCCAACTTGGTCAGCTGATCCACAATCACCCAAATAGCATCAAACTTTCTCTAAGTCCGTAGGAGCCCAACTCCAAAGTCCATGGTGATTCGCTCCCACTTCCACTTTGGAATCTCTATCTGTTGAAGCAATCCACCTGGTTTCTGGTGTTCATACTTCGCCTACTGACAGTTGAGGTACCAAGCTACAAACCCAACTATATCTTTCTTTATCTTCCTCCACCAATAGTGCTGCCTCAAATCCTGATACATCTTCGTGGCACCCGGATGAATGGAATACCGCAAATTGTGGGCCTCCTACAGAATCAAGTTCTGAAGCCCATCAACATTGGGTACACAAAGCCGACCTTGGATTCTCAATACACCATAATCAGCAATAGTCACATGTCTGGCATCGCCGTATTGAACCTTGTCCTTGAGGACAAGCAAATGAGGGTCATCATACCGACACTCCCTAATGCGATCAAATTAGGAAGACCAAGAAACAATGCAATCTAGAACCCAACTAGGCCCCCAAAGATCCAATCTCACAACTAGCTAGTTAAGGCCAGAACATCCATCGCTATATGCTTCTTCGACGCTGGTAAATAAGCCAAACTCCCCAAACTCTCTGCCCGATGACTCAAAGCATTTGCCACCACATTGGCGTTGCTTGAATAATACAAAATAGTGATATCATTGTCCTTCAGCAACCCTAACCACCTTCTCTGATGCAAATTAAGATCCTTCTTCTTGAACAGATGCTGCAAACTCCGATGATCAGTATAAATCTCATAAGGCAGACCGTACAAATAATGGCGCCAGATCTTCAAGGCGTGAACAATAGCAGCTAACTCAAGATTATGGACATAATAATTCTTCTCAAGGATCTTCAACTGTCTGGACATTTAGGCAATCTCCCTACCATCCTGCATCAAAACTACTCCAAGGTCAATCCGCGAGGCATCACAATAGATAGTGTAATATCCCAAACCTGTAGGAATTATCAAGACCGGGGCTATTGTCAAGCTGTCTTGAGCTTCTGAAAGCTCACCTCATACTCTTCTGTCTACTCGAATGGAGCCCCTTTCTGGGTCAGTCTGGTCATAGGGGCTACAATCGATGACAAACCCTCCACAAAATAATGGTAGTAACCCGCCATCCAAGGAAACTGAGGATCTCTGCAACTAAGAATGGTCTGGGCCAACTCTGCATGGCCTCTATTTTCTTTAGATCCACCTGAATAGCCTTACTCGATACCACGTGGCCTAGGAATGCCACTGAATCCAACCAAAACTCATATTTCAAGAATTTAGCATATAACTTCTTCTCTCTTAGAGTTTGAAGCACAGTCTTTAGGTGGTGCTCATGATCTTCCCGACTCCGGGAATACACTAGAATATCATCAATAAAGACAATGACAATTGAGTCAATATATGGCTGGAATACGTTGTGCATCAAATGAATAAAAGCCGCTGGGGCATCGGTCAACCTAAATGATATAACAAGGAACACATAATGATTTTACCGAGTCCTGAAAGCAGTCTTCGGGATATTTGGCTCTTGAATCTTCAACTGATGGTAACCTGAGCGCATGTCAGTCTTAGAAAACACTCGTGCACCCTATAGCTGGTCAAAAAAATCATCAATATGAGGTAAAGGATGACAATTATTCATTGTAACTTTGTTCAACTAGCCTTAATCAATACATATATGCATAGAACCATCCTTTTTCTTCACAAACAAGATAGGAGCACCCTAAGGTAATACGCTGGGCTGAATAAAACCTTTATCAAGAAAATCCTATAGCTTATCCTTCAACTTATTCAACTTAGGAGGAGCCATACAACACGGAGAAATAGAAATGGGTTGAGTTACCAATAATAGATCAATGCCAAAATCAATATCTCTATCGGGTAGCATGCCCGGAAGGTCAGCTGAAAACACATCAGAAAAATCTCGTACTACTTGGACTGAATCAACGGAAGAAGTATCAATTGTTACATTGCTCACATAAGCTAAATAAGATTCACACCCCTTCTCAATCATATGTTGAGCCTTAAGGAAAGAAATAACTCTAGTGGGAGTGTGATCTAAAGTACCCCCCACTCAACACGCGGTACACCTGGCATAGCCAGCATCACGATTTTGGTGTGACCATCAAGAATATAATAATAGGGAAACAACCAGTCCATGCCTAAGATAATATCAAAATCAACCATGTTGAGAAATAGTAACTTGGCTCTAGTCTCAAAACCACTTAGAGAAACCAAAAACGACTGATAAACACGATCCACAACAAGAGAATCTCCCACAAGAGTAGAAACATAAATAGGGGAACTCAAAGAATCCCGAGGTACACCCAAATATGGAGCAAAATAAGAAGATATATAAGAATAAGTGGAGCTTGGATCGAATAGAACTGATTCATCTTTGTGATAAACCAGTATAGTACCTGTGATGAGAGAATTGGAGGCAAAAACCTCGGTATAGGCAGGAAGGGCATAGTATCTGGCCTGGCCTCCCCCTCTAGCTGGCTTGGCAGATGAGGTAGTAACTGGTGTTGTGATCATAGCTTGAGAACACTGCGGAGCGCGCTGTGGCTGACAAGTCTGTGGAGGTGCACTCCTCCTTAGTCCAGGGCATTCCTTCACCACATGGCGTGTGTCACCACACTCAAAACAAGCTATAGGAGGACGTGGCAGTAGGAACTGTGCAGTATGGATAATCCAAGACTCATGAACACCTGAAACACTGAGTGAAATCTGAGATGCAAATCGAGCTGGCTAACCCACAAAACCTCTACCATGCCATACGCTTCCTCCAAAATAAGGACTAGTAGGTATCCCTAGTCTACGAGGTCTTCTCACTTCTCTATGCTCTCTCTCCTTACCTTGTCTGTCCCCTCTCTCGTGGATCCACCTGCCCTCTCCTCGGTGAGAGGTCCTCACCACTTGCTGAATTTGGACCACAGGCTATGCTGCTATGACACCCGGAACTCGACTAATGAGAACTCACTGCCCTAGAGTGGGGGTGGTGGAAGTCTGGGTCCCTTCCCTAATTTGTGAAGTAGTTAGTACATCTTGAATCAACCTCGCCTAAAATAATGTACCAAATCATACATAGGAACTATGCAAATGTCTTCTGAAGTGCTGGAGTAGTAGTAGCACTAGGTGTATTCGGTGCCTGGGCTTTAGCTGGAACTGCTGGTGACTCCTCGGTGGCAGCTCGCGTGGGTGCTCGGGATGCACAGCATGCGTCCTCGGCCTCTAACCTAGCCCCAACCTTTGACGGCCCTCGTAGGGTGCGCGGGTGTTTGGTCATATCTGGTAGCACGTGTCTTCACCATCTGTGAGAGAATGGAAGACAGAGGTTTAAAATTGTGATGTCAAAAATCTCGCACGGTAGGAAAATCAAAGGAAGTGAAAATTTTCCTAACGGTTACATAGCCTCTCGTAGATAAGTAGAGATGTCTCTGTACCGATTAGCGAGACTCTAACAAACTACCTTATGATTCATGACTCATATGAACCCCACCTCACCCTCTGTGAACTATTGTAATGGCACCTAGTCTCTATGACTAGGTATGCCTAACAATGCGAAAAATAAAAAAAACATGCGAAAGAAACAATTAAAACCCAAAACAAAGAGAATGACACAGTATTTAAAACGCCGCTCGGCATATACAATACAACTTCTCAAAACTAACAATACTTCCCAAAACATGGAAACCCATGAATCACAAGCTAAGAGATACATAAGAAGCTCTACTAGAAATGTTCAACAAAAGGGAAATACTTAAGGGCTATACGATTACAGAAAGATAGAAAGGGACTCCTCGGTCTGCGGATGTGCCAACTATAGCTCAAAGTGTCTGCAAAAGCACATCACCTCAAGAATGATAAGAATAAGTGAAAGTACCAAGATCAACATATGAAAAACATGCACAGAAAGGACATGAGTACACCACACTTGTACTCAGTAAGTGCCAAGCCTAACCTCAGTCGGGTAGTGATGAGGAAAGTCAGGGCCCTACTGAGGTTAAACAAAATATAAGGTATAACAGCGCAGAAAAAGACAGTATAATTGAGTACAACAATAAAAAGTAACCAAAATAGAAGAACAACAACACTAAAACAGAGACAAGATAATCACAGAAAGGAAATATCGCTCAACGTTGAGATGACAACTGGGGATCTTCATGGATACCATCCTATAGTCCCAATCACAACTATCCAGTGGATCTCCCAAGATACCGCCCCGCATTCTATCATATATATCCAACGGATTCTTCTGAGATCTCGTGCCGTAGTCTAACTATCAATGCTTTGGGATCTACCAGAATACTATTCCATAGTCCCAAATGTAAATATCTAGTACTGGGGGAATCTACCCAGTGCATTCTCGTAGTTACATATAACAGTGCAGGGGGATTTATCGGAATCCCACATCCGTAGTCCAAAATAATAAAAGGAGGATCTACTAGAATCCCACATCTATACTCCTTATGTAAACATACAGCAGCAACATAAAGAATAGTCATAAATTTTCAACTTCATATCAAGGAGAAACAGATATTTCTAACCTAGAATGCTGCACATAATTCAAATAAGACAATATAAGCAAATAGGCAATTAAGTCATTTAGAAATTCTTCCTAAGCTAACAATAAGCTTAAATTTCAAGTAGTAATGGCAAAAAGAAAAGGAAACATAGTTTTTTTATTTACTTAATGAAAATGGATTTTTAGCAATTAGCACAAGTAGACACTCGTCACCTCACGTATGAAGCATTAATATTACAATACCACATCCTAGGGGGAAGTCCCCCACACAAGGTTAGGTAAGCCACTTACCTCGAACCAGCACAATCAAATATATACCACGTTCTTGCCACAAGTATCCGACTCCAAATGGACCAAATCTATTCAAAGTAATTGCATAATGTAAATAACATTTCAAGTAACTTATACAACTTATTAATTCTAGCAAATACGTAAAATTAGGAACAATAACCAAAATGCCCCTCGAGCCCACATCTTATATTCAGTTGAAGTTTATCGATTTTAAATCCTCATACTCTCACGAGCTCATATATATAAAAATTACTCCAATCTGACATCAAAATCGAGATCTAAACTCAATTGTTTTGTCTAGGAACTTTCACCAAGTTTCCCCTAATTTTTCACCATTAATTCGAAATGGATTCAAGTGTAGATTCATTGAAATTAGTCTAAACCGAGCAACAATTACTTACCCAAAACACCCAAGTGAAAATCTCTCTACAAATTGCCAATCCTATTTGTGCCTAGCTTTTTCCGCATATGTGCTCCTGCGACCGCATCTGCAGTCCCCTTTTTGCGGACCAAAGGTCGCATCTGCGATAATCACTAACCCAACCTAATTTTTGCATTTACACTCCTCTTTCACAGATACGGTACCACTCCTATGAAAACTCCACCACTTTTGAGCTCCTGCTTAACCTCCCCATTTCCGATTTTGCGATACTAAATGTCGCTTCTACGGCTCCGCACCTGTGGAAGTCAAACCGCAGGTGCAGTTATGACAGATACCAGCAGCTTCAGCTGCTTCAACCATTCCAAAATCTCTCGTCAACCATCCGAACTCCTCTCGAGGCCCCCCGAGACCTCAACCAAAGACACCAACAAATACCACTGTCCAAACTTATACTGATCCTTAAAACACCTAAAATAATATTGAAATGATGAATCAACCACGGATTCAAGCGTAAGAACTCCAAAACTGTAGAAATACGCTTTCGATCAGAAGGTCTATCAAACCTTATCCGAATGACCTAAAATTTTGCACACACGTAAAATTTAACACTACAGAGCTACTATAACTTCTAATTCCATTCCGACCTTTGAATCAAAATCTTACTATGAAACCGAGAAACTTTAAAATTTGACTTTCGGCACCCCAAGCCTTAATTAGCTACAGACCCCCAAAACACAATCTAAACATGCCCCTAAGCTTGAAATCATCCAACGGAGCTAACGGAACCATTGGATTTCCATTCTGAGTATGTCTTCACACTGTTCCAACTACGGTCAAATTTTCAGCACTTAAGCTCTCATTTTGGGACTATCAAAACTCTCTGAAACTCAAAACCGAACATCACTACAAATCAAAATAGCAGAAATAAACACGGGGCAAGTAGTTAATAGGAGATCGGGTGTAAATTCTTAAAATGATCGGCTGGGTCGTCACATTAATACACAAAATATGGTTGCGTCCATTGGGATTATGGAAAATTCGATGGACTTTGGATAAGGCTTATCTTAAGGATCATTACGTGGACAACACAACTGATCCATCTAGGTTTGACCGTGATGCATGCACAATTTAAATAGAGTAAGGTTCCTATGAGGTCTTAGACTGATACTGTGAAGCGGACAACTTGAAGGGGAAGGAACGGAACGGTCAACTGCACCGCTAATCGACTGGTTTTACTGCAAATAAGCCTTTCTGAATTTAAGGGTAGTAAATAGGAAGAGCAAAATCACACATTAAAGAGTTGCTATAGGATTTGATACACACGAGTGGAATATGATGCGGAACATGATTTATGCAGAAAGTAATAACATATATTCAAGTATTTTCACGTAGGAAAAATAAATACAGAATTTAAATAATTTAATGACAGTTAGAGGAAAAGGAGACAAAGAGAAAAATTAGTTTCAAGAAAATAAAGAAATCATAAATGCTTGAAAAATAGACAGTTAAGTTCAAATAAGGGAGAAGGGTACAAGATAAACACGCTTGCACTAATTTGTAAAAGATAAGTTCGTTATGATCAGAGCCTAAAGATTTCCCCAGCAAAGTCGCCATGTTGTTGCGCCCCCTTTTTTCCCTTTATTTTTGAGGGGACGAGAGGTCCAGGTTTCGACATTCACTGGGTGTAATGACTCATTTCCTTTTTGGAAATTTGGTATTTGTAGAGTCGCCACCTAGCAACTTATGGTGCATTCGGGCACCTAGAGTGATTAACTCTTTGGTTTGTTTGCACTAGCAAAGATTAGGGTAAGGGCTCGAAGTAACCTCAAGGGACAGGTGTTAGGCACCCTCTAGGTAAAATTTGGGTCCTCGCCGAACTTATATGCACAAATTGGTCCATCACAAGTAACAATTGAGTCAAACAGGTCGCAAGTAAAATAGGTTAGAATAACTTAAATAGTAAGATAAAAGCTTGAACAAGTTGTACAACAAAGATTTAAATAAAGAAAGGATCTGGAAATGGGGTGGGACACATAGAACATTTGACTACAAACACATAACCCAGCCAGGGTCTAGGGCTGGTTTAGACATGCTTAGAAATAGTTGACACTGGCATAGTAAAAAACCCAGACATGAAGAACACAACCACATAGAGGGGGGATAGGGATTTGGGATTCATGGGATATAGTATGGTAAGCATACAAGAAGTAGGAGACAATTTGTGAGACATGCTCAAAAACACACACAAAGTGGGATATATTAATCTAAAGGAAGGGGGAGAAATAATAACATGCTGATAATGTACTTTAACTACAAGTTTCACATTAGAACCCCAACTAGAAGCAAATTAGAAACAAGAAGAACTGAAACAATGAGAGAATCATGTTAATTGAAACTAGGACATACCAGTGAAGAGGAGAGTAAGCAGAATGAAAAGAACAAGAGAGCATAAATGGTTATCCTTGGCTTGCAGCCGGCTAACAATAGCAAATAGCATAAGAGAGAGAGCAGAGACTTTTAAAGTATGAGAGATAGTTTTTGAACCCAAGTGTTCGTGTCCTGCTAATGAAAGACTATAGTATTTATATCTTGAAATAAAGTAGTAAATAAGGCAAGAATCATAGTAACATAAAAATTGAGGAACTCGGAATCAATCAATTAGAAAATCAAGGAAGTACTCCCTTAAGTTAATGGAGGTTATTCAAATGGAAATAAACAACAGCATATAAGGCAAGAAAAGAAAATTAGTAAAAGACTAATAGGGAAAGAAACAAAGTTCAGTAAGCATTAGTCAATTAGGACAAAATTCAGAAAACCTCAATTAAGGAAATGACTTAGTAAAAATAAAGTTCCACAGAAAATAAGGTATTGAAATTAGTCTATTTAAATAGACGAGGTAGAACTCTAGGGTTTTAAAAAAATATCTCAATCAAACTATCAATTAAAGAAATCAGAATCAATCAAGAGGGAGTCATGATTCTATACTTGTACATATAAATAGAGAGAAGATCAAACAGCCATAGCAAATAGGCAAGTTCAGCAATATCGATAGAAAGGGGCAAGAGATGAACAAACAAGATGACCACAATCACACCGATATAAGTAGGCTAAGAACTCAATAAAACACATTCGAAGCATGGTAACCACAGAAGCTTAACAAGAATCAAGTAGCCAGGCTATCAAATAGAACCAAGACAAAGAAAGATCTTAAAAATTAGGGCTTTTTAACATAGGCAACTTAAGAAGCAGTAAGAACATAAAATCAGTCAAGATAAGCAAGGAAAAATGTTGAAACGTAAAGAAAAATCAATTTAAACAAGTGAGAAGAAACTGCAAGAAACCCTAACTTTAAAGAAAGTAAAAACTGTTTAAAGTTGATGATTTTTAAAGAAATGTTTGAGAATAATGTAGAACGTAGAAAAAACAGACTCGAATAGTTAAAAATAGCAAAAATTTAAGAGATAAAAATGAGAGTTAGGGTTTCAAAGGAAACCCAAATAGAAACGGTTGAACCTATCATAAACTTCCAAGATCGTAACAAATATGGTATGAGTTTAACCAAAATCACACCGGAGAAGCCATGAACAACCAAAACAGTAATCCTAGATACAAGTTGGCATGGCCTAGGGCTCTTGAATACCTCAGAGATGATGGGCAAGGCGAGAGGGAAACCATGGGAGGCTAGGGGTTGAAAGGTAGTCGTCGGAGATGGCCAGAGAGAGAGACGGTAGTTGAAGAAGGCTAGGTTTAGGTTAAGAGAAGAGAAAAGACTAGAGAATTTAAGGGCGGCGGGTTTAGAAATGATTTGGGATTGGAGGGCTGTATTCATTAAAATGGTAAGAACGGTCCAGAGCCGTTGATCTTATGGATCAACTGCCAGGATTTAAGATGGCTTTGGGTCGGGTATGGGTAATTGGGGCCTGGGTTGGGTAATCTAATTAGGATTGGGCTGGGATTGGGTTAGAATTAGGCTAAAATTGAAAGCCAATTCTGGCCATAAAGTTTAAATAGCTAATTTTTCCTATTTTAAATTTAATAAATAATAAAATAGTTTCTAAAAATAATTGTTCTAAAAAATTGATTAAAAATGTATAATTGCAATTTTAAAAATATAGGGGCCAATTTTACATCTATAAAAAATAATTATACATTAAAAAGGGCTGATAGTGCAATTGTATGCAATTTAGCCTGGAAAATACCAAATGTAATTACAAAAATGCATAAAAATTATATTAATTATATTTTTGTATAAGTATTGAAATTAAATGAATAACTCATCATAACAATAACTTAGGCAATAATTATTGGAATTTTATGAATAAAAAGAAGAAAATAAATCAATTTAAATCCATAAAATTATGGAAAAAATTATAAAAACCTTATGCATGCTTATATATGCATATATATGCTATTCTGAAGATATTCATGTATATTTAAAATATATATACGAAAAAAATTAGGTATCAATAGGGACCACAAATGAGTATTCCGGGAGATCCCTTGCACATATATTGATTTTGACTATAATGCAGGATACCAAGAGATCCCGAGCATATATATTGATTATACCAAGAGATAATCGGGATACCAAGAGATACCCAGCATATATATTGAGGATACGAAGAGATCCCCATCACATATATTGAGGATACGAAGAGATCCTTGGGATACCAAGAGATCCCTAGCACATATATTGAGCATACCAAGAGATCCTTGGGATACTGAGAGATCCCCGAGTATTTATGTTTAGGATTATGGGACGAGATCCCAGGAGAACCCCTATCAATATTTCTGTATACAAAGTATATAGTTGTCTCTGATTTTTTCTCATTTTCTGATATTGTTTTGATTATACCGTCGCACCTTACATTGTCTTACCTTGCTTTATATTTTTGTTTACTGTGATAATGGTTTTAACAAATAAATTTGATTATGGGAATCTAAAAATACGTGATCTATTTTTATGCTAGTTGTTAAGCAGTTAATGCTATGTGTGATACTTAGAAACGAGATAATAGTTAAGAATAATGTGATAACCAAACCAATAGGTTAATAATTGGGGCCTCGAGCTTGTTGATTACAGGACCTCGAGGTCGATTTTGATGCTCGGCTGGGAGTTTTCGAAGGAAGTTGAAGGGCGACTAATAGTTATCATAAATCAACGAAGGCTCCTTATGTCCAATGACAAGCAATAAGTAATAGACACTAATGGAGATAATAAATGAGAGCTGTAATATCTAAAGAGTGTGTTAGAGAGCAGAGAGAATGTTATTGTATATTTCATGTGGAGCGACCACCCTTTACAATATAGAAATGGCCCCTTTTACATAGGAAGGGGGAATCCCAATATAGTCCAAACACATTTATTACAAAGATATGGAGATGGGATAGCTAGTTGGTCATGATGTGGGCTCATGCAAGCCTGACAAACTTTATCAACTTTATCTGCACCCCATGGGAACTCCCCTCTTTTCCAATATAGCAATTATACTGCATTTCCTCGAGGTCGGGCATCGGTAACCCTCGAGGGTGAACCTCGACCCCAATTTCGGGCCTTGTGAAATACATCTATGGGGCATCATAATGACGGAAAATTGGACCCTCCGATTTTACCATGCACAGATAGTCTCCGTATTTCTTAGAGTGAAAGTGATAAGAAATAGCCTTGAATTCTTGCCCCTCTTATACTTATGTAACGACATCTGTCATAATGTGTCAAAAGACGAAACACACACAACCCTTGAAGCCTTCGCATTGATTATGGCAGCTGGTTATCCCTTGGCCTCCTTCAAGGCATGCGCGAGGCTTCTATAAATACTCATCTTATCGTTTTTTACAAATCACTGCATTACCAAAACCCAAAAAAGGTTCCTTCTGCCTTGACTTTATTCTTTCCTAGGAACGCAACTTCCTTTCTCTCCCGGAATGTTTTTAGGAATGGTGAAAACTTCCGCCTCTACTTATCAGGAGAATGTGTCCTCATCCTCTTTGCTTCTATCTCAAGGTGAAGTGGCTATGCCTCTTTGTGCTGAGGGACGCGTTCTAAGATTTTTCGCGATGGCTTCTGATTTTAAGGTTGAGAGGCCTTCTTTGAAGCCGGAGCATCGTGAGCCTGTATATCAGTATATTAGCTCGATAACAGACATCAGAAGAGTGAGAACCGATTGTCACTGAGGGAACACGGTGATTGTGGAGATCCCTACTTGGGAGAAGGATATAATGATATATAAAGCCAATTTTCATAATGTGTATACTTACCTGTTTACCCTAGGGTTGGTGGGGACATCCTCGCCCCCGATTGATACCGTGATTCTTGACTTCTGCCAATGGTATCAAGTGACCCTCGTCAAATCCATCCTTAGTTCTAGCGTGTTATTATATGATTAGGTACTGTGTGAACATGACTGATGAGATGCCCTTGACCCTCGATCATCTGATCAAGATATACAACTCTCGTCTGTTTGGGGGGGGGTTAATCAAGCTCCACTATCGAGCTCCGAGGGCCCATTTTGCTTGTACCGAGGAACTTGGAAATGGGGGATAGGTAAGCTATTTTATCCAAGTAATGACTTCTGACCTAATCCCCACAGAAAGGATATCGTTCCCTGAGAGGTGGAATACGGAACGTAACCTGACACGTTATCTAGCATTCCCTCGCTTTTCTTTGAATACGTTCTTCCGGGCACTTAATTTCTCTTGCTAATGCAACTGCAACAATTTACCTCTGCACGGTCATAGACCTCCCAAGCTGGGTCTGCCATATGGACTTCTCGTATACTGAGCGAGTATGGCATGATTTGTCCCAACCTCGGTGGGAGGCTAAGGATCATGGTGACCTTTTACCCCTGCTGTAGTCACACTTTTCGACATAAATCGCTACTGGCAGCGCTCTTATTCCTTGTGCTAACCTCTTGCATTTATATAGGTCTGGAGGAAGGCCCCTTGATGAAGGGAGCATTTCCTGGTAGGGAGTATGCTTCGGTACCCGATAAAGGGAAGAAAAGACAGAGGGATCCATCGATTAGACCTTTGGAATCCAAGAAGATTAAGGAGGAAGAAACTCAGACCAACCTGGTAGCCTTAACTCTGGAAACAAGGGGAAATCCTCGAGTTGAAGGTGAAGGGGAAAATAGCTTCTCGATAGCACCCAAGGACGGGATAAACCTGGCCGATCCTTGGGCCGTAGAGGTGGTGGCTTCTGAGCCAGAGTATGACATCATCGCGATCCAACATCAGAGTGGAGAGACAACTAAGGAGTATTGGGTGTTGCCCCTGAGCTAGCCAGTGACTAGAGTTCCCCATGGGCTCGGATGCCTTCGGTAGGTGGTTCAGAGGAGCCTAATTCGTGGGCCCTAAATGGACAAGGGATGGTTCTGATCGACCCTACTAGTTCCGTAGTCGTGATCGATTCCCCTCACATAGCAACCCTACCTCATAAGGGGGTGCAAGATGTCCCGCGTGAAGAATCTTTCGATGTGGGGATGCCTATCAAAGGAGGAGATGCGCTCGAAAGGCTTCCAACCATTCCCGAGGGAATCCCTAGGATCGATGTTTCACTTGTCTTTAGTGAGATGAGCAGGCTTTGCAAGCAGGTAATTTTTGCAAATAATTCCTGTCGCTCTGGCCTTTGTCTTTCTAAATTGTCTTTTTTTGTGGCTTCAGGCTAGGGTTCTTTACAGTCAAAATTTTAGTCGGTATCAGGCTGAGGTGACCCATCATGAGCGCGAGAAGGCTCACCTTATTGAACAGGTTACCTAATGCCCATTTTCCATTACCTGAATATTTGCCAAATTCCAATGTTTTAACATTTTGAATGTGATTTGTGCAGTTTGAGAAGGAAGGTTCCCTATTGAGGTAGGAGATCTAGGCCAGAGACTCTGAAGTCTCCTAACTCAAACGACATGTGAGAGAGATAACTTCTAAGAGGGATGTCCTCCAGGAAAAGGTGGCCTTAGTTGGCATCAGCTCAATAACGCGAGAGAGGATAGCGACAAGTATAGAGGTCTCCATTTTGAGTTAGTAGTTGCATTATCCGGGATCAATGTGAAGCTGAGGCGCTTATATCTTTGCATAGAGAGGATACCATTATGAGAAGTGCTCAAGCCTAAAGGCAGCCTGAGGAGGCCGAGCCGAAATTGACTCGAGTTGTAGGGCATGCTTGATTGGGATCTCGAAGGCAGACTTTTGGGGATATACATATGGGAGATATCATCTTTCCTGCCGAGCTCGGGAGGGTGAAGACCTTAGAGAAGAAGAATGCTGCTTTGCATGCTTTTGGAGGTGCACCAGGCAGTGGCTTAGGAGGTGATGAAAAAGAAGCGAAGCCGGCGTCGTTTCGGTTAAACCTTTGGGGAAGCCATCATAGATGTAGGCTACATGACATATTAGGGTTCTGTTCAGTTCTTTTCTTGTAAGGGCTTTTTCGGGACTTATAAACATCCCTCATGCGGGCCTTAAAAAGGCTTTTTGTTTCCTATCCCTTCTTTTCCTTTTTGTTTCTCGAAAATACTATGTGATGTCTTTTGACTTTTGACCCGAAGTCCCAGGTCTTGGGTTAGACCTTCGGGCTTTGCTATTATCGGGTGACCCATAACATCGAAGATCAGTTCCTAAGAGTCTCTCAAGATACACCTGGCTTTTATGCATTCGGCCGGCACAACCTTTGATTCTAGCACTGGTGACAATGACTCATATGCATTGGTCGGTATGCCCTTTTAATGTAAGATAGCACTTAAGCTATTATGCTTTTGCTCTTAGGCATTTTTATTAGTTTGGCTCAGCCTTTTAGTCGGGTTTCGACTCAAGCTCATTCGACCCTTAAGTTTTTGGATTTGCATAGGCTGGCGACAATGGCTCTTACGCCTCACGTCAAAGCGACCTTTAATGTAGGCTGGCGATTATGGCTCTTACTCCTTGATCTTAGGCATATTTAGTTAACTATTTTGGGTTCAGTCTCTGAGCCGGGTTCTGATTTGAGCTCGTTCGACCCTCAAGTTTTTGGATTTTTGTGGGCTGGCGAAAATAGATCTTAACGTTGGGTCGAAACAACTTTTTATGTTGGCTGGAGGTAATGGCTCTTATGCCTTGGGTCAAAGCGGCCTTTTATAGGCTTTGTTTTTACCTCTTTAAGGACTATTTTGAAATAAATTTTCCCTGACTCTTTGACGGTTCGATTAAATCCTTGATTACGAATTGTTATATGGTGATGATCGAGCACCTTAGGAGGTTTGGCTCGGAGGCAAAGTATCTCGAAGCCTGTAATTTGGAGCTAACATGGTCTAAGATCTTTTGCCTATGTCGAGGATAGCCTATGTAACTGGTTCTTTTTAAAATAGTTTCAAAGTATTTGAAGGCCTGTGATTTTGTAGCAACGGTCGAGCGTCCCGAGTTGCATTAGTTTGGCTGGTACAACCTTGTGGCTGTAGTCATTTATGCTTGGTCGGAGCTAGTTTTTACTCCGGAGTGAAGAAGTTTCGGCATCTATATCGAGGGTATACCTTTTCGAGGTCTTACAAGTTCGATATATCATCTTAACTTTGAAATCGGGTTTATGCAGGTCTTACAAGATTTTTATGCCTTTGAAGTCTTACAGTTTTTTATACTTGGTACAAGTATGGTTTATGCCTTACTTGAGGTCTTACAGATATTTCCACTTGGTACAAGTGTGTTTCATGCCTTTTTTGAGGTCTTAAAGTTTTTATATACTTGGTACAAGTATAGTTCATGCCTTGCTTGAGGTCTTAAAAATATTGCCACTTGGTACAAATTTGGTTCATGCCTTGCTTGAGGTCTTACAGATACTGTTTTGTCCTTATTTAGGTCTTATGAGACTGAGCCTGCCCGCCTGGGGTCTTATCCCCTCGGGCTTTTAATGAATGGTGATTAGTGATAGTCCCCGAGTTATCGAGGGTACTATGGCTCGGGAGTCGTTATTCATAAACTTGGTATCCTCGTTGAGAGCTTATAGTTTTAGAGATTCAGACCACGAGGTCATGCAATTTTTGAGATTTTAACGCTAGTTTCCGAGTGTTTGGGACACTTTCGGCTTTGGGTCCTTTATATTATTTTAATGTTGGCTCGTTGAGGGCTTACGAGTTTGGAGTTCCGACCTGAGGGTCGTTCAAGTGTTGAACTGTTGGCGCTAGTCCCTGAGTGTTTGGGACATTTTTGACAGAGGATGCATTTTTACTAAAACATCGAGTTTCTTTTGACGAGTGAAATTCTTTGATGAAAGCTATTCTTTGATTACTTGGTAAAAGTATACATGTTTTTACTATTAAAGCCTTGGTAGCTCTATACGAGCACGGTTCATTCGACCGTTTGGCTCGGTACATTACTTACCCTATCGAGGGTCCAATTGAGGTACCTTGGCTTTCCCGAGTATGTGACCTTCCAGAGGGATGCCCCCCCCCCAGTATTCGAGGTTGATTGCAAAACAAACCCTGAATACTTCCTAAGTCTTCTTAGATAGCATATAGATGTTGCCTCGTTAAAAACCTTTTCGGTAAAACCCTTCTAGGGACAAAATCCGGTCAAAGGAAAAGAGTGCAAAACATGCTCGTGGGTGTTTCTGGATTTTCAATCAGATACCTTAGAGCAATATCGTTTTAGCATTGATATGTTCTAGTTTCTTGGATTTTGTTCGCCTTCCATAATGCCAAGCTTGTAAGACCCTTTGCCGATTACTCCGAGGATACGGTACGATCCCTCCCAATTTTGGCCTAGCTATCCTTTATTAGGGTTTCGGGTGTTAAGGGTGACTTTCCTTGGGACCAATTCCCTAACTCCAAAATGTCGGAGGTTTTTTCTCCTGCTACAGTATCTTTCGATCCTTTGCTTTTGGGCTACCATCTGGACCAGCGGGGCTTCTCATTTTTCATCTAGTAGCTGGAGGGCCGTTGTCATGGCCTCGTTGTTCAAGATCTCGGTTGTGTTGGAATCTAGAGCTCGGCTCCTTGACCTCCACTGGTACCAAAGACTTGGCGTTGTTCACTAGAGAGAAAGGTGTTTCCCCTGTGCTTGATTTTGAAGTTGTTCGGTAGGCCCATAGCACTTTGGGTAACATTTCTCTCCACTTTCCCTTGTCGCTTCCCAGCTTCTTTTTTAATATTTGGATGATGGTTATATTTGTGGAATCTGCCTGGCCGTTCGCATATGGGTGTTAAGGCGTCGATTGGATTCTCTTGATTTTGTGATCCTCAAGGAATTGTGTTACTTTGCTTCCTATGAACTGCCTCCCGTTATTACATGTTATCTCAGAGGGAATCCCGAATCAACACATAATGTGGTCCCAAATGAAGTTAATGACTTCTTTTTCTCTTATCTTCTCGAAGGTCTGCACTTCCACCTATTTTGAAAATAGTCAATCATAAATAAAATGAATTTAGCTTTACCTGGTGCGGTCGGCAATGGCCCAACAATGTTCATTTCCCATTTCATGAATGACCATACTGATAAGACCGAATGTGGTTGTTCGTCGGGTTGGTGAAACATAGGGGAAAATCAGTGGCATTTATCGCATTTTCGGACGAACTCCTTATCATCTTTTTCCATGTTGTCCCAGTAGTACCCTGCCTTGATTACCTTTCAGACCAAAGAATTGGCAAGTGGTTTCTGCTAGTAACCTTGTGAATTTCTCGGAGTACATAATCTGTATCCTCTGGTCCTAGATATACTGCTAGGGGGCCATAAAAAGTTCTTCTGTACAGAGTCTTGTTTTCATCGATCGAGAACCGGGCTGCTTTGGTTCGCAGGGCCCTCGATTCCTTTGGATCCCCAAATAATTTTCCATCTTTCAAATAATCAATATATTTATTTCTCCAGTCCCATGTTAGGTTGGTGGAATTAATCTCAGCATGACTTCCTCGGCCACTAACTTAGATAGCTGAATAACAGCCCCGGGTAGTAGGTCATCTTCTTCAACAGATGATCCCAGGTTTGCGAGGATATCAGCCTCGCTATTTTTCTCTCGAGGTACATGGACTAAGATCCATTCATTGAAGCGATGTAATGCGACTATTTGTCCAAATACCTTTTATCCTGTCTTCTTGGACCTCGTAGATCCCATTCACCTGGTTTACTGCCAGGAGTAAATTGCATTTTACTTCGATGGTCTCGGCTCCCAAGATTTTAGCTAGTTTTAAGCTTGCAGTCATAGCCTTGTACTCGGTTTCATTGTTAGTCAATTTTTCAATTTTTATAGATTGTCTGATCAAGCCACCCGTAGGTAGATTTAGGACTATACCGAGTCTGGATTCTCTCATGTTTGTAGCGCCATCTGTGAACCGGGTCCATACCAGCGTGCCTGATTTTAGTAAAAGTTCCTTCTCTACCTCGGGCATAAGGGAGGGTGAGAAATTGGCCACGAAGTCCACCAAAATCTGGGACTTAATGGTCGTTCGAGGTTGATACTCAATATCATGCCCCCCGATTTCGATGGCACATTCGGCCAATCAACCGTATAGTTTGGGTTTGTGCAATATCCTCTAGAGGGGGTATGTTATTAGAAAGCAAATATGGTGGCATTAAAAATAAGGTTTCAATTTTCGCGATATGCTTATTAACTCAAGAGCTAATTTTTCTAGGTGTGGAACCCTAGTTTCGGCATCCCTTAGGGTCCAACATACATAATAAACAGCGAATTGTGTCCCTTGTTCTTCTTGGACTAGCACGTCGCTTACCCCTATTTTGGATATGGCTAAATATAAATATAGTGTTTCATCCTCCTTTAGCATGTGGAGCAGAGGTGGGCTAGTAAGATATCATTTCAACTCCTCTAGGGCGTGTTGGCATTCTGGAGTCCTGTCACGACCCTATTTCGTCTCCATGAACTGTCATGACGGCACCTAGTCTCTACGACTAGGTAAGCCTAACAACTCGGAACATAAACAAAACTTGCGAAAAAAATAATCAAAAACCAAAAATAACCGAAATAAATGATATGTAAAATGCTGCTCGGCATACACAATACTTAACTTCTCAAAACCAATACATTCTCCCAAATCCCGAAAACACATGAATCACAAGCTAAGAAATACTAAATAGCTCTAACTCCTGAATGTCTAACAAGAACAAAAACTACAGCAGGGCTAAATACTAAAAGCAAGAGTAGAAAATAGGATGGCAAATGGAGCGGTACGGGTGTGGGGCAGGGCGAGTTTAACGCAATGCGGGGTAGTGCAGGTTTATATCTATGCAGGGCGGGGGGGGGGGAGGTTGCAGTGTGGGTTTAAATACTTTTCATAAAAACTTATGCGAGGTGGGGCGGGTTTACGCGGGTGTAACGATTTTTCTTCTTATTCCGAGTTCCCTTTAATCACCATATGACCCATAAAATTTGCTTCTCGACAACTTTGTTACGGAAGACCTCAAATGCCTCTTTTTTAGAGCCTATAAAAGTTCAAAATTTAGATATCAGAAAGCATATTCCAAATTATTTAAGGTAAAAAGAATAACTTTCCAACAACAACAATTGGATATACATTGTGAAAGAGAGAATTATTTGCAAAATAGTTGGTCGCAAATACCATATACTAGTCATGCAGCTCAATAACCTTCCTAATTCCTAACAAAGACAGGGTACACACGGGTGAACCATCTCTGTACTATTACATAAAAATTCAAATTAAGTAAAATCAGATAAAAAACGAAAAGAACTTTCAACTTTTTGGTTGATTAAGTTTAAAATTGCAGCCAAAATATAAAAAGTAAATAAGTAAACAAAATGAAAAAGAAAAAAAACTTATGCGGTGCGCGGCAGGGTGGGTAGATGCGGGTCTATGTGAGGGCGGGTGGACGTGGGTGAAAATACTATACGGGGTGGGTTGAGATCTTCGTGGGTTTATGTGGGTTTTCCCCGCAACCGCACTGCACCGAACCGCTTGTCATCCCTAGTAGAAAGAGACTCCTCAGCCTACGGACGCGACAGATATACCTCGAAGTCGCTAGAGCAGTCACCTCGCCTCAGAGGTGATAGAACTGGATAGAAGTACCTAGATTTGTACATGATAAACATGCGTAGAAAGGGCATGAGTACACCACAGCGGTACTTAGTAAGTTGCAAGCCTAACCTCGATTGAGTAGTGACAAGGAAGCTCATGGCCCTACTGAGGTCAAATGAAATACGAGGTAAAACAATATAAAATAAGACACATACTTGAATGAAACAGTAAGAAGTAACCAAAATAGAGGAACAACAATAACTAGAACATTGAAAGATAATAACAGAAAGGAAATACAATTCAATGCAGAGATAACAACCGGGGATCTACCAGGATACCGTCCTGTAGCATGCAAATGTAAATAACAGTGGATCTCTCGGGTGTCATCCCGTAGTCCAACTCATAGTGCACAGAGATCTACCGGAATACCACATCTGTAGTCCCAAATGTAAATACCGAGTACTGGGGGAATCTACCAGATGCATTCTCGTAGTTTCATATAACTATGCAGGGGAATCTACCGGAATACCACATCCGTAGTCTCAAATAAACAACAAAGGGGATCTACCGGAATATCACATCCGTAGTCCCAAATAAACAACAAGGGGTATCTACCGGAATACCACATCCGCAGTCCCAAATAAAACAATAAAGACGGATCTACCGGAATACCACATCCTTAGACCCAAATAAACAAACAAGAGGGATTTACTGAAATACCACATCTGTAGTCCCAATGTAAACATGAAGCATCAATACAAAGAATAGTCATAAATTATCAACTTCTTGTCAAGGCGAACCATGTATTTCTAACCTAGCATGCTGAATATAATTCAAATAAGGCAATCTGATCAAATAGGCATTAAGTCATTTAGACATGCTTTCCTATGCTAGAAGCAAGCTTAAATTCGAAATAGTAATGATAGGGAAAGAAAAACACACTTTTAATTTCTTAATGGAAAAGGAATTTTCAACAATTAGCACAAGTACGCGCTCGTCACCTCATGTACGAGGCATTTCAAGTATCACAATACCAAATCCTAAGGGGAAGTCTCCCGCACAAGGTTAGACAAGACACTTACCTTAACCGACTCAATAATCAACTCGAAACCACGTTCTTGCCACGAGTATTCAACTCCAAATGGCTCAAATCTATTCAATTCAATTTCATAATGTAAATAACACTTTAAGTAACTGATTCTACAATTATATTCTAAGAAAATACGCAAAAATAGGTAAAATGGAAAAATTCCCCTCGAGCCCACGTCTCATCCAAATCCAATAACATTTCGACCCTCAAATCATCAAATCCATCCGAGAGGGTTCTCTAAACTTTTCCAACTAAATTTACAGATTTAACGCCAGAACTAGTGATAGATTCAGGTAATCTAACCAAAATTAAGCTAAGAACACTTACCATGTTGTTCTCTTTGAAAATCTCCTGAAAATCGCCTCTCCCCGAGCTCCAAATTGTCAAAAATGGAAAAATAGATGAAATCCAATTTTAGAACTTAACATTCTGCCCAAGCCTTTTCTCTTTCGCGAACGCGGTCACATCCTCACATTTGTGAAGCACAAAATGACTTTGACCAGAAAACCTCTTATGCGAATGTGACATGCCCATCGCAAACGTGATGCTTCACTAGGATAGGCTTTTGCATTCGCGTTTACACTCTTGTGAACGCGATGAACAAAAAACCTCCTACTTAACTGACCATTTTTCCTCTATGCGGACGCGGTAGACCTCACGCGAACGCAATGACCAAACACCCAGCCCTTCGCGAATACGTGGCCTTCCTCGCGAACGCTAAGGCTAAATCCTCAGCCTCACTTGCTAGCCCTTCGCGAACCAGAGGACCTCTCGTGAATGTGAAGGATATTTTTCTGCAACACCCAACAACAGTTTTCTGCAACTCCAAATACTATGAAATGGTCTGATTGACCACCCGAGGCCCCCGGGACCTCAACCAAACATGCCAACCAATCCGAAAACATCATTCAAACTAGTTCCAATCTTTGGAACGCTCGAAACAACATAAAAATACTAATTTTTTATCGGATTCACGTGTAAGAATTTTAAAAACTCTAAAAATATGGTTTCGATCAAAAAGTCTATCAAACCTCCTTTGAATGACCTGAAATTTTGCAAACACGTCATATTTAACACTACGAAACTACTCCAACTTCCAGAAGTCCATTTTTACCCTCGTATTGAAATCTCACTATCAAACCGGAATTTCAAAAATTCTACTATCGGCATTTCAAGCCTAAATTAGATACGGACCTCTAAAACACAATCCGAATATGCCCCTAAGCCCAAAATTACCCAACGGAACTAACGGAACCATCGAATTTTCATTCTGAGGCCATCTTCACACTGTACTAACTATGGTTAAGTTTATAATAATTAAGCTCACATTTAGGGACTAAGTGTCCCAAAACTCTCCGAAACTCAAAACCAAACATCCCGGCAATCAAAATAGTAGAAAATAAAAATGACGAATGCAGTTAATAGGGGATCAGGGCATAAATTCTTATATTAATCGGTCGGGTTGTCACAAGTCCATTCAAAGCTAGTTTTCCTTTTGAGTAAAGAGAAGAGATGGTGGCTCCTATTAGATGACCTTGATATGAATCTGTCCAGAGCCTCCATTCACCATGCCAGCCGTTGCATGACCTTACCACCGTAATTTCTTTGATGGCCTTGATTTTATCGGGGTTAATCTTGATTCCCCTGTTTGATACCATGAAAGCCTAAGAATTTGCCCTAACCCACTCCAAAGGAACATTTCTCAGGGTTGAGCTTCATGTTGTAACTTTTGAGGATTTTGAATATTTCCTGCAAATGAGTTAAATCATTCTCTACATGCAGGGACTTAACTAGAATATCATAAGTATAAACTTCCATGGATTTGCCTATTTGATGCTTGAACATTTTATTAACTAGATGATGGTACGTATCCCCTGCATTTGTTTTAGTCCGAAGGGCATTACATTGTAATAGTAGGTACCGTACTTCATTATGAACAAAGTCTTCTCCCTATCCTCGGGGTTCATCTAAATTTGAATATACCCGAGTAGGCATCGAGAAAGGTGAGGGCCTCGTGGCCGGTCTTAGCATCAATCAGACGATCGATGTTAGGCAATATGAACGAATCCTTGGGACATGTCTTATTTAAGTCTTTATAATCTATGCACATTCTTAGCTTATTTCCCTTTTTGGGTACCAATAATACGTTGGCCAGCCATTCTGGGTACATTACCTCTTTAATGGACCCTATTTTAAGACGTTTCGTCACCTTATCCTTGATGAATGTGTCTTTTATCTCGGACTAGGGTCTTCTTTTTTGCTTCACCGATTTAAATTCGGGGTCGACACTCAGTTGGTGGGAGGTTATTTCTGGAGAAATTCTTGTCATATCTAAGTGGGACCAAGCGAAACAGTCGATATTTTTAATAAGAAATTGAATAAATTCTTTCTTGAGTTCGGGGGTTAATCTCGTTCCCAGGTATACCTTACCATTTGGGAGGTTTTTGAACAAAATAGCTTGCTCCTGCTCTTCAATAGTTGATTTCGTCGCATCCAACTATTCGGGGGCAGCGAAAGTTTAAGGAGTAAGGAAATCTTCTTCATGGCCCTCGGGATCTGTATGCTCCTAGGCTCATCCGAGGTCAGGCATATAAGAGTCGAAGCCTCCTGGTAAACCCCGAACATTTCTTTCACTGCATATTGTTCTCCATATATGGTCGTAGTGTCATCCTTTGACGGAATTTTATCATCTGGTACAGATTTGACAGTACTACCCTCATGTTGTATATTTACGGCTTGCCAAGCAATGCATTATACCTCATTTTTCCATTGATGACTTGAAACTTGGTGTTCTAAATCGCACCGGACATGTCGACCGGGAGGGTGATTTCTCTTTTTGTTACTTTACCGGCCATGTTGAAGCCATGGAGGACCCGGGAGGCGGGTATGATCTAATCAAGCAACCCAAGCTATTCTACTACCTCTGACCTGATTACGTTGGTCGAGCTGTCTGGACCCACGAGCACATATTTCACCTGAATGTTGCTTAAAATAAATGAGATTACCAGCACGTCATTGTGTGGCTTTGCCAAGGTTTGGAGATCCTCTTCGCTGAATGCGAGGATGTCTTCGGTCATGTGGTCTAGGATCCTCAATTCTATTGCGGCAGATATTTTTGTCCGTTTGACCGTCAGCCCTCGGGGAATGTCAATTCCTCCAATACTCATATGAATGACATGCCAAGAAATCTCTTTTTTTGTCCAGGTTGGATTTTGCCGAGTTTCTCGCAGAACTTTTCAGTGTGCTTTCTGGTGAATGCGAGGAGTCGTGTCATTGCATTGGGCATCACGTGAGGTCGTACCCTTGGAGGTCAGCGCAAGTGCATTCATAGGGTTCTGTGGTGGTATACCGACACTTGGAATAGCCATACCATCCTCTCTGTAGTTCTCAAGATAGTTGTTTTCACCTCTATTTACCGAGTTAGGCATTTTGACCTTGAATTGAAGATCTTGTACAAGAATAAGTGTGAAAGATAACTTGCATTGCATAATGAAACCAGCAAGAAAATAATCATTATTATTTTTAGCCCCACGGTGGGTGTCAAACTGTTTACCGTGAAAATAGTTTTAACAATTAAATTTGTTTATGGAACTCTAAAAATACGTGATCTATTTTTATGCTAGTTGTTAAGCAGTTGATGCTATGTGTGAGACTTAGAAACAAGATAAGAGTTAAGAATAAGGTGATAATCAAATTGATAGGTTAACAATCAGGGCCTCAAGCTTGTCGATTCTGGGACCTCGAGGTTAATGCTGATGCTCGGCTGGGAGATATCGAAGGTAGTTGAAGGGCGACTAATAGTTATAATAAAATCAATGAAGTCTCCTTATGGCTAATGATAAGCAATAAATGAAGGACAATAATGGAGATAATAAATGAAAGCAATAATATCTAGAGTGTGTGTTAGAGAGCAGAGAGAATGTTCTTTTATATTTCATGTGGAGCGACCACCCTTTACAATATGGCAAAGACCCCCTTTATATAGGAATAGGGAAATTTAAACATAGCAAAAACACATTTATTATAAAGATATGGAGATGTGATAGCTAGTTAATGTCATGATATAAGCTCAGCCTAGCCTAACGGAATTTATCGGCTTTATCTGCACCCCTTGGGAACTCCCCCTCTTTTCCAGTATATTCATTGGTCTGTATTTCCCCAAGGTCGGGCGTCGACAGCCCTCGAGGGCGAACCTCAACCCTAGTATTCGTCCTTGTGAAGTACGTCTACAAGGCATCATAATAACGGGGAATCGGATCCTCCGATTTTACCGTGCACAATTTTATAAATGGTAGGGCCCTGACCATCCTCGTCACTACCCGATCGAGGTTAGGCATGACACTTATTGGGTACTATTGTAGTATACTCATGCCCTTTCTTGTACATGTGTTTCCATTTGCAGATCCAGGTACATCGACTCAACCATATCGTTAGCGAGGACGAGGCGATCTCTAGAGACATTGAGGTATATATGCGGCATTCGCAGACCTATGAGTACCTATATACTCTCGTTTAATGATATCCCTTCTGTACTTTCTTTTGTTTATACACTTTGGAGTTAGAATACCATAGTCATTTGACATCTTGTGATTTCATGAGATTCAAAATTTTGGAAAATGTAGTTTCAGTTTGAGAGTTTGTATTGTATATGCCGAACGACATCTGAAACGCTTTATTTTGTTATTTCTATAGTTTTGGCAAGTTTTATCCTGTTGTTTCTTTTTCCACAATTTATTAGACTTACCTAGTCATAAAGACTAGGTGCCGTCATGATAGTTCACGGAAGGCAAACTGGAGTAGTGACAATGGTAAAAAATCTATGCCTTGTCAGGATCAAATTCATGTATTATTGTGGGCAAAGAGTCAAAAATTCGTCCCATTGAATTTGCTCCCTTCTCATTCCCTTAAGAGAATATAATAGCAATGTGTAATAAGTCTTAAAGAAGAGAAAATTGTTACCATGAAGGTATAAATATATGTAGACGTGGTAATAGACGAAATTATAATTGTTATCTTGTAGTATTGAGAATAATAAGGATTCTCAAAATAATCATTCACTCTATGAAAGTAATGTTTTTCATCAATTTGACATGAGATTTTGTAAAGCATATATAAATGATTATGATCCATTCCTGATGTGAATATGACAACATGTGATTTATGAATACATATTCATTTTTGGAAGAATATGAGCGGCTAGTGGTATATAGCACACTTACCACTAGAAGGAGGTTTGAGAGGAAATAAGAAAATAATATCATTATTATGGTATAAATAACCATTGGTCACGTACTTATTGTACGTTAAAATATTTTGGCATAGTGATTATTAAAATATAAGGGTAATTCAAGAAACATATCTTGCATATAATTTTGACCATAATCATAATGGTATAACTTTCTCTTTAAAAGAGATATTCACCATATGAATGTTGATGAACATATGGTAGTACCAAATTAATTGAGAGCTCTAAAAAGCCAATTATTACTATTTTGGAGGAGTAAAATTGATTATCAATAAGGAATTATATTGTAATAAGTCTCAAAGAAACTTGAGTTTCTAAGGTATTCGCGAAAGCGGTTGGTTATACTGAGAAAAATAAAGAAAAGATTTAATAGCTTCTATTACTATAACTTGTAGCAGGATAATATGTATGTGAAAAGCTACCCACTTTATTCTCTAATTAGTACTACATAAATAAAATAATTCCACAATATAGTAGATATTTATTGATATAAAAACTCACATCATAATAAACTTGGAGTTTATGATAACTGCACACGTCATGGTATAAACTTGAACTTTATCAATATTGATAATTTATTCAGTTAGCATAATTGGTTTAGCCATTATATTTAAGTATGATGTACACAAATAAAAGAGAATTCACATGGGTAAATATGAAAGAACTGGAAAGTTCTTTACGAATTCTCTTACATTGCTTATTCTTATTAACTAATAGACCAACTAAAATTGGGATTGAATCCCATGAATGCGAAAAATATCCAAGGTGAATATGGGCTCATTCACATGCCAAGTATATCATATAAGATGCATCTATGAGATGATTACATGTGTCATTATTATTGCCCCGCAACATGGTCTTTTTGCAAGGTAACTTGCTCAATAATTTAATTTCGAGCATAATTTTCATATTTTCTATTCAAGAAGTTCATCTTGATAAGTTGGTTTACATCACAGTTGGTTTAGCAAAATAATTTATTGAGTGTCTCCACTTAATAACTAAACTATTTTTTATGAGAACAAAGTTATCTATATCAGTTTGATATAGGTTAAATACGAAATTATATTGCATTCTCCCCTTACA
Source organism: Nicotiana benthamiana (assembly GCA_034376525.1). NCBI lineage: Eukaryota > Viridiplantae > Streptophyta > Magnoliopsida > Solanales > Solanaceae > Nicotiana > Nicotiana benthamiana. The sequence goes on along the minus strand of CM067326.1, from coordinate 109,856,619 downwards.
AGTGGTTCGGGGTCAGGAAGCAGCATCTTAATATTATTGATGTGCGGTGTATATTTTGATTAACACCATAACACACAAAGGTGAGTTTCCAAAATTGAAGAAGAAAGTTAGTTTTTCTAAAATGAGGGGAAAACATGATAAACAATTGAGAAAAAGTTACGTGGAATGAATTATCATTTGTACATCTAGATCCTCAAATAAAATAATATGAACTTGATGTTCATAAAAAGGATAATTCATTTACAATATATTGCAAAGCATGCCAGACGATTTGTTGGGGCAAAGAAAATAACTATATTCTCATTGCAAATGCTCCTATTAATTCCTAGAATGACAAAATCTATGGTACGCTTAAAGCGAATAGACAAATCGGTTTCAAATAAGACTTTTTGATAAAGAAGAAGAGCAAAACATCATAATAAAGGAGGCAAGTGATCTAGAAGATCACATGACATAAAACTTTATTAAATCTCAGGAGAGATTCCGGTACCTGAAAATATAAATGAAGAGATCTCTATGTATGTCTTTATGAAAAAAAGCTAGAACCAATATAGAACGTTTGTCGATGACATCTATGATATCACTAAGTATAGATGGGGATCTTAATTCTGTCGAACACAAACACAAAAATATTGAACAAGTGGAAGAGGCACAATTCAAATAGAATTGGTTTTATATGAAAGACATGTAGTTTTGAACATATAGTTCAAGCACTTGAAAGTATAAAGTCAATGATATGTGCAATCAGTTTTCAATGTCTTATTTGTCTAGCATGACATGAAAACTTGATATGCATCTAATTAAAGTTTATTATATGACTTAACTTATATGTCAATCCTTGAAGGATTAAAATTGCTTAAAGCATATAAATTTCTTGGTCATGAAGTACTACATTCTAAGTACAATTTGTGCACATTTGTATCTTCGTATAATTATAAACATGATAATGTGATAGCGAAAATTTTCAAGGTGTAATATATTCATTGCAGTTAATATGGGTAATTTATTCACCAAATCTGTGTTGACGTCAACCTTCAAGAAGCTAATGTATAAGATTGGAATGTGAATGTTCAAAGGTATAAATTGACGCTCTCATCAGAGGGTGTTAATACGTGTTGTACTCTTTTTCTTTTACAAGGTTTTGCCCATTCGGTTTTCCTTGCAAGGTTTTTAACGAAGCAACCAAAAATTGTTAGATATGTGTACTCTTTTTTCTTTATTAGAATTTTTTCACTGGGTTTTATTTTAGTTAAGGTTTTAACGATGCACATTATCTGTTGAATAGACATTCAAGCGGAGTATTATAAATAAAGTTTTATTGGAGGTGAATGTATATATTTTAGAGAGATTTTAGAAATTTTTACTTGGTGGTTAAGTTACTCTTTTCCTATAAATAAATAGATTCAGTTCCATTATAATTTATCCCAAAGCAAGAAGAATTCTCTCTCTATATTTTAGAATATTCTTCTTTTATTGTTTTATAACAGTAATTATGTATTTTCCTATTGAGGTTAACTTTTTGGAAAAATATAAACTAGCTAAAATTGGGTAAATACATCAAAAAGTTCACAGTTTGACGGCTCATTGAGTGATCTGCTTCCTTTTTCTGTCTGTTTTCTACTCTCTTAGCTACACGCTCGTCTGCAATTGCTTTGACAGCTTGCATATGTTTTTCTGACAGTCATATTATTTATCATAATTACTAGAGATCATAAGACCAGCCATCTTAGAAAGCATGTCTAATTTTTTTTCTGTTTTTGCTCTCTCTAAATCTTGGAAGAGCTAACTTTCTTGGTTGGGATTGCAAATTTCTTCTCTTTCAGCGACTTTACGCTTTTTAACCAGCACTTAATGTTCTGTGATAATGAATTCAGATGTTCTCTTAATTTTGCACTATTTATTTTCATTCTTTTCAACCTTCTATTTCTAATATAGTCAACTTAAAGAATTGTCTAAATGCACTTCTTAAATGAATACAGGTACAAGAACTGTTTGAATCTCTCTGTTAACCAGCCTAATAACTGTAAAGTTGCACAAAAAAATATATATGCAGAGACAACATAGAATGTGTTATGGTAAAGTTTTCCATGGCATCTCAAATAAATTTAGGCACAAATAATTTTTTCCACGAAGTGAATTTGAGTGAGTTCCTTTCTTTTAACTTCTGAAAATATACTTCAATTGATTTGTCACGATCTAAAATTTTAACCTGTCATGATGGTACCTAATATGATACTAGAAAATCCGACATTACCAAAATATTCCTAACATTTAACAATAATGAGTAAAAATAGTTTTAACTTATAAAAAAATTCTCATAAACGGGTAAAAACCCAAAATACAACATGGAGAAACTCTCAAATCAGAGTATCACAGAGTACATAAGCATCTCGATGTCACAAGTTTGGAAAATACTATCTAACGTAGTCTGAAACTAAATATAATAAGCGAATAAGATAGGGAAGGAGAAACAAAGACTACGAATGTCGGGCAGCTACCTCGAAGTCTCAAAAGGATCAGCTGCGCAGATATCAACACACACTATGTCTGAAAATAAATGGATCTGCATACGAAGTGCAGGTTGTAGCATGAGTACAACACACCCAATAAGTAACAAGACTAAATAAAACTGAAGATAGTGAGGAGTTACGCAGTTATAGTTTAATTTCAGTAGTCTCAACAAAGGAGAAATAGGCATGCTTTCAAATCCGGCAGTTTAAGTCAAATCAATTTATACATGACAAGTTTAAGTAAAATCGAATGCAATATCTCTCAGAAAATTCGAAGCAGTGATATATAGCAAGTAAGTGCAACAATAAGGAAATCAAATGCATTGTCTCAGAGCAAAAGTCACTTTATCCTCCCCTTCACTCCAACTTCATAACCACTCATTCCTCTCAGTCGCTTGGCACTCGCACTCAGTAGGTACCTGCACTTAGTGGACGTGTGTACAGACTCCGGAGAGGCTCCTTCAGTCCAAGCACTATATCAAGGCAATCATGACATAAATCAATGAAACATGTTGCGGCGTACAGCCTGATACCATAAATATCCTCATAATCAGGCACTCAGCCTCACTCAGTTATCAACCTCTCCAGTTTCTCGGGCTCTCAGAAGTCATGAAAAATCAGCCCAACAACAATGCTTTGATGTATCCACAAGGAATATGAGAAAGTTAATTACTCAAATGGTCAATCAACTATCCCAAATTATCTCCTAACGTCATTTTTCTTTCGTTTGTAACAATAAAGTTATTGAACCATGCCTATCGTACTCAAAAGGTCTTTACACTAGATTTTTCAAATTTTGAATTGCCAAATATCTATTTTACCCTATAAATTATAAACATTTATCTTCTTTTTATTTTTTTTTAAATTTTTAATACTATGATTTTTCTCTTTTTATTTTATACTATGGACTTACCTATAGAATAAATAAATATTATTTATAAATTAAAAAATAAAAAGTATTTAAGCATCTATAATGCTAGAACAACAAAATAATGAGCACAGTAAAAAAATTAATTAGAATAATTTATTCGTAACAATAATTTTGTTATTAACAACAAAAATTAAAATATTATTTACACAATTTTGAATGAAAGAAATAAAGATTGTAAAGTATATATTCCACATAATATAAGAATAATTATTTAAATAAAGGTATTATCATAACTGAGACTGAGTACAAATAACAAGTAGCAGGTAACTCAGCAAGTAACACAGCCTCTGTAGGTCCCACCAGCACCAGCACATACTCTAAACATAATTTGCAGTCAAATTTCTATAACACATGGAGGTAATACAGCTAACAACACGTTATTCAACTTCACAGTTCCATAAAATAGACCAAGTCCCAATTTCTATAGTGCACACCCTCATGTGTGTCACATGACATGTGTGTCACCTCCAAACCAATCACAAGACACATATACGGGGTTTCATAACCTCAGAACCGGATTTAGAGTTGTTACTTACTTCAATACGAGCAAGTCGCTACTCCAACGCACCTTTTCCTCGCGAATCGACCTCCAAGTATCCCGAATCTAGCCACAAACAGTACGATACAATCAACACATACTAAAAGAGTCAACTCCACAAGAAAATACGAAATTATAAATCAAAAATCCAAAATCAGCTCCAAGCCTGCTCATGAGCCAACGTCTCAAAATCGAACAAAAGTCAGAAAACCTGAAAGTTCATTCAATCACAATTCGGACCATATCAAATTCATCAAGATCTGACACCAAATCATCACCCAAATTTGCCGAATCAACTCTCTAAATCCCTCGCCTTAACCCCCCAAAATTTGACCTCAAAACCACACAATTTAGGTGGGAAAATCAATAAGAAATAAGACTATTGATAAAAAAAAATGATCTCAAGGGACTTACCTCAAGAATCCCCTTGAAAACCCTCTCAAAAGTCGCCTTACACCGAGCTTGAAATGTCCAAAATGAAGAAAAACCGCAAACCCTTATTTTTATATGTGCTGCCTAGGCATTCCGCTTCTGCTGAAACTTGACCGCTTTTGCGGCATCACCAAAGTGACATTTTAACTGTATTTGCGGTTCCTTTCACTTCTGCGGTCCCTTAACTCGCTCGTGCGAGTACGTTTCTATGGGCATCCAGTCCGTTTTTGCGAACTCAACTCCATTGCTCATTCTCGCTTCTACAGTGCCCACCCACATCTGCGGTCATTCGGGTGCCACAAAACCTTCGCATCTGTAGCAACTGCTCACCCTCAGAAAAACTATGCTTCTACGCTACCCTCCCCGCACCTGCGATCAAAGCTCTGCAGGTGCGGTTACACTAGCAGAACCCGACCTTCAACAGTCTTCAACTTCAAACCTTGGTCCGAAATCAACCCAAGGCCCCCCGAGACCTTACCCAAACACACAAGTAAGTTCTAAAGTACGATACGAACTTAGTCGAACCCTCAAACCACTTCAAACAACATCGAAAACACGAATTGCTCATATATTCAAGGGTAATGAACTTTGAAATTCCAATTTCTACAAATAACACCGAAACTTATGAAATTCCAATTTCTACAAACGACACTGAAACCTATCAAATCACGTCTCATTGACCCTAAATTTTGCGCACAAGTCATAAATGACACTAAGGACCTACTCGAACTTTCATAATTAGAATCCGACTCTGATATCAAAAAGTCCACTTCCCGTCAAACTTCCCGAAAATTAATTTTCACCATGTCACTCTTAATTCCACTACGAACTTCCAAATCATACTTCAGACACGTTCCTAAGTCCAAAATCACCCAATGGAGCTAATGGAACAATCAAAACTCCGCTCCAGAGTTGTTGACACCTAAGTCAACATCTAGTCAACCTTTTCAACTTAAGCTTTCCATTATGAGACTAAGTGTCTCAATACATTCCGAAATCCTTACGGACCCCAACTAACTAACCTGGTAATTATATAACAACTCTTAAGCACAAAAGAAGCAGAAAATGGGAGAACGACGCCACAACTCTCAAAATGACCGGCCGAGTTGTTACATCTTTCCCCTCTTAAACAAACATCCATCCTTGAATGGGTCTAGAAACATATCTAGAGCCTCAAAAAAGTGTGGCTATCTGCTCTGCATCTCCTGCTCGGTCTCCCAAGTAGCCTCCTGAACTGGTTGAGCTCTCCGCTGCACATTCATTGATGTTATGTCCTTTGACCTCAATTTCTAACCTGTCGACCTATAATGGCCATCGGCTCCACATCATAAGTCAAAACACCATCCAACTGAACCGTGCTAAAATCCAAAATATGAGACAGATCGCCAACATACTTCTACAGCATAGAATCATGAAATACTAGATGCACACTTGACAAACCGGGTGGCAAGGAAAGCTTGTAAGCCACCTTCTCAATCCTCTAAAGTACCTCAAATGACCCAATAAATCGGGGGCTCAAATTACCCTTCTTCCCAAACCTCACAACACCCATCATGGGTGGTACCTTAAGCAAACCCTTCTCCCCAACCATGTAAGCAACATCACGCACTTTCCTATCGGCATAACTCTCCTGTCTAGACTGCACCGTGCGAAGCCGATCCTGAGTGAATTTAACCTTGTCCAAAGCATCCTGAACCAAGTCAGTACCCAATATGTTAGATAATACGCTTAACGCTAGAGAGGGGGGTGAATAGCGTTATAATAAAAATTAGCGTAAACTTGCGGAAATTAAAATTTGCAGGAAGTAAATAAGTGCGATAAATAATAACTTACACACAGATATATCCTGGTTCATCACAACGTGTGGCTAGTCCAGTCCCCGAGAGACTCTCTCGAGATTTTCCACTAACGTGTCAAGCTTCCGGGTGCTTAACAAACTTTTACAACTTGAGGACGCAAGCCTCAACACCTTTGCTCGGAGTTACAACACTCCAAGACTTCAACCAAGGAAACACAAGTTCCTTACAACAAGAAAATTACAACTCTCTTACAAGTGTATACAACACTAAAACACTCAAACAAAATACTCCTTAATGAGTAGATATGAGTAAAAGAAGTAAGCTCTGGATCACAACAACTTTGGACAAGAATATGGCTCTCAAAAGCTTTATGAAATTGAATATAAAATGATAAACAAAAGTATGCAAGCTTATAGCAATGTAATGATCAGTTGTAGTATGTTGTTGTGTTTAAAACACTGAAATGAAGCTGTATTTATAGTTGAAAAACTTGGCATTACCGTTGCCTAATTGCCAATTAAGAGTTGCTAATTTTACTCACTGACAATCGATTGTCAAACCCCAACAATCGATTGTCTGCCAGTCAGATCAAAATTCAATCCCAGATTATACGCTTGACAATCGATTACTTACAATCCATAATCGATTACTGGCAGCGTTCAACAAATCCTTTCCAGATTTTACCACAAACAATCGATTGTTCAGAATCAACAATCGATTACTCAGCAACGTTCAAAAAATCTTTTCCGGATTTTAATCAAAACAATCGATTATACAAAATCAATAATCGATTATCAAATAACGTTCAAAAAATCTTTTCCGGATTTTAATCAAAACAATCGATTATACAGAATCAATAATCGATTACCTGACGGTATTTGAAAACTTTACAACAACGGCCAGCTTCACAAACGACTGCACAAAGTCAACAATCGATTACTTATCAGTTTTTGAAAATCATTTTAGACACTGCCTCTTGACAATCGATTGTCCAATGTAACAATCGATTATTTAATAAATTTGAAAATCACTGGAAGTCACTGCCTCAACACAATCGATTGTCATAAGTTCACAATCGATTATTTTGTGATTTTGAAAAATCTGAAGGACACTATCTCTTCACAATCGATTGTCATTAGCTTCACAATCGATTATTCTGAGTTTTGAAAAACTTTGATGGACACTGCCTCAGCACAATCGATTGTCATAAGGTTCACAATCGATTGTCATGCAGGTTTGAAGAAACCTGATGTTCACTGCCTTAACACAATCGATTGTCATTAGTTCACAATCGATTGTCATGCAGTCTTGGCTTAAAACAATCGATTATCATTAGTACATAATCGATTATCTTAGTCCAGTTTTCAGAGGCATTTAAAAATCATTTTGACTAATGAAAATATGCATGATTTAAAATCATTTAACATTGAATTAAATATGCATGATTTTGGAAAATAGTTTTATGAGAGAAGCCATGTTACGAGTCAAGTTGTAGGATCAAGATCACAATTAAGAATGACTCAATTAAACTATAAAACTTTGTCTTGGGCTTGAATCTCGATGTATATCAATTGTGCGCTTGTTTCTTGAACTTCGTCATATATCAATTTTCGTTTCGTTTGTCATTCATCAAAACCTATACAAAAGAACACACGTTTTAGTATATTGCATTGAGAACGTGTTTCCAACAATTTCCCCCTTTTTGATAATGGCAAACATTAAGCGGGATATGCAATGCAAGCAATTTATATTGACGATTCAAGACAAGTGTATACATGCAACAAGTATGCAATTTGTTCCCCCTTAATATATGAATTCCCCCTTAATTTAAGCTTATAGATATTGAGGGTGCATACCCGTTATCTTCCCCCTTTTGCCATTAGCAAAAAAAATAATAATAAGATGCCAAAGATGAAATAAACCTTGTTTATTTATTGAAAAAAAAACAGCAATAGGGAAAACAATGCGACATATAAAAACAAAAATAACAAACGAAGAAATTATTCATTTCCATCATCTCCCGCCTCATCATCCGGCGCTGCTTTATATGGAACAAGACCCGCATAAGGATAATGAACATAGTCAAAACATCCATGGATCTCATGAGATAGTTGACCAAGAGAAGAGGTCAACGAAGCAATTTGGTCGGAAATCGATCGGAGGGTAGGCTCTTGAGGCAGGGGAGCACGACGGGATGGAGGAGGAGCAGGCGCTATATGATCACGTCATGATGAAAGGAGGATTCCGAAATTTCCCACTTTTTGGTACTCTTTTTGAGAGGACCATTTCCAGTGACAAATCCGGTGGCTTCAAGAAAGTTCATGATGAGGAGAGCATAAGGAAGAGGCCTATCATCTCCGATAGCGTCACGCATGTGAATTTTGATAAGCCGACACCAATTGATGTTAGCTGCGGTTATTATGGCATGCATGAGCTTAGTGTCCTCTTGAGAAATGGTAGTATGGTTATGCTTACGAGGCTTGAGGACCCGGGTGATGAAATAGAAAATCAACCGATAATTAGGATCCATTCCCGTAATTGTAGGACGACGGGAGGAGAGATTTGGATCATAAGAAGTAAGACCGATTTGGTGTAAGAGGGCTGTTTCATCAAAAAGGGCTCCGGCCTCTCCGGTGTACCGAAAAATGTCTTCACCATTATGAGGAAGACGGGCAATGGTATGAAGATTTTCATCGGAAAGGAGAATTTGAACACCATTAATGTTGGTGACAAGCTCACCATCATCATCCTCATGGAGGTTGGAATAAAAGGCTTGAACCAATGTAGTATTTATGTAAGGATGGGTAAGGAGTAAAAAGTCAAGAAGTTGAGAATTTTTGAGCATATTTGCAGCAGGCCCAAATGATTCAAGATACTTGAGGGTTGAAAAGCGGGGTAAAAGAATGTCGCACTTTTCGAATTTGGTTAAGAATCGAGTAAGCTCGATGTCGGAATTGAAATATAGGACGGAACCATCTTGATAGGGATAGTTCGGACGAGGAGGGGCAGCAGAGGTGGATGCGCCGTGCCTAGCAGAGCGGGAACATTTTGAGTGACGGCCCGACATTTTTAATGAAAGCTGCTGGATTTTGCTAAGGATTAGAGAGAATTTGATATTTTGAGAGCTAAAAATGATGCTTAAGTGAATGAATATGAACATATATGAAGCCTATTTATAGAGGTGAGAGTGGCTTGTCATTTATGGAAGAAATCTGCTGAGAATTTAAAGCCAAATCAGTCAGAAACGGTAAATTAAGTTCACTGACCGTTAGACAATCGATTGTTGAGATGCAATAATCGATTGTTGAGGAGTTATGACCTGACTTGGAACTGGCACAAATCGATTGCGGAGCCAAACGGTAACAAATTTTGAATTACTGACATGAAATAATCGATTGTCAAAGTATGGTAATCGATTGTTATGTTACAGTGAGCACAGAAATTTTCTGATTTTGAAGATAATCGATTATATTTTGAAACAATCGATTGTTTTGGAAAAGTTGCTGAATGATTGAGACGGAAATCGATTTTGCAGTTTAATCAATCGATTATTAAACAAAACTGCATAATAGACATAAACTATAAACAATCGATTAGTGATACTGCTAATCGATTTTTAGCACAGTAAGATAATCGATTATTTGCTTGAACAATCGATTGTTCTGTGACAAAACTTTATAATTCCCCCTATCTTTTAGGGCGATACCTGCAAAATAGAATTAAACGTCTCCGACGCTCAAGTCGGTAATTTATAAAGAAGTAATAACTTAAACTAGTGTTGCCAAGTGAGAACGTGAGCTCTTAAGAAGTGTGTCCTAAAGTGTTCTTAAGAGAGTTTCGGGTACTTACCTTTCCTCCGACGTCTCCAATTACCTGTTCAAGAGGGTGATCTTTGATCGTCCTCCACTCATTTGGCACTTGTGTTTCTTTTTCCAATTGTGGCGCTTCTTCCGTTGGTTGTTCCTTAGTTTCATCTTTATTTTCCTTGGGTGGTTCCTCTTGTATTTTGTCTTTCAAGCTGTCTAAGATACCTGCAAGATCAAAACCGGAATCCTTTCTCGCCAAACGAGCATTATTTTCGGAAAATACAACATGAGGGGATCCCTCCACAATTTGGGTTCTTTTATTAAAGACCCTATATGCTTTACTACGTGAGGAATATCCAATGAAAATACCTTCATCCGACTTAGCATCAAATTTACCCAATTGGTCTTTGCCATTGTTATGAACAAAACATTTGCAACCAAAAACTCTAAAGTGGAAAATATTTGGTTTTCTTCCCTTATAAAGTTCATAGGGGGTTTTCATGAGTATCAGCCGAATTACTACTCTATTTAGAACGTAGCAAGCGGTACTCATGGCGTCCGCCCAAAAATGTTTGGGTATCTTAGCTTCGTCGAGCATGGTTCTAGCCATCTCTTCGAGACACCTATTTTTCCTTTCCACCACCCCATTTTGTTGTGGTGTACGTGGAGCGGAAAAGGTATGCTCGATTCCGAGTTCGTCACAAAAGTCCGCAAAGCGATTGTGATCAAACTCTCCCCCATGATCACTTCTAATTGAAGTGACGGTTGTTTCTTTCTCATTTTGAACACGCTTAAGAAAAAATTTAAAATTTTGAAAAGCATCACTTTTATTGGCAAGAAATAAAGTCCAAGTAAATCTCGAGTAATCATCAACAATCACAAAAGCATATTTATTTCTTCCTAGACTTTCAATGCGAGAGGGACCAAATAAATCCATATAAAGCAATTGCAATGGTCTAGAAGTTGAAACAATGTTTTTAGATTTGAAAGATGCTTTTGTTTGCTTCCCCTTTTGACACGAGTCACAAATAGAGTCATTTTCAAATTTTAAAAAGGGAAGACCAACAACTAAGTTTTGAGAAATCAATTTGTTCAAAAGATGCATATTGATATGTGCTACTCTACGATGCCATAGCCAAGTATCATCCTCTTTACTCATTAGACAATCAACATATTCGGGTGAGGAATTAGCAAGATCAACCATATAAATATTATCAACTCTAAAACCACGAAGTTTGATTTTGAAATCACTACGTCTAAATACTAGGCATTCATCCGAATCAAATAGAGCAAGATTTCCCTTGTCACATAATTGGCTTATGCTCAAGAGATTATGCTTCAAACCTTTCACAAGTAATATATGCTTAATAGAGGATTTTTCATCCTTACCGACCGAGCCGATGCCGATGATCTTTCCTTTATTGTTATCACCGAAGATAACACTTCCTCCTTCTTTGTGCTCTAATTGAAGGAATTTGGATTCATCTCCCGTCATATGCTTGGAGCATCCACTATCAAGGTACCATAGTACACTTGATCCCTTCAAGCACACCTACAAAACAAATTAATGTTCTTTAGGTACCCATGCCATCTTGGGTCCTTGGGGGTTAGGCATATTATAATGATGCGATTGAGGAACATGTCTATGACGTGTAAAGCATGCAGGAGCAATATGACCAATACGTCTACAATAATGACAAGCCACATTTGGGTTATGCATCCTTCTAGGTTCATAGTAACTAAACGGATGAAAATTGCTTACTCTATTTTGAACACTATGACTATTTCGCATTTCATGAGAATTATTTCTCCTACTATGAGCTCTAGGATGGGCAGCATTTCTAGAGTGATTGTTTCTCGGTTGAGGGCCATTGCTAGGTCTTCTAAGGGGTTCAAAATTTGGCCTAAAATATGCATCATTTCTAGGGTGACTATTTCTAGGTGGTAAGTCATTCCTAGGTCTTCTAAAATGTTCAGCATTTTGTCTAGCATGCATATTGGCTCTAGAGTTGTTGTTTCTAGGATAAGCATTTCTATTGTTAATCCTAGGTTGAGCTTTAGGTTGTTGGGGTTTAGCTGCAACCTTTTCTTCATTCTTAAAGCCTATTCCATGCTTGGTTGATTTCAAGTTAACAAGAACATCATTCAAGTTTTTGTGCGAAGAATTAAACTTATCTAATGTGCCTTTAAGCCTACTTACTTCATTCTTAAGAAGCAAACAAGAAGTGCAATTTCTAGTAGAGCTTTCGGGCTTATTGGAACTTCTTTTTCAAAAAAACTTGTTTTCCTCTTTCAGCTTCTCATTTTCTAAAACCAGTTTTTCTAAATCCTTTTCTTTCAAAGAAAGCTGTTTTTGAAAATCCTTTTCTTTTAATGAAGCATTTTCTTTTATGCCCTTAACAGTTTTTGAAGCCTTAATAAACTCAGCATATAATTCATCAAAAGAAGTTCGCATTTCTTCAAGAGTAAAGAAGATTTTAGACGAAATTTGACATACCTCATCTTTGTTGTCTTCTTGTGCCATAAGGCAAAGATTTGCTGCTTCGTCTTCTTCTCCTTCGCTTGACTCATCTCCGGAGTCGCCTCCCCAAGAAATGTATGCACGTTGCTTTTTAACAGGTTTCTTCTCCTTTTTGATGTTTGGGCAATTTGATTTGATGTGCCCGGTTTCACCACATTCATAGCACTTGATTTGTTCGCCTTGCTTTTTGCCCTTGCGTTCATACTCCTTGCGCATGAACTTTTGAAATCTTTTGATAACGAGTCAAACTCGTTGTCTCCTTCCTCATCAATTTGCGGTTGGCTTGTGCTCGCCTTTAGAGCTATTCTTTGCCTCCTTTGATCATCAACAAAAGGGTTAAAAATAGTAGATTCATAGGTTTTAAGGTTACCTCTTAGTGCGTCGATGGTGACGTTTGAAACGCCAATGGATTCTTGAATTGCATCGGCCTTTGATCTCCATGCCGGTGTGAGACTTCTAAGAATTTTTCGAACGAGCTCTCTATCCGTGAATGTTTTCTTGAGAGCATGTAAGTCATTTACGATTATTGAAAATCGCTCAAACATTTCGTCCACCTTTTCACCTTCCTTCATGTGAAATAATTCATAAGAATGGGTTAGGAAATCAATTTTTTCTTCCCTTACCTGGTCCGTACCTTCGTACGTGACTTCTAGCTTGTCCCACATCTCCTTTGCCGTTGTACAACACGATATTTTCCTGTAATCGTCAGCATTAACAGCACAATATAATAAATTTATTGCTTTAGCATTATTTTGAACCTTTCGGATGTCATCTGCGTCATACTCATCCTCGGACTTGGGAACCCATTCGTTTTCCACCTTCTTTGTTGGAATTTGGTTTCCCTTCATTATCACCTTCCAAAGGTGAAAGCTGTTGGACTGAACGAAGTTCTTCATCCTTTCCTTCCAGTACGTGTAATTTGTACCGTTGAATAGAGGTGGTCGTGTGGAGCACTGTCCTTCTTCAATTCCTGCAAAAGAATCACGAGTAGAAGCCATGGATGGTTCTCTCAAACTGTTAAGTTTTCAGAGAGTTGGGCTCTGATACCAATTGTTAGATAATACGCTTAACGCTAGAGGGGGGGTGAATAGCGTTATAATAAAATTTAGCGTAAACTTGCGGAAATTAAAATTTGCAGGAAGTAAATAAGTGCGATAAATAATAACTTACACACAGATATATCCTGGTTCACCACAACGTGTGGCTAGTCCAGTCCCCGAGAGACTCTCTCGAGATTTTCCACTAACGTGCCAAGCTTCCGGGTGCTTAACAAACCTTTACAACTTGAGGACGCAAGCCTCAACACCTTTGCTCGGAGTTACAACACTCCAAGACTTCAACCAAGGAAACACAAGTTCCTTACAACAAGAGAATTACAATTCTCTTACAAGTGTATACAACTCTAAAACACTCAAACAAAATACTCCTTAATGAGTAGATATGAGTAAAAGAAGTAAGCTCTGGATCACAACAACTTTGGACAAGAATATGGCTCTCAAAAGCTTTATGAAATTGAATATAAAATGATAAACAAAAGTATGCAAGCTTATAGCAATGTAATGATCAGTTGTAGTATGTTGTTGTGTTTAAAACACTGAAATGAAGCTGTATTTATAGTTGAAAAACTTGGCATTACCGTTGCCTAATTGCCAATTAAGAGTTGCTGATTTTACTCACTGACAATCGATTGTCAAACCCCAACAATTGATTTTCTGCCAGTCAGATCAAAATTCAATCCCAGATTATACGCTTGACAATCGATTACTTACAATCCATAATCGATTACTGGCATCGTTCAAAAAATCCTTTCCAGATTTTACCACAAACAATCGATTGTTCAGAATCAACAATCGATTACTCAGCAACGTTCAAAAAATCTTTTCCGGATTTTAATCAAAACAATCGATTATACAGAATCAATAATCGATTACCTGACGGTATTTGAAAACTTTACGACAACGGTCAGCTTCACAATCGATTGCACAAAGTCAACAATCGATTACTTATCAGTTTTTGAAAATCATTTTAGACACTGCCTCTTGACAATCGATTGTCCAATGTAACAATCGATTATTTAATAAATTTGAAAATCACTGGAAGTCACTGCCTCAACACAATCGATTGTCATAAGTTCACAATCGATTATTTTGTGACTTTGAAAAATCTGAAGGACACTGTCTCTTCACAATCGATTGTCATTAGCTTCACAATCGATTATTCTGAGTTTTGAAAAACTTTGATGGACACTGCCTCAGCACAATCGATTGTCATAAGGTTCACAATCGATTGTCATGCAGGTTTGAAGAAACCTGATGTTCACTGCCTTAACACAATCGATTGTCATTAGTTCACAATCGATTGTCATGCAGTCTTGGCTTAAAACAATCGATTATCATTAGTACATAATCAATTATCTTAGTCCAGTTTTCAGAGGCATTTAAAAATCATTTTGACTAATGAAAATATGCATGATTTAAAATCATTTAACATTGAATTAAATATGCATGATTTTGGAAAATAGTTTTATGAGAGAAGCCATGTTATGAGTCAAGTTGTAGGATCAAGATCACAATTAAGAATGACTCAATTAAACTATTAAACTTTGTCTTGAGCTTGAATCTCGATGTATATCAATTGTGCGCTTGTTTCTTGAACTTCGTCATATATCAATTTTCGCTTCGTTTGTCATTCATCAAAACCTATACAAAAGAACACACGTTTTAGTATATTGCATTGAGAACGTGTTTCCAACACAATATCCTAGCATCACCTGGCTCAAACCAACCTACTGGAGATCTATACCGTCTCCCATATAAAGCCTCATATGGAGCCATCTGAATGCTCGATAGTAACTATTGTTGTAGGCAAACTCCACGAGCGGCATAAACTAATCCCATGAACCCCCAATGACACACACATGCAGTGTATCCTCTAATATCAAAATAGTGCACTCGGACTATCCTTCTGTCTAAGGTTGAAATGTTGTACTCAGCTCAACCTGGGTGCCCAACTCTCATTGCACGACTCTCCAAAATTGCAATGTAAACTGCATGCCTCGATCTGAAATGATAGATAATGGCACGTCGAGAAGACGATCAATCTCTCGGATGTAAATCTCAGTCAACCACTCCGAAGAATAAGTAGTATCGACTGGAATGAAGTGCACGAACTTGGTCAGCTGTTCAGCAATGACCCAAAGAGCATCGAACTTCCTCGAAGTCCGTAGGAGCCCAACTGCAAAATCCGTAGTGATCTGCTCCAACTTCCATTCTGGAATCTCTACCCTGTGAAGCAATTTGCCTCACCTATGACGCTCATACTTTACCTGCTGATAGTTAAGGCACTAAGCTACAAAACCCCACTATATCCTTCTTCATTCTCCTCTATCAATAGTGTTTCCTCAAGTCCTTGTACATCTTCGCGTCACCTGCATGAATGGAATACCGCAAATTATAGGCCTCCTCAAGAACCAACTCACGCAGCCCATCCACATTAGGCTACAAATCTGACCTTGCATCATCTACACCCTATCATCTCCATTAGTAACATCTCTTGAATCACTGTGCTGAACCTTGTCCTTGAAGAGAAGCAAACGAGGATCATCAAACGGACGCTATTTGATGCGAACAAATAAGAAACACTGAGAAACCACACAATCTAGAATCCGACTGGGCTCCAAAACATCTAATTTCAAGAACTGGTTGGCCAGGGCCTGAACATCAACTGCAAGAGGTCTCTCACCAATAAGAATGAATGCAAGGCTACCCATACGCACCGTCTTTCTACTCAAGGCATCGGTCACCACATTGTCTTCCCGGGATGATACAAAATAATAATATCATAGTCCTTTAGTAGCTCCAACCATCTCTGCTGCCTCAAATTTAGATCCTTCTATTTGAACAAGTGCTAGAGACTTCGATGATCTGAAAACTCACAAGACACACTATAGAGATAGTGCCTCCAAATCTTCAATGCTTGAACAATGGCAGCCAACTCCAAATCATGGACAAGGTAGTTCTTTTCACGAGGCTTTAATTGACTCGAAGCATAAGCAATCACTCTACCCTCCTACATCAATACATACCCAATACCAATCCGAGAAGCATCACAATACACTGTGTAAGAACCAGAAACTGATGGCAGAATTAGAACTGGAGTTGTGATCAAGGCAGTATTGAGCTTCCGAAAGCTTTTCTCACACTCATTTGACCACCTGAAAGGAGCACCCTATTAGTTCAATTTGGTCAAGGGTAATTCAATAGACGAGAAAACCTACACAAAGTGATGATAATAACCAGCCAACCCAAGAAAATCTTAATCTCTGTAGCTGAGGATGGTCTGGGCCAACTATAAATTACCTCTATCTTCTTCGGATCCACCTGAATCCCCTTACTGGACACTACGTTCCCCAAGAACGCATCTGAACTAAGCCAAAACTCATACTTCGAGAACATGGCATAACGCTTCTTCTCTCTCAGCCACTACAACACAACCCTTAAATGCTGGGCATGCTCCTCTTGGCTACGAGAGTACACCAGGATATCATCAATGAACAATATGACAAACGAGTCGAGATAAGGCTGAAATACATTGTTTATCAAATGCATGAACGATGTTATTAGAATGTTCGAGTCGCGAATCTTCAACTAGTGATACCCATACCTCAAATCAATCTTAGAGAACACCCTTGCTCCCTGAAGTTGGTCAAATAGATAATCAATACGCGAGAAAGGATACTAGTTCTTGATTGTAACTTTGTTCAACTGCCAATAATCAATGCACATCCTCATAGTATTATTCTTCTTCTTCACAAACAGAACCGATGCACCCTAAGATGACACACTAGACCTGATAAACCCCTTATCAAGAAGTTTTCGAAGCTGTTTTTTCAATCCTTCAACTCAGCTGGTGCCATACGATACCGAGGAATAGGAATGGTCTGAGTGCCTGACACAAAGTCAATACCAAAGTCAATGTCCCTCTCAGGCGGCATGCCCGACAGGTCTACAAGAAACACATCCGAAAAATCTCGCACCAACGGAAAAAAATCAATGGTCGGGGTGTCAGTCCCAACACCCCTCACAAACCAACATCCCTCACAAAGGCCAAATGAGATAAACAACCCTTCCCAACCATCCAATGGGCCTTCAAGTATGTAATCACACTGCTGGGAAATTGCATAAGTCCAATACTTCATCCATTAAGTATCTGAAACACACCCGAGGCCCCCGGGACCTCAACCAAATATACCAAAAAGTCCTAAAAAATTCATATGAACTTAGTCGAGCCCTCAAATCACATCAAGCGACGCTACAATCACAAATCATCCTCCAATTCAAACTTAAAGAACTTGAAACTTCAAAATTCTATAAATGATATTGAAACCTATCAAACCATGTCCGATTGAACTAAAATTTTGCACAAAAGCCATATTCATCATTCAGGACCTACTCCAACTTTCGGAATCAAATTTCGACCCCGATATCAAAAACTCCACTACCAGTCCAAAACTTCAAAAATTCGATTTTTGCCATTTCAAGCCTAAATAAGCTACGCACCTCCAAAACATAATCCATATACGCCGCTAAACCCAAAATCACCCAACGGAGTTAACGAAGTCGACGGAACTCCATTTTGAAGTCAATTTCATATAGTTCCGACTACCATCTAAATCATAAGACTTAAGCCTCCATTTAGGGACTAAGTGTCCCAAAACACTCAAAAAATCAAAACGAAACCTCCCGGCAAGTCACAATAGTAGAAAACGATATGGGTAAGCAGTTAATAGGGGATTAGGGCTATAACTCTCAAAATGACCGGCCAGATCGTTACAATTATGAAGTATGATGAAGGAAGTTGATGCATATGAATGAAGGTATAGGAGGCTAAATTCGTATCCATAATTGCCTTGATATCCTAAAAATTATGTTAAATCATGGGATTACACGTGTTCGAAACATTAAATGCAGAAAGACGTGCGTCTAATGAACTATCAGAAGTTTTCAAAAGGGGTCAGAGAAATTTCCGCCATAAAGAATGTTTCTACCAACTTTCTGGTGACACAAAGTTATGTGACCGGAAAGCATGGGGCTATCTTTATAGGGTAAAATATGCTATGCTAAGTAATTGCACAAGAAATTAACACATGGAACCGGAGGCAGAAGATAGCCAACACTGAAGATAATCGTTTCATTTGTTATCGGAAAGAATGATACTCATAAAGATGCAATAAATGGTTGTCACCCGTTAGCATTTAATGGAGAATATTCTATAGCACTTAATACGCTGCCCGTTACAAAAGAATATGGCATTCATGCCTGCATTTATATATCCTTCAATGGTCCTCATAATTGGCATTGAAGAAGGGCTATGTGTAACAATAAATAGAAAGTTCTATTATCATTGTAAGGGGGATAATTTTCTGGCAACTTATGCTATAATCGATTCAAAGCTTTACACAATTTTATCTTCTTACTCCTTGATTTCATTGGTGTTGTGTCCGGAAGTCCTGCCCTTAGAATTACTGTTTCTACTATTTTGTCTTTATTCCAAGGCTAAGTATTGCGGATTTCTTCAATTATTTTATTATTTCAAGATCGAATTAATCCACTTATCTAAAAATTACATATAAATTCAACTGCATTGTTTTACAGGTACAACATAACTACTTGCGTAAAAGCTCTTTCTTTCACCTACTGTCTCATAACATTTAGCATGTTCCAGGATTGACCTAAGAGCTCTTTCACCTACTGTCTCATAGCTCTTTTATATTAAACCTTTTCTAGACGAACTCACGGGACTGAGGAATGCAGTTTCATAAGTACTATTTGACAGAAATGCCTTCAGCAGGACAATTAGCTACTTTTTTGGTTTTTAAGTCTCTGGTTTGGAAGGAAGGCATTAGGCATGTCAAGGGGAACTTCTAATATGAAGCAGTCTTAACAGAACACATCCCATATTATTCCGATGATCAAACTCTTCTTTGTGCCAAATCTAGCATTTGAATTGCTCAAAATCATGGTTCTGAACTTGCATCGCTAGTCGTGGAAAGCCTGTAAACCGTTCTATAATTCAACTTTAATTATCAGAGACTCTTCAGCACTGCAGTAACTCCAAACCATACTGTGTTTGTTATGTCATACATGATTATTCAAAGAATTAAAGAATCATCTGTTTTCATCTATCACGGCTAATCTCTGAGGTATGCAACTGAAACTTCCTAAGGATGACCGGACTAACAGTACTAAACTAGCATTTGTAATGACTCAGATCAATTATCATTACAGTGATATCGTCCGAACTACCCCTTGACACAGCTAGGTTTACAAGTTCTCTGCATGCAGCCACAAGCACATTGGATGGTTGCTTCTTGTTCAAACCACTGTTTTCTTGATTAGGAGAATGAATTTTCATCTTCATCATTGTTTGGTTCATTGTTGAAACTCGCCTTGCCTTTTTCGGAGGACTTTCATTTTCATTGCCAAATTCATCTTCACTGTTTACACTTTTCTTATAGCACAGCGAATGACTTCTCCTTCTGTTTGACTTGATTATGGGAACTCGTCGTAACTTTGAAGGACTTTTACTTGAACAATAAAACTCCTTTCCCTTTTCCCTTGGACAATACTGCATTATGATATCCACAGCCTCCTGATTGCCCACCTAAATAACAGTATAACCAAATGAATTCAGCTAAAAATCTTACCAAGAACCACAATGGGTACCCAAAAATTATAGTAATCATCAAATTGTCTAATGACAAAGATTGGTAAATCCCCACAGATAAAAAAGAACACCGGAAATCTGATATATCATTATATCATATGCCCTCTGATGAATGATAATGTATTGTTAGAAGTGCTTTAAACTCGGGCAGAAATCAGAATGTATACAGAAGCTAACCTCATCCCAAAGACCATCAGAAGCTAAAACAAGATATTCCATATCTGGTGCCAAACCCAGTGTTTTGGTGTCAGGTTCAGCTGGTACCCAATCCTTCAAATGAGCATCTCCAATGCTTCTAGTGATCGAGAGAACACCATGTACTCTCCAACCTCCTCTGTGATGTTCTACATATCCTCCCTGCATCAAAAAGTTCGGAATGAGCAATTATAATCAACAACGTCTCTCTTTAATTTCAAGTAATATGATGTACCTTATCCTCTATTCTCTTCCGCTCATCCTCCCTCTCAGCTCTATGGTCTTGTGTGAGGGCTTCGGCAACTCCACTTCTACATAGAACTGCTCTACAGTCTCCCAAATTTGAGATTATAATCTCCTTTCCTTCAATTAACGCCGTGACACAGCAAGCACCACTGCCCAAACCCTGTTAAACGAACAGGACACAGTACAATAGACAAAAAATGTCTGAATTTAATACAAAGACATATATTTACTCTTTACTCTTAACATAACAGACTCCAAATAACAAGAATATCTGCAATCTTGACTCAGAGATGGCTATGAGCTGATTATGGTTCCACATTCTTATTCTGGTTGCTCAAACTTTTAAAATTCTAATTTCTCTGATATTGGTACTACAACGACCTAGCTAAGAAAAGTAAAAAACAAAGATCCAAAATTTGCAACAATTCCAATATAGAAATTCCAGAAAGTGGTTCCTATTTTGTTCACTAAAAAGAGCGAGAAATGTATGATTAAAAGCCAATGAAAAAAGCAAGAAACAGGAGGGTTACTTGTTTCAAAAACCGCTGATCAGTTTTCAAATAAGCAGCCTCAATAGCTTTTTCTCTCGTCGTGCTGGAACCATTGTCAAGCATTTCAAATACATACGAGTGTAAATTTTCTGCCACAAATTCTGCAGCTTTTCGCCCTCCGTGTCCATCATATACCCCAAAAAACCCCTACATTTTCAAGAACTACAAAAATTCAGTTCTTTCCACAACAACAATGACAATTCCCACCGTCCAAGTTGCTCTATTTAGAAAATTCCAAGTCTTTCAAGAAAGAAACTTGAAACCATTTCATAATTAATTAATAATTAAAAAATGAAGCATTTTTCAGTTACCCTTTTGCCATTTGAGGTAGAAATTATTTTGTGGGTATCCTCCAAGATGGTTTTCTTGCCTTTGCGGCAGAAAAGGCCGACCGCATGACCACTGAAGCAAATGGGACGTTTTGTAACAGCTGCATCATTCTTGAAACACGGCTCTAAATTCACTCGAATCTCACACAACAAACTGGGGATCTCAATCTTGGGGGGTCTTTTCCGTTTCAAAGAACAGAAAGAATCAGCATTCATGTTTTGATTCTCGTCAGTAGTGGCTATGTTATTGTTGTCATTCATTACTGTGGTTGTTGAAATGCCTTTCTGCATTTTGATTGAGAACTCTGTGAATAAAGTTGAACTGAGACTGGAAGGTGGCTCCAACGGCTAGGAATATGGGTGGAGTATCAGTACTGTTAGATAGAGAATGACAAAGTCGTTCAAAGCAGAATTAGAAGCAGTTTAACTGTTAGAATTAATTTTAGAGCCGTTGGGCCAGGAGAGGGGGGAGTGGTTTTTCGGGGACGGTGGTGGGGTGCATTTCTAATTTGAAAACGTTTTTGTCACACGTAATCCATATGAATTCGATTTTTTTCTTATTAAAATTTATTACTCCATGTGAGGTGTAATTATAAAGCTTTTACAATAATTGCATAAATTCTTATTCACTTTGATAAATTAGAAATGTGAAAAGCATAGAAGGGAAAGGGGAAAAAATAATATGTTTACCTTAAAATGGATAATAATTGAATTTTTATTGTGGTTTTAAGGAATTTAATAGCAAAGTTAAAACGTAAATTGGTATTGAAATTGACAGTAAAAAATAATTAAAGCAAACCAAATGAATCAAGTAGCCTTGGCCCTTGAATTTTATCACCCTTGAACCAAGTAAGTATTCAGTTGATACAAGAACACAATAATAGAGTAACAAACCAAACAGACATCTCACCAGGAAATATGAACAAAGTAGTAGTGTATTGAGAGCTTTAAGGAAAAGAGAGTATATTGCTATATGAAACGTGAATGTGATGCCCTTTACAAGTGTTCAGATCCCCCTTTATATAGTAGAGGAGTTCTATTCTTGGTACAATTCTAAATACAGTAAGAAAATCATGATTAGCTAACTAATCGGCCTCTTCTTGATATATGTCGTGATTTGTGCAGCGATCCTCGTCTGATTGCGGATATTTCGTCTTTCCATTATTCGACCCAGTAAGCTTCCCTAGATCTATATCTTATTCGGTCTCGATCTTGGTCGGTCTTAATCTTAATCGGTCTTAGGGTCTCGAGCTTAATCGGTTTCAGAGTCTCGAGCTTGACAACCTAATTTTGCACCATGGTTTGAAATAAATCGAAGTTGATCCTTGATTTATCATTCCCTAGCCTCAATCAATCGCACAAAAAAGGCAAGCTCGATCTTGATCGTGTGTAGATTGCCCCCTCGTTTATTGGAGAGTTATGACAGGAAACGAATTGAGCCCTCGATCTTCACCTCGATACATCATGATGTAAGCATCATTATGTAAGCAACTGAAATAACCAAAATATCTCGTCGGTACAGTTTCCCAAGCATTTAATGTGCGTCAGTCGACGGTTGGCCATTATCGGCTTTGAACAATCATTAAGTTATTATAATCACGCTCCTCCTTCTTTTTCAAACTTTACTTTCGTGTTTTCTTCACTCTAATCTCCACAATCCTTTGCCTTCCTCTAAACTTTGTGTTTCTGCTTGTTGTATCACCAAGCCAAGGCTTGTTGTCAGCTTCTATTCTACTCATAAAAGTAAAAATGGCTAAGACTTCAAAACCCGTTCCACGAAGGAGACTACTTCATTGTCACGGCCAACCGACAAGGAACCAGCGGCGGATCCATGCCCTGAAGAGTTTTTTTACCGGATGGTGTGTCCTCGATTCTGACTTCAAAGTTGAAAAGACCTCTTCAATTCCTGGTCGATACGAGCCGGTATCGAGGTACATATTCTCGATACCTAATAACTTTCTCTCCTAGGTTAAAAAAGATTGTAACTGGAGTGAGAAGTGCATGGTAGTTCATGTTCCAGAAGAATCAATCACCACTTACGTGGAAGGGTTCTTAGTATTTACACTTACCCTTTCATGTTAGATCCTTTAGATCTAGTTATTATAGACTTCTACAAGAAATATGAGGTGACTCCCGGTCAGATTCATCCTTATTTCTGGAGGATAGTGATACTACTTCGTTTCATACCAAGCAAAGTTGATGGGCTTCCCTTCATCCTCGACCATCTCATCCGCCTATATAACCCCCGACTTTACCGAGGGGGACTAATAAAGCTTCAACGTCAAGCCACCAGGGCCCCTTTCTCAAGCATAGATGAGGATAAATATCGAGGCTGGATGGGCCGATTTGTGTGAGTGAAGACCTCAGACTTGATCCTGGCTGAGAGTATGCCATTTCCTGAGAATTAGAATATGAAGCGTAAGTATAATTCTATCCTTAATTTCTGTCTATTGCCATCGTTTTTTCACCCCTTCTTATTTAGTGTTTTACTTGATGCAGCCATTTCCTGGATGTCGGGTGCGGTTCCCAATCTCAAAGATTGGGCCAGGAGCTTAATATCTCAACCGACATATGTTGAGCACGTATGGCGCAATTTTTGCAAAGGGTCTATAGGAGGCTAGTAGTCATGGTAAATTTTTCTTCCTGACTTAATTATTTGACCACTGTTCGAATATTTTTTTGCACTTACTCATTTCTCTTCTATTGTAGGTCTGGGGAAGGAAGTGATTATGAGTCCACCGTTTGGTGATGAAGAAATCCCTCCCCCGTCATCAATTTTGAAGCCAGTGGGGGAGAAGAAGAGGAAGAGAGCTTCGACTTCTGTGAACTCCGAGGGACAAAAGCCCAAAAAGAAAATAGCTCATAAACTCAGGGGGAACATCATCTTAATTTTCACCAAAGCCAGTAAACGGCCCGACCCATGACCACTAAAGCAAATGTAATATTTTGTAACGGTTGCATCATTCTTGAAACACGACTCTGAATTCACTAGAATCTCACACAACAAACTGGAAATCTCAATCTTCGGGGGTCTTTTCCATTTCAAAGAATAGAAACAATCAGCATTCATATTTTGATTCTTGCCAGTAGTGGCTATATTTTGTTGTCATAGAAACATTTAGCATTCATATTTTGATTCTTGCCAGTAGTGGCTATATTTTGTTGTCATTCATTAATGTGGTTGTTGAAATGCGTTTCTACATTTTGATTGTGAAACTCTGTGAATAAAGTTGAACTAAGGCTCGTTTGGCCATACATTTTGGCAACCGTTTTTCAAATCTTTTTTAAAATATTGTTTGTTAATAGATTAATGATCTCTTTTTGAAAAATTTTTGAAATTATTTTTCAACTTCCCAAAACCTAGTTTAGGGTAGATTTTGGGTAAAACTTGTTCTCCCACTCACAAAATTCAAATTTTTTCAAATAAAATACATGTTTAAACATAATTTCAATTTTTAAAAATTATTTTTTCAAGTTTCAACTATATTATATCCAAACGCTAGCTAAGACTTCGAAAGTAAATCAGAGAGAAGGTGGCTCCAACGGCTAGGAATGTGGGTAGATTATCTGTGTTGTTTGATAGAGAATGACAAAGTCCTTCAAAGCAGAATTAGAAGCCGTTTAACTGTTTGACTTTGTTTCAAAGTCGTTGGGCTAGGAAAGGGAGTGAGTGGTTTTTTTTTTTGGGGGGGGGGGGGGGCGGGGGCGGGGTGCATTTCTAATTTGAAAATATTTTTGTCACACGTATTACATATGGAAAAATGCCAAATATATACTATCTGAAATAGTTTAAATATATCTTCGTTTGGGTATCCGTCTAATTACATCCCTACCATTATACTTTGACACAAATATACCTCTAAGTTAAACGGAAAGACATATGACAGCTTAGGAACAAAATAACCCACTCCCAATTTTATTGGAATTTTTACATTCCTATGGCATATAGGAGACTATATTATCCTTAATGTTTAAGGTTTGATTTAATTATATTTAGTAGACCTAATTATCAGTTCTATATCATAATGTGTTTTAATTGTACAATTAATGTACCGTATATCACTCCTTGATTAACGCTACCGTATAATCCTCCAAATCCCCTCCCCCCCCCTCCCGTTTCTCTCTCCCAAAGCCACACCCTCACCCACATATTTCTCCACACCCACGTTTTAAACTCATTATTTCCTCTGCTAAAACCAGAGAAACATATGTAACACCCTTCTATTAACGTCCAATTTCAAGCTTTTTCTTCTACAACCAGTCAAAATTGAAGTCAAATCTTTAAAGTTCATACACGTATTTACCATCTGCTTCAAATTTTTTCAATGAAGAAGAACAAACTTTCAAAAAGACAGGAGAGCAGCAATTCTACCACTGACAACCATTAAAAAACTTTGAAGCTTTAAATTTAAATTTGAGTTTTCAAATATCATTGTTTGTTTGGATTGGGTGTTGTTTTAAATAGTTAAAAATATGGTTTGGAGTTTATATCTCAATTTTGAGAGCTTTTGGTGAAGATTAGGCTTGATTTTGGCTTAATTTCATAGAAGAAGAAGAAGAAGAAGAAGAAGAAGAAGAAGAAGAAGAAGAAGAAGAAGAAGAAGAAGAAGAAGAAGAAGAAGAAGAAGAAGAAGAAGAAGAAGAAGAAGAAGAAGAAGAAGAAGAAGAAGAAGAAGAAGAAGAAGAAGAAGAAGAAGAAGAAGAAGAAGAAGAAGAAGAAGAAGAAGAAGAAGAAGAAGAAGAAGAAGAAGAAGAAGAAGAAGAAGAAGAAGAAGAAGAAGAAGAAGAAGAAGAAGAAGAAGAAGAAGAAGAAGAAGAAGAAGAAGAAGAAGAAGAAGAAGAAGAAGAAGAAGAAGAAGAAGAAGAAGAAGAAGAAGAAGAAGAAGAAGAAGAAGAAGAAGAAGAAGAAGAAGAAGAAGAAGAAGAAGAAGAAGAAGAAGAAGAAGAAGAAGAAGAAGAAGAAGAAGAAGATAAGAATATATTATATTGCAACAATTATAGATAAATTGCAGAAAAAAAATAGATAAATTATAGAAAACTTTTGATAAGATTTTGTTATTCCACATCGTCTGTTTTGGAGCTAACCCGTGCATATAAGAAGATGTTGTTTGGATTGGGTGTTGTTTTAAATAGTTAAAAATATGGTTTGGAGTTTATATCTCAATTTTGAGAGCTTTTGGTGAAGATTAGGCTTGATTTTGGCTTAATTTCATAGAAGAAGAAGAAGAAGAAGAAGAAGAAGAAGAAGAAGAAGAAGAAGAAGAAGAAGAAGAAGAAGAAGAAGAAGAAGAAGAAGAAGAAGAAGAAGAAGAAGAAGAAGAAGAAGAAGAAGAAGAAGAAGAAGAAGAAGAAGAAGAAGAAGAAGAAGAAGAAGAAGAAGAAGAAGAAGAAGAAGAAGAAGAAGAAGAAGAAGAAGAAGAAGAAGAAGAAGAAGAAGAAGAAGAAGAAGAAGAAGAAGAAGAAGAAGAAGAAGAAGAAGAAGATAAGAATATATTATATTGCAACAATTATAGATAAATTGCAGAAAAAAAATAGATAAATTATAGAAAACTTTTGATAAGATTTTGTTATTCCACATCGTCTGTTTTGGAGCTAACCCGTGCATATAAGAAGATGTTGTTTAACTTATATATATTGCTATGTCTTTAAATTCAAGAAAGTATGGTTATATTGTATTTAAAGAGGCGTGAATTTGTAGAATAGGTTGAATGTGAGGAATGAGTCAAATAAGACTCACAATGGCTTGTTTTCTACATTTAATCTATAACAAAACTACATATTATTCGAAAATTTAATATGAAAAATATATAATTTCAATGTTTCTACAAATTATTTACAAAATTTCGTAGGAAGATATATCACTTCATCAAGGTCTTTTGGATTTCATATTTTGCATAGCAGTTTCGTTAGGAGTAACAAGAGCATATAGTAGAATCAGAGAATTGTAACATAATCAGGATTTTCAACATAATTACATTTTTGGCAGAAGATTTATAGATGTTTCAGTCGTTTTTGATTTGTGAAAATAGAAAACAAAACATCTACAATCAAAATACAAATAATCTATAATTATCGATAAAATATCTACAAACTGGGTACATTGAATTTTAATATTTCAAATTTTTGACATAATTACATTTTTTACAGAAGATTTGTAGAAGTTTTAGTCGTTTTTAATTTGTGAAAACAGAAAGCAAAGCATCGACAAATAGAATATAAATAATCTACAATGTATCTACAAAATATCTACAAACTGGTACATTAAATTTTAATATCCCAGTTCTCATTCAATTGTAGCATAATTGAGATTTTTGATATAATTGTATTTTTTTTAGATGATTTGAAGAATTTTTAGTCGTTTTTTATTTGTGAAAACAGAAATAAAGCATCTACAATCAGAATATAAATAATCTACAATTTAGCTACAAATATCTACAAACTGGGTACATATTTAAACTCGACATGCTTCCCCTAAAATGTGTTTTTCACATTTTTGATACATATTTTTGTTCAAAACAGTACTAAATCATCCACTTAAATTCAGTTTTTATACAATGTTGTTCAACTTTCATACAATAGGTAAATGAATAACAAAAATAAATAAACAACAATATATAATTTTTCTACAATTTCTGCAATATATGTCTTTTTCTTTTTCTTTTTTTCGAGTTTCAATATAAAATTCAGTCAAAACCAAGTCTAATCTTTACAAAACCCCTAAAAATATAAACTCAAAACTATATTCCCAATTATTTTCAACAACATCCAATCCAAAAAATAATGATTTTGAAAATTCAAATTTGAATTCAACGCTTTCAAGCTTTTTAATGGTTGTCAATGATGGATTGCTGCTCTCTTTTCCTTTGTTTTGTATTACTGAAATTTGGGATTGAGAGAAACAAGATGTAGAGAAAATTCTGAAAACAAAGTGTATCGCAGAAATAGAGTATGAAAAATCTTGATCTGCATTGTGGAAGATCATAGTGAAGTCGACAATAATTATGGAATGTGCGTGATCTACGTTGTGGAAGATCTTGAAGATATTTAATTTCTCAATTTTAGCGCCCCTAAATAAGAAATCCTACAGCTACAATGATTCTTTATTTAATGCATTATCTATATTTTATAGGAATACTATTAGTATGAAGGATAATATGCAAACTATGAATATATTTAGTAATATAGTTTCCTGGCACAATGAAAATTCCCATTTTTATTACTCGGATCCAATCAAAATCCATTCCAAATTGTTTGCCAATGACATGGCCCAATTTCCCTCCAAACTTATTAATTCCTTTCTATAGATAACCAACCAAATAAATGGCCAATGTGGGGCCACCCCCAACTCCGATGTCATTTCATCACATTACTCCATCCTTATCGTCGACCATTTTTATTTCCCTTTTCGTTTCTTCTTTATTTTCGACACAAAGTCACAAACACTTTATTTTTTTTTTTTTTTAACCCTTCACTTCTCAAAAACATCCTTTGACCACTTCAGAAACGAACGGTTCAAATCAAGTTTCTTCCCTAAGGAATGAGTATTCTATGCTTCCCTAATATAGCTTTCTGCATCTCTTCAAAATTTCTCGGGTGGATTTAGCTCATTACTGCATTTTCTCATGCGAGTGCCTCTATTTTCAAAGAAACCTCACAAAAAAATCTAAAGTTTGGTCATATGAATTTTCATGTTTTTTTTAAGTTGGGTCTTGCAGGTTAAATATGGCCAAAGTATTTTTTTTTCTACACAAATAAATCTGATCCATTAGATTTTATTTGTGATGCATAAAAATAAAGTGAATGGAGGTCGTGAAAGTTAAGAGAGAATATTTAAGAGAAGTTAGATCCATAAAAATCTCCATTTTTAGCATTATAAACCTTGTCAGATTCTTTATATTTATGATGGTGATGTATTTCTAAGTCGGGGTTGACAGCGGTTGGGAATTTTGAAGGGATGGAGAAGATGATGATGGTTGGTGTAGGTCCCATATTGCCATGTATTTAGTTGGTTGTTTGAAGCAATTAGAGTTGTGTAATGGATAAACAATTTGGGGTGGATATTAATTGGATCCGGGTAATAAACTTTTAAAAATTGCATGGGTTGTTTTATTTGTTCGTGTTATAAACTAAAGCAAAAGACAAGAACAATAGAGCAAGAACAATAGTAATAGAGAGAAGAGTAGAGAGAGTTCTTCTTATTGTGTTGAGAGGGGGTGAATTACAATGGTAGAGAGCACCTCTATTTATAGGGGAGAGGAAGATTTAGCTACCACTAATAGAACTCTAAAATCTCTCTAATTAAATACATTAAAGACATTCACCTTAAATAGAAGTGTAAGAATCTTCTATTTCATAACACTCCCCCTTGAATGTCTATTCAATGATGTGCCTCGTTAAAACCTTAAAACAAAACCCAATGGGAAAAATTAAAGTAAGGAAAGAGTACACATGTTTGAATATGCGCCTATTGGTTGCCTCGTTAAAAACCTTGCAAGGAAAACCCAGTGGGACAAAACCTTGTAAGGGAGAAAGAGTGCAACGCGCATTGACTCCCCCTAATGAGTACATCATTTTATATCCTTCAGCATTTGCATTCCAATCTTGTGCATCATCTTCAAAACGATCTTTGGTAGATGCTTGATAAATAAATCAACCATATTGACTTGAATAAATATTCCGCACCTTGAAATCATCATTTTTGATAGATATGAACATCTTCATATAATGTCGTGGAATAGCTCTTCAATATCTCCATAGATGCATTCTCAATGCCATCATGCTTATAGTTATAGCAAGATACATATGTACACAAATTATACTTAGGATGTGGTACTTCAGGACCAAGAATTGCATATGCTTCAAGCAACTTAAATCTTTCAAGTTAAGTCATGTAAGTCACATAATAGACTTTAGCTGCATATCAAAGTTTCATGTCATGCTAAACAAATAAGGTATCGAAAATTGATTATACATACCTTTGACTTTATAGTTTCAAGCATTTGAACTATAGGTTCGAAACTACATGTCTTTCATATTGAATCAATTCTTCTTGAATTGTATCTCTTCCATTTAGTTGCTTTCTTTGAGTCAGCAAATGCGTATAG
This sequence comes from Nicotiana benthamiana, assembly GCA_034376525.1. Classification (NCBI taxonomy): domain Eukaryota; kingdom Viridiplantae; phylum Streptophyta; class Magnoliopsida; order Solanales; family Solanaceae; genus Nicotiana; species Nicotiana benthamiana. The sequence goes on along the minus strand of CM067326.1, from coordinate 109,825,932 downwards.
CATGCTTTGCAATATGTTGCAATTGCATTTCCCTTTTATGAACTACAGGTTCATATCAAGATATTCGGGGATATACATATACAAATGAAAATTCATCCCATGTAACACTTTCTCAAGTGTTTATCATGTCTCCCCCTCATGTTAGTAAAGCTAACATGTTTCCTCAACTTTGGAAAATCATCTTTGTGCATTATGTCAATATACATAGCACCTTAATAATAAGATGAAATTATTTGGTTCCTGACCCTGAACCACTTTTGAGGGGAGAATATACTCTCGTATACAACTTATATCAAACTGATATATACAACTTCGTTCTCATAAGGAACAGTTTAGCTATTAAGTGGAAGCACTCAATAATTATCTTGCTAAACCAACTTTGATATAAACCAACTTGTCAAGATGAACTGTCTTGAGTAGAGAATCTGGAAACTATGCTCGAAGTTAGATTACTGAGCGATTTACCTCGCAAGCACTGCCAGGCTGCGGGTTAATAACATGGCGCATGTAACCATATCATAGATGCATCATATGTGGTATACATGGCAGGTGAATGGGCCCATATTCACCTTTGATATTTCCAGAATCAAGGGGCTTCAACCCGAACTCTTTAGTTGGTCAGTTCATTACTGAGAACAAGAACTTCTAGTTCTTTGATATTCACCTATGTGAATTTGCACATCATACTTCAAATGAGATGGCTAACACGAATGTCAACTGAATAAATTATCAATATTGGTAAACTTCAAATTTACACCATGACATGTGCACTTATCAATAAACTTCGGGTTTATTATGACATGGGTTTTATACCAATAGATATCCACTTTATTGTGGCATTCTTTCGTTTGTGTAGTACAAACTGGAGAACAAAGCGGGTAGCTTTTCATATACAAATTACCCCGCTACAAGTTGTAGTAATAGGAGAATCAAAGCCTTCCTTTATTATAGTCTCAATATAATCAATCGCTTTCGCATGTACTTTGAAAACTGAATAAGTTTCTTTGAGACTTATTACAGCACAATACTCAATTGTGTTTCTCCAACATAGTAATAATTGGCTCTTCGAGAGCTCTCTATTAATTTTGTACTACCACAGACTGAGGTTCGAGATCCTCACATTCTTGCATTCCGTATTTTCAAGAGTCTCAGGCTCAATAGATTCTTCGTGAATCTCGGAATTAATCAAATCATGAGCGTCCTCATGTGATTCTTTCATAGTGTCATTTAGATCGTTCTTTTTCCCCTTTCTAGGATTTCGATCTTTGGAACCTAATGGTCTGCCACGCTTCTGGCGTGCATTTGACTCATTGGATATGACACTAGATAATTGTCCAATAGGGACTTCAATACGGATCGGAACATTTTCCGCAGGAATGTGGGATTTCGTTATCCTCTTCAAGTCCGTAAATGCGTCAGGCATTTGATTTGCTATTCTTTGCAAATGGATAGTCTTTTGTACCTCTTTCTTTCAAATAGAGGTATGTGGATCAAGATGAGATAATGATACATTTTTCCACAAAATTTCCCGTTTGGTTTCACCAACTTCTCCCCCTAATTTTGGGAAAAGTGTCTCATCAAATTGACAGTCTGCAAATAGTGCAGTGAACAAATCTCCTGTCAATGTTTCGAGGTAGCGAATAATGGAGGACGATTCATACTCAACATATATTCCTAACCTTCTTTGCAAACCCATTTTGGTGCGGGATGGCGGTGCTACAGGCACCTATACTGCGCATCCAAAGCTTCTTAAATGGGATATATTGGGTTCATGACCCAAAACCAATTGCAATAGGGAATATTTGTGATAATTCGTCAGTCAGAGACGAACTAGCATTGCTGCATGCGAAATGGCGTGACCCTAAGCGAAGCGGGCAGCCGACAAAGTAGCATTGCTGCATGCAAAATGCTAGTTCGTCTCTGACTGAAGCAAAAGACAAGAACAATAGAGCAAGAACAATAGTAATAGAGAGAAGAGTAGAGAGAGTTCTTCTTATTGTGTTGAGAGGGGTGAATTACAATGGTAGAGAGCACCTCTATTTATAGGGGAGAGGAAGATTTAGCTACCACTAATAGAACTCTAAAATCTCTCTAATTAAATACATTAAAGACATTCACCTTAAATAGAAGTGTAAGAATCTTCTATTTCATAACAGTTCGTTCCTTTTTAATTTATATTTGTTTTTTTTATTTTCATTCATATCTTTTTTTTTTTGTTAAAAGCATTTTAAAAAGATAATTTTTTTCATTAGGACTATTGACAATACTGTAGACTGCAGGACAAAACTTCAATATATTTTGGCATGAAATTTTAGCAAATGAACTAAATAACTTAAGCATGATTAAGTTTTATTTATAAACTAAATAACTTAAGCATGATTAAGTTTTATTTATAAACTAAATAACTTAAGCATGATTAAGTTTTAGCAAATTAACTAAATAACTTAAGCATGATTGGTAAAAAATTTTAGCAAATGAATTAAATAACCCAAAGCAGAATGAACTAGATAACTTAAGCATGTTTAGTTTGAAGTTTTAGCAAATGAACTAAATAACTTCAGCATGCATAAACAAAAATTCATTAGAAAATTACATACTGCACGATAAAAACTTAAGCATGTTTAGTCTGATATTTTCACAAATGAACAAAATAATTTCATCATGTTTAAATTGAAATTTTAGCAAATGAACTAAATAACTTCAGTATACATTAGCAAAAACTCATTGAAAAATTACATATTGCAAGACAAAAACTTAAGCATGTTTAATTTGAATTTTCGCAAATGGATTAAATAACTTCAACATGTTTAAACTAAAATTTTAGCAAACGAACTAAATAACTTCAGCACTCATGACAAAACGGTAGACTGCAGGATAAATGACTTCAGCATGCATTAGCATGAAGTTTTAGCTTCAATGTAAAACAACTTCATGCTATATTAGCATGAAGTTTACTTTAACATGAAAAACTTCATTCTACATTAGTATGAAGTTTGTGATTTTTTGATAAAATTGTTGAGAGGGGAGGATGAGATCTTTTTTCATGAGTGAGGTTGCAGATTACGCCATTATCAGGGTGTGAGTGTCATATTATTACAGATTTTTTGTCAACTGGCTATCAAATCAATAATTTTTTAAAAATATGGTACAAGTTAAAAGGTGGCACAAATATCAGGTACGGCTGCAAATCTCTCAATAAAATTGGGGGTGAGTTACTTGGTTCATAAGTTATCACGTGTCATACCGTTTAAATTAGGGGTATATTTGTGTCAAAGTATAAAGGTAGGGATGTAATTGAAATAATACTCAAACGAAGGATATATTTAAATCATTTCAAATAGTACAATACATTTGACCATTTTCCATAATACATATGAATTCAAATTTTCTTTTATTAAAGTTTATTACTCAATGTGAGGTGTAATCATAAAGCTTTTTACTTGGAAATTTAGTTTTTACAAAAAAAAAGTACTTTTATTATTATTCATAGTTAATAAACAAGAGTTTTTTTAACTTCATTTTCCCCCATAGAGATATTGAATAAAAGGGTTTTTCTCTACCATAATTTTGAAAATGAGCATTTAAATGCCCTTCAAAAGTAAGTAAATAGATATTAAACATATAAAATACAGTTAATCCCAGCGTGACCCAAGCTGTTATTGCAAAAATGGCGAATACAACTAACTATCATTAAGAATTTAATCTTTGGATAAATTCTTATTCAGTATGATAAATTAAAAATGTAAAAATCATAAAAGGAAAGGGAAAAAATGATTACAGGAAAGAAATGCGGAAGGTTAGGACAGTAAAAATTGTGAATATTTTCTCCATTTCTGCAATCTCATAAGTGTGAACAAAATCTCGCTTTTACATAAAATCCCCAAGCCTACATGCCTACCTTCATTTATGCGTCAAATCGCATATGCGGACCTTCAATCCAAGTTATCCATTGCATCTGCGAACCCTTGTCCACTCCTGCAGACTCGCACTTATGCAAAACATTGCATGTGCGGCACACCAGCACCGGAACTGCATACTAATATTCTATTGATCTGAAACCCATCCGAGACACAGTCGAGCTTCCCTGAGATCCCATCCAACTATACCACCAAGTCTCAATACCTTATCCAGACTTTTCCAAGGGCATGAAACACCATGAATAATATCAAAATCAAGAATCGCAGATTATGATCAATTTTTTAAGTTCATAAGCTTCCAACTTCAAATCAAGCTTTAGATTCAAGCCTAACCAAGAAACGAACACAAACTTTGAATACTAGTTCGAAATGACAAAAAATACTTATTCCAATTCCCGGAACAATAATCAAATCTGATAGCTTCAAAGTCAACTCCCGGTCAAACTTATGAACTCTCCAAATCCTACAAATTGCCAACTTTTGGCTAATAACGCCAAAATATCCTAGAAACCTCCAAATTTAATATATATGCCTAAGTCAACAGTTATCATACGGGTTTATTGGAATCATTAAAATACTAATTCGAGATCGTCTACTTAAAATTTGAACCGATGTCAACTCTTACAACTTAAACTTTTCAAAATGAGACTAAGTGTCTCAATTCACTCTCAAATATTCCCGAAATCAAACCAACCAACCACACAAGTCACAAAATAGCAAACACACATACGAAAAGTATCAAATAAGGGAACAAGATCACATATATAAAATAACTGATCGGGTCGTTATAGCCCATCCAATAAATTTCAAAAACATTTGTCCATAATTTATGTCCTGTTCATCAAAACATACAAGGAAAATTTTGAAAATCCGACGAAACTTGTGAATATTTAAAAGGTAGGTCAATTGAAGATAGTGTTTTGGACCAAAATTATCCAATAATTTTCATCACAACTTTCACTATATCCTTATAATATTTCACTTAACGGGAAATATCCTTTTAAGTTTTTCAAAGTTAATCAAAAATATCCCCGAGATAAAATTTTAATCCACTTCTAATGAATCTTTATTTCTCACGTGAACTCTTCTTCTCTCTTTCCTATTTTCCCACAAAATCTTCTCTTCTTTATTTCTAGGAAGAAATCTTTGGAAGCTTGAGAAAAGTGTTTTTGATATTTGTACTTGTTATTGGTGAAGCTTATTTTTTCCCCATTTTTTGGACATTATATGGATAATTGCTTGCAATTTGTATGCAAATCTACAAGGCAAGCTTGACGCAGATGAGATAGTGAATAATTCAAAAAGAATTTCTTTTGCTATTTCAAGTATAATTTTTTGGGCAGTCATTCTTGTTGGAATATTTGTTGTTTTTCTCCCTTATTTGAGTCTTTTCTATCAACATTTAAAATAAACAAGGGCATGATTCTTTTACAATTAAGAATATCATACGCAACATGTCTCTATAAAAAATACGCAAATTACACGTAAATAATATAAGAAATAAATTGTCCTACATGAGCTGTATGAGCCAAACTGCAATTCTAAAAATCAGTCATAAAAAGGAATCAAGATTCAAACTTGAATACATAAAATAGAAGAAGAAGAGGAATAGCTGAATAGGTTAAATCAAAGAAAAAGAAAATACAAGTAACAAAGATTGGGGAATAGGGTTTACGAATACTTTTTTTTTTTTTTTGCCTGAAATTCTTAAAATTTTACTTCAGGAGTTTAGAAAGATAGAAAGATAGGAATATTGCTGATATCCAATTTTTCAAGTATATTTTAATATGCAAATTACCTTCGAATAACATATGTATGCATATATAGGCATATCCAAATATCTTATTATTTTGTCTTAATTTTTAAAGATTTTTTGAACCAATCTATTTTCCTATTTTTATTCATAAAAAACCAATAATAATTACTAAAATTATAATTTTTGGTGATCTATTTATTGGATTCTCATATTTACGTTAAAACATAGATGAGATAATTATTATATATTTTTACAAATTTATTTGTTATTTTTAAGCTAAATTGTATGCAATTTCAATATTAGTCCCTTTTAAGATTGAATTGTGTTTATATTTATAAAATTAATTCCACTATTTTTAATTTGTTGATTATATATTATAACCCATTTTAGTACTCTCAATTTATTATTAGAATTTAATTTGCTATTTTTTATAAAATAAATGTGAAAAACCAGCTATTTAAAACCTAGCCCAATTACCTTTCAATTACAACCCAATTTGAACCCCAATTAAACTCAATTGAACCCCGAACCAATTTCAATTTAAACCGACCCAAACCCTGTTGCATTAAACTTCCATACTTATTTGTTTTAATCCAGGCCGTTGATCATTCAAATCAACGGCCAATAATAACCCTTTCCCAATTAAGCTCAAAGACCCCCCCCCCCAAACCGTTTCATTCTCACAATACGCCACCTCTGAAACCCCCCCTCTCCCAAATCCTCTCTACAACACCCCCAAACCCTAGCCGCTGCCAACCCTAATCCGCCCTAACCCATGACCATCCAAGGTCACCGAAGACATGTGCTAGCCTTCCAAGGCTCTTTTGTGTTTGTCCTTATGATTTCAAGGCCATACTGCAAAGAACTATGGTCCAGCCTTTGTTCGATTTTAGTTCATGGCCCTTCTCCGGTCATCTTTGGCTTTTCTCCAGCCAGCTATGGCCATTCGAGTAAGATCTTTGGCTCTCCTTGTTAGATCGATTGTCTTCAAGGCCTTTCTCGTTTATTTTGGGTTCTTCTAAAACCCTAATTTCTAAGGTTCTTTCGATTTCTTTTAGACATGTTTCAGACCTATGCTTGCTTTGAACTTCTAAGCGTTTTCTCGAAGTTCCTTTAAAACTTTGCTTTCAAAACTCTATATCTTTTCTGATTAGGGTTTTCCTGTTAAGTTATTTCAAATCTTTTCTATGATTTTTGACATGTGTTGCTATGTTTGCTCGTATTGTGCTTCTATCTAAGTTTGCATGATAAAATCCTTAATTTCTTTTGGTTTTTTGATTAGACTAGTGCTTGAGTTGTTTGATTTGCTTACTTATCCTCTTTTAAACACTGCTATTGTTGAAAAACCCTATGTCATTGGGTCTGAAACTGTTCGTTTAAGTATTTGACTCGATTTGAAGTTCTTTGTTTCAGAATTTCCTTTTCCTTTATGTGATTCCTTTGATTCCGGGTTTCTATCATCTTTAAAACGTGACCATGCTTGAAACCCTAATTTTTCAAAGTGGTTTCCTTACTTGCTGTTATGAGACCTTCGCATGCATATGATATTCTATGCTTTCTTCAGTACTGATTCAATGTGACTTGACCTATTTGGCTACTATATCTCGAATGTTTGCTATCTACTAAATTTTGTGTTACTATTGCATGTTAGTTCTTTTTGCCAATAAGTTTGGCCTCGTATGTCTAGTATCTGTGCATTCTATTTATATGCTGAGGTTCTCTCTTTGATTGATCTTCAATCTTGTAACTGATTTCAAACCCTTCTTTTGTGAAATTTTCTTTTCACTCGCCTGCTAAGGTTAGTTGATTCATTTCCTTATTTTGCCTCACTGAATCCCTTCCTAAAATAAGTACACTTATGTACTTGGACTTGATTACTTACTCAATTATTTTACTATTTCATTTATGGAAACTATCAGCCTGCTCAGAAATTGATTTCTTTCCTTATTCCGAACCTGTCATTGCCCGTTAAGTAAATTGATCCCTTAGTTAAAGGAAATCATTTTTATAATTGATTTTGAATAGAGATTACTTCAATGTTTTCAGCTTATTACTTCTCTTTTACTCGTTTTCAAAAAAGCTATAAATACCATGTACTTCTCCTCTTTCAAAGACACGAACTACTGAAGTTCAGAACATACATTTCATTATAAAACTCTCTTTCTCTCTTGGCTATATTATACTTGTGTTACTGCCTTACCTAGCCGGCTGAAAGACTTGTGTAGGTCGGGGTTGTGAATTGGGGGGCCGAGCCCTAAGCCTCGCTATGAGAACTAAAGCTTTCTAACTCTCTATGAGGAGTGAAAGCCACTTGACTGTAAGGAGATGAGCTCCGCCCCTAATTCAATTAAAGCTCGCCCCCTTTTTTCCCTCTAATTCCCGTCGGTCCACTCATTTTTGAACTTCTAATCAGACCTTGCTGAACTTTCCACTTAATAGATCAAAGGGTCGTTCATTAGCCCTACTAGTCAATATAGGAAAGGCTAGGCTGTGGGAAATTTGTTTACTTTCTTTATGCTTTTGCTTCTTTACTAGTATGTTATGATTAATCTTCAGCATTAATAAAAACATGTTTATTTACTTTTTCCAGCACTTTTGCCCGTTTCCTACTTGTGTTTAATTGAGTTTCATTCCTAAGCATGTTATAACTGCGTCCTTTTCTTTTTATTTGTGTCTCCCTTTTGTATGAGCTCTATCAGTCACTTATGAATACCAAACCCCATATACCCTATGTGTTTGTTATCTTTGGTTGGTTTGGGACTTGGCAACATTGGACATTGTTGTACATGACCCAAACCTGATTCTCTGGGATCATAACCTCTAGATGCTTTGTGTTTTGGCTGGTTTATGGACATGCCGACATCACTTATTACAGTGCATGTCGAGACTCAATCCCTTTCAGGGTCATATGCGTTCTGCAATGTATTCCTACACCCCTGCCCACTTTGTGCACTTGCTGATACTGCATAACTTTAGCTACTATTTTTAACCACCCTTAACCCCCTACTGCTCTTAATCCAGTTTTAAATAACTTTCTGCTCCTGCACTTCCACTCTACTCTTAGACTTAGGTTCTGCTGCTCTTATGTGAGCCTTGCTTTGGGACCAATGACTTCCGTCTGAACTTAGACACATAAGAGTTGGCCTTTTCCACAGTGTACTCATCTCTATCTGATTAATGTAACTTAGGTGTGAGCACTGTCCGGGGTCCTCTTGAGACCTTTAGGGAACTTTGACACACCTAGGTCTGAGAAAGGCTTTGAAATCAATGGCATTGGCAATGATACAGTTCATTGCATATCTCAGATAAGAAGTCAAATAAGGATTTCCTATGGCTGTAGATTTTTCTTTCATTCTTTCTTTTGTAATTCATTTTTGGTTTTAATAAGTTGTAATAAGAACTTGGGGTTGGCTAGTGGAAAAGGGGCTGGGTAATTATGCATGTTCAAGGGTAGAAAACATGCCTTTAAAATTACTGTTAATTCTGCATGTTCAAATTGCATTTAGAAACCATGTTTGTAGGACTTGCTTTACATCCTGCATGTTCAACTTATCACTAGATAACCTGCCTATAGGGATTATTTGAAATTCTGCATGTTGGTCATTCATTTAGATATCATGTATTTTAGGACTTAACTAGTTATAATCTGGCATCAAGTTTATAATGTTAAAATTAGTGTAATGTAGAAGTCATGCCTATAGGAATTCTCAATTAGAAACCCTACATGTTTCCATTATCTACTAGATATTATGCCTGTAGGGTTTAACATCAGTCATTTAGATATCATGCTTATAGGGGTCAAAAACATTTATTTAGACATCATGTCTATAAAAGTCTAAAATCAGAAGTTTTAGATATCATGTTCAAAGGAATAAAATCAGCAATAACGGATACTATCATATGCAAAGATTGAAACTAGTCTAATTTAAAATTAGTCTACTCTGAACCAATTTTTAAGCAACTTAATATCTTCTTATTAACACGACTTAACAAGCATGCCTATAGGATCTCTATCCATCCGTTTAACTTGTTACTACTTTGCCACATTCGGAATCAACAATAGATACCATGTCCCTAAGAGCCCCCCCCCCCCCCCAAAACACATAGGCAAACCTTAGGCAATAATAATAATAAAATTTGAACTCACCTCCGTTATTTGTTAGTTGCTACAACTAGCAGGCATGCCTAATTCGTGTTTCCTAACTGAGTCATGTAATAGACCAGGCCTGATGTAACAACAATAATCTCCTACCCTCAAGTATTCTTGTTTTTAGAATCAGACTTTACTTGTGTTTGAGTCATGCTATTGGATTACTTTGTTCGAGGAGGTATATTTGAGCTTAGGTGTTTATGTGCTTCCCCTTAAATATGCAGTCTTTTATATATTTTGTATACCGCCTTAGATATTTTTACCTTTCAAACTCCAACTTAGTCAATATCCTTCCCTTTAAGAATAGTAGTCCTAAGCACCTCTGGAACTGATAGAAATGGGGCGGGTAATAGTATGCAAGACCATGTTCGCGCTTTAGTACCTTAAACGGGATTGGAAAGGGTAGATATGAATATGGCGATCGATGCACTAATACCACGTGTATCCCCTCTTCTGAGGTGTGATTATCGGGTATTGCATTGATGTGATCCATATTTTAAATAAACCTAGGACCCCCTTTCTTTATTTCCCTTTTTCTTTTAAAGAATTGTAACTCCTTATTTAAAAATCAGCCTTTTAATCTTTCTTTTAATCTTTGTTTACTTTCAAAGCATTGCGTACTAAAATCCCCTCTTATTTGAGTTTTATCTGTTTACATGTTAGTTGCTCCCTAAATTCACAAAAGTTGTCTGGATGGGAACCACACTAGTGGATCTTGACGGGTGCCTAACACCTTCCCCTTAGAATTATTTCAAGCCCTTACCCTATATGTGGTTATCAAGCAAACATAGAAATAAACCTTGAAGGTGTCCTAATGCGCAATAAATCATTAGGTTGTGACTCACAACTCTTCAAAAATGCAAAACCCAATTCCCAAAAGGAACCAGTTGTCTTATATCCAAATGTCATTAACCCAATTCTCCCGATGCGAGAAGGGAAAAAAGGGGGCGCGACAGCATGGTGACTCTGCTGGGGATATGTTAGACTTTTACCATTTCAAGTTATACTTGTGAATTTGTACTTTCTCTTCATATGCAATTACCTTTTTAAATTCCTTTAAGCATTTAATTTCTTTTACAAAGCAAAACTGACTTATCTTCTTCTTTTCGTTTCTTTATTGGTACTTTACTATTATAAATTGTTGTATTTACTGCTTTCTTAAATCATGAAAATACGTGCAAATATGTTTTTAATTATTGCATAATTGTGTTCAACATCATATTTCACCCGTGCCAAAAAATACCATAGCAACGCTTGTAATGAGTGGTTGTGCTCTTCCTATGTTATCACCCCCTAAATTTGGAAAGGCATATTTGCGGTAAAACCAATCGATCAACTATGTAGTCGACGGTTCCGTTCCTTCCCCCTTGAGTTTTCCGCTTAAGGGTACCAATCTAAAATCCCATAGAAACCTTATTTTGTTTAAACTGTGCATGCATCATGTTCAAACCTAGGTAGGTCAGTTATGTTGTCCAGATAACGATCTTTTAAGATATCCTTGTCCAAAGTACATTGGATTTAACGGACATCACCATATTCTGTGTATTTATTTGGAGAACTTAATGTGTCATGCTAATTATTGTGTCAATAGTCGATTCTAGGGGGGGGGGGGGTAAGGGCCTAACCTTATTTGTTTTGTAGAAAATAAGGCACGAGGTCCCCAGTTTCGGCATGATTAGCACGCCCCCTCTCTTCCTATACTGGTGGAGGAGTCTTCCATCAAATGAACAAATTAATAAGTGGAAAGAGAGGGCCACAAAAGCTAGTGAAAAGTTAGAATATCTGGAATACTGTCTGCTGGAATTGGAAGGAACAGTGAGGAAGAGAGTCACCAACTACTAGAACGCTGAAGGAAATGAAGGAGAACACTTGGCGAAGGCATTTTTACGGGTGAACTTACGCGAACTGGAAGATCTTATCAACAAAAACATTCAAACTGAGGGAGGTCCTTCTAGGACCGAGTGGATAGGAAACTTTCTTTTCACTTTATAAAGTGTAATAAGGCCAACGACCATTAGTGATTTTCATTTCCTATTTATTTAGTACCAATCTGGGATTTGTCTATTTTCAATGAAATGAGGCATTTAGTTTCTCCAAATTAATTTGTTATTAGGCCTACCTCGAGCACAACGAGGCTCCCAAATTAGGACACGCTTTATATTCCTGCACTATGTGTTTAAATATTGAAATCTTTTTTATGATCCTTACTAACTTGGTTATCTTTTTGTTTTATTTTTGTTTTGTTATCCTCCATCCCCAAATGTTGGTTAGTTCACTCTGGCAACATCATCCTATTCCACAAGATCCAAGGTCCCTCCACCCACTCCTTCTCTAAATCCCGTTAAGAGCAAAACCAAAGGCAAAATGGAAGATATGAATGTGAGAAAGGAGATCACAACAGCAGAGGACATTGATGGCCATGGTATTTGGGTTCTCAATGAAAATGTGTCACAACTCGAGCACAAATTGTTGAAGTTTCAAGAAGAGCTTGATCAGGTTCTAAACCTAGCCAACCTATCCTTCTCCCTCAGTACTCTAGATACCATTTTCCCCAACAACCAAAATCACACACCTCCACAAAAAAACGAAATCATCCCACTATTCCAACAAAGAACCAATGCAACACTTGCCACACTCCAAACAACAATCTGTTACTCATCCCCGAACCACAAAAATCTGCAAATAACGACTTCCACACCCACAACAACCCCATTTACGTGGAGACCGTGCCTCTCTCCACCCAATCTATATCTTGCACCCCTAAGTTTGAGGAAAAGAATTTACTCATCAGGAACTTGGCTAAAGAGATTAAGAAATTGAATAGCCGAATCTAAGGCGTCGAGGGAAGTAATGGTATTGAAGGGTGATCTCTGCATACAATGAGATGTACAAACCTCCCAAGTTCGAGATGTTTAACGGTATAGGTGATCCGAGGGTCCTTCTAAGAACATACTGCGACAACCTGGTCAGGATAAGAAAGGACGAAATGATCCGCATGAAACTATTCATGATGAGTCTGAAGGGAGATGCCTTGTCCTGGTACATCAACCAGGATCCTAAGAAGTGGTCAAATTAGGTGGTATAGCCTCTTGTTTCATGGACAGGTTCAGATTCAATACAGAAAATGCAGTGGATGTATTCTGCATTCAGAATCTGAAGGAGAAGCCTACATAAATATTTCGCGAGTATGCTACTCGTTGGAGGTCGGAAGCTGCTAAGGTCAGACCTGCCTTAAAGGAGGAACATATGAAAAAAATTCTTTGTACAGGCCCAGGACCCGCAGTATTATGAACGGGTATTGTTGATTTAAAATTACAAGTTTTCTGATATCATCAAGTCGGGAAAGCGAATTGAAGATGGTATCAAAAGCGGTATAGTTACAAACTTCAAGGCCTTGCAAGCCACAAATAAGGCCTTTCAGTCTGGTGGTATGTCTAAGAAGAGAAATATGTGGACCGTAATAGTTACACAAAGGACTAAGTCTCATGTTGGCCCAAGAACATGTGAAGTTTTGAAGAGTGACAAATGAACTCAGTCATGGACCAGGTCCATTATGTGAAGCGCAGTCATGATCTACCTATACATGTGAATGCCGGCTGCACTACTAAAGACCTAAAGAAGTGGGAGAAGAATGCCATAGCCAAGAAATGGCTTGTGTGGACTAGATCCAGATGAGTATAGTAGAGTTCAAAGTTGTACCACTACTAAGGAAATCTGGGACACTTTGCAAGTGGCTCATAAAGGAACACCTCAAGTGAAGAGGTCTAAAGGAACACCGATGAATTCTCAATATGAGAATTTCATAATGAAGGAAGGAGAAACCATCCAAGAGATGTATACAAGGTTCACAACACTGACAAATGAACTTAAGTCTTTTGGAAGGATTATTCTTGTAGAAGACAAAGTTGAGAAGATTTTGACAAGGGTTCTGCCAGTCTCTTAGGAAAGCAAAATCACTGTTATTCAGGAATCAAAGAATATTGCTACCCTCAGGCTAGATGAACTAATTGGAAACCTTACTGCCTATGAATTGAGAAGACAAACCATGAAAATGGATGTATCCAAGAAAGAAAAAAGTCTAGCACTCAAAATTGCTGAAGGTTCAGATCTGGAGGATGATGAAATGGCTATGATCACAAGAGACTACAAAAAATACCTGATGAGAGGAAAGAGTTCTTCAAGAGGCACAACCTTCAACAAACCAAGGGCTCCTGAGAAACAGACCAATGAGGGTTGCTACAGATGTGGTAAGACATATCACATGATCAAGAATTGCCTGAAATTGAGTGGAAAAGGAAAGGGCTGAACAAAGGAATAGGAAGACGTAACATGTTCAACCAAAAAGGAATAAAGGATCAACAAAGGCTATGGTTGCTGCCTGGGGAGAAACATCAGATGAGGACTCAGAAGATAAAGCTGGAGATGAACAAGCATTATGTCCATCGAAGAATCAGATGATGAACAAGAGGTAAGTATTCTCCATCTCAAAGACAAGATAAAATATTTATCTAAAGAAAGGTTGTCTGAGCTACTACTAGATTTCATTGATGAGTCTGAGATAATTAACACTAAGAAAGAAGAACTGTCTAGGGAATGTGTCATCCTAAAAGCCAAGTGCAAAAATATAGAGTCTAGGTCTAATGAGAGAGAAAGTAAATATGCTGAGTTGAAGAACCAAGTTCTTGAACTTGACACTAGTGTCCTAGAACTTAGGTTTGAGAACTTAAAACTGAAATTAGGAATAGAAAAGAAGAAAGTTGATCACACATCTCACCCTAGAAGAAAACTTAGGAAAAATGAAGGATGAGTTGTACAAGAAGGATGAGCATATAAGAGTACTAAAAGAAGATCTAGGGAAGGTAAAACATGAACTAGACAAAACTTGTAAATGGAATAAGGCTTCTGATGCACTCTCATGGCTACAAGAACATCACAGTAGCAATAAAAGAGGACTTGGCTATGGGACTCAAGCACCTAAGTGGGATCCTAAAAGCAAGACCTCACTCTTCTTGAAAGAAAGAACAGGACTCTTGAAGACATGGCTAGGACTATGCTTATTTCAAGTAAACTGCCCCATAGTTTCTGGGAAGAGGCTGTAAACACTGCATATTACATTATCAATAGATGCATGACTAGACATCTTGTAGAGAAGACTCCCTATGAGTTAGTCAAAGGGAGAAAACCAAATATATCCCATCTTAGGGCATTTGGATGTAAGTGCTTTGTGCACAATAATGGAAAAGACTCCCTAGGTAAGTTTGATCCTAGAAGTGATGAGGAAGTATTCTTCGGATATTCTTCACATAGCAAGCATATAAATGTTCAATAAAAGAAATTTGTGTGTAGAATAAAGTGTGCATGTAGTATTTGATGAAACTAATATTCTTTCTAAGAGACGTAAACATGAAGATGAAGCTATTGGTTTGGTAAAGGATTTTACTGAAGCCTCAACACAAGTCAAAGTGGCACCAAAAGAAGGAACATGTGATGGAACAAGTTCTTCTATTCAAGGCAACCCGATAGAGGGAACAAATCAAAGAGGAATTGAAATAAATCCTCTAAAAGAACATGTTCATGACCTTATTCCTCAACAACAAAACATGGGAGAAACATCTAGTGGGAACCAGTTGATTGTGAAACCTCCCAAGTATCAAAGTTCTCATCGTATTGAGAACATTATCACTGATCCAACATCTGGAGTCAAAACTAGATCACAACTAAAGAATCTGTGTGCTTTTGATTCCTTTTTATCTCTTATTAAACCTAAAATTATTGTTGAGGCTTTGTAGGATGCATATTGGGTCAATGCAATACAAGATGAACTCAATCAGCTTGAGAGAAGTCAAATTTGGCATCTTGTTTCAAGACCCAATGATAGATTAGTTATTGGTGCAAAATGGGTCTTTAGGAACAAGCTTGATGAAGATGGAACAGCTACAAGAAACAAGGCAATACTGGTGGTCCAAGGCTACAGCCAAGAGGAGGGCATAGATTATAATGAGACTTTTGCTCCAGTTGCAAGACTAGAGGCAATCAGACTCCTCATAGCCTTTGCATCGCACATGGAATTCACTCTTCATCAGATGAATGTCAAAAGTGCCTTCCTAAATGGCTACTTGAAAGAAGAAGTGTTTGTGAAACAACCTCCAGGGTTTGAGAGCAAGGAATGTCCTGAGCATGTGTACAAATTCGACAAGGCTCTCTATAGACTCAAGCAGACTCCATGAGCATGGTATGAACGATTGTCCAAATTCTGCTTGAACATTGCTACAAAAGAGGTAAAATTAACAGAACCTTATTCCTACGGGAAAAAGGTAAGGATCTCCTTATGGTACAAATATATGTTGATGACATAATCCTTGGGGCCACCACTGATAAGCTAAGTAAAGATTTTTCAAAACTAATGGGGAGTGAATTTGGAACGAGTATGATGGGTGAGCTTAACTTCTTCTTAGGCTTACAGATCAAACAAAGTCCAAATGGAACCATGATCCATCAACATAAGTATACAAAAGAGCTAATTAAAAAATTAAAAATGGAAGAATCAAAGGAAATAGACACACCCATTGCAACTACCACAAAATTAGATATTGATGACTATGGTTCATTAGTTGATAAAAAAGTTGTATTGGGGAATGATTGGTTCAATCTTGTATCTTACTACCATCAGATCTGACATTGTTTTCAGTGTAGGACTTTGTGCTCGATTGGAGGCTAATCCAAAAGAGTCTCACCTGACTTCTATCAAAAGGATACTAAGATACTTGAAAGGCACCACTGATCTGTGTCTTTGGTATCCAAAAGGTAGTAATTTCAACCTAGTAGTCTATGCTGATACTGATTATGTAGGTTTCCTAGTGGAAAGGAAGAGTTCTTTAGGTATGACACACATTCTGGGTTCATGTCTTGTGTCATGGGCTACCAAAAAACAAAATTCAGTGGCCTTATCTACTGCTGAAGCTGAGTATGTTGATGTTGCTTCTTGTTGTGCTTAATTGTTATGGATCAAACAATAGCTGATAGATTTTGGCATTGAAGTTGGTTATATTCCTATATTCTGTGATAACACTAGTGCTATAAGTATGACAAAGAACCCTGTTCATCATAGAGGACTAAGCACATAGATGTTAGACACCATTTCTTGAGAGATAACTATGAGAAATGATTGATCTCTATATAATTTTGTGCTACTGATAAAGAAATTGCTGACATCTTCACTAAAGCACTGAGTAGAGAAAACTTTGAGAGGAACGTGTTGGAATTAGGGATGATTAAGATCACCTAATAGGTCCAGTTTAGAATGCATAATGAAAAAATTTTAAAAATTTGAAAATATGAAAAAAAATTATTATTTTTTGGCTAGGAATTCTAAACTTGTGCAAATATCTAGATTAATTCTTACTCAGATTCATACTTTAATTAGTATACTCTTGTGACATCTGTTTACACGACTCACTAATCTCTTACAATATTTTCTCTATTATGGAATTTGAGTCATGATCAAGAGAGTTCTAAATGAAAAACATGGTTCATCAGTGTGGACTCATATGAAAGCTCATGTATGGCTTCCATTCTCTACACAGTCAGAAAGATTAATAATTCAATCATGAAAAGAAGTCCTATACTTATCAAATTCCTAGAAATACTTCTATTTGTTAGCATTGGACCAGTTCCGTCCATCTAGAATTCTAAACCATAATTTTTGCCTAATATCTAGGGAAGCCAAAGTGATCATTAACATTTCTGGGAATTCAGTTTGATTAGACTTATATTTGATCTCTGAAAAAGCTACCGTTAACTCTTAATTTTCTGATTCCCTTAAATACACACCACTTCTCCATCCTTCATCATAATTCCAAAACTGTCAAAATTTGTTCTTCACTTCCAGTTTTTCTCTTCTCAAAAATTTCCCAAATTTTCTCAAGAAACCAACAACCATATCAAACCCACAAGATCATCCTGGAACTCCTCCACCATCTCCCTCAAAATCATCCTCATTTACTCCACCCAATGTATCTCCAAAACCTAGGCAACGTAGGTAGAAAATGCTCGCTCAAAAAACTGTAGCATCTGGTGCTCTTAGAAAGTCTATAAATGAAAGGCTGAAAGCACGCCATGTGCAAGAAAGCCCAGCTCAAAATTCGGACTCCAGTTTTGAGTCTGAATCTTTTCAATCTGCAAGTTACGGTGAACAACATGGGTCTTCTGACACTGAGAATACTCAAGAAACCCCTACTAAGGTAAGTTCAAACGTGGTTGAAAACTTAGAAACTAGGTTTATTCTGGTTGGACCCATTAGGTATGTTAAGTTGCCTGAGTCGAGTAGGAATGGAAGTAAAAAGAAAGGAAAAGAGAGAGAGAGAGGGTGCAAGTGGTGAATATAGGGGATATGGAAAGGGAGAAATTCTGGCTATATGTGGGGTTTCACAAGAGAAGGTAGAACAGAGTGGCATAAAATCAGGGGGAAGTGGTTCTGGGGAAGCAGCTGAGGGGTTGGTTCATTTGAGCACATATAGAGATGAACCTGTTTCATCTACCGAAGAAACTCTAGCTGATCTACTGAAGAAGGTTGGGGATAGCCATGACCCAAAAAAATGTAGAAATCTCAGCTCAAAAGCCCCAAATGTTCCCAAGCCATCCAAGAAAAGGAAATCTTCATCCCCAACACATACAGTCTCTTCAGTACCTAAGGTTAGAGCCACAAGAAGCATGGTAAAACAAAGTGAAGTTGATCTATAAAAGGCCTTAGAAGAAAGCAAGATAAAGAAAATGGAGAAGGGAAAGGTAAATGTTGCAGAATCCTCTAAGGTTGAGAGGAAGAGGAGATGGAACTGGTCCATCAAGGAAGGGGTACAATAGTGGAGGTTCCTACACCCAAACCTAAAAGGCCCAAGACTTCTTCCAAGAAGTCTTCTTTTGTACATGTATTTTTTGAACCCTCACTAGCCAAGAGGACAAGATCCGCAATGAAAGCTAAACAAACAAAAGTTTCAGATGATGAAGAGTGGAGTGGAGAAGAATAAGAAGAAAATTAATCTGAGAAGGAACAGGACAAGTTTGCCATCTTTGGTAGAAGACAGATTCTAAAAGGTAGATTGTTGAAGGACCTGGTTGAACCATGGATGATAAGATTGGTATACTCTTTAGCTGCTCAGGGTTAGAAGGACATGGTCCTTCAAATGGATGGTAGACTAGACAAAAATGACTTAATTGAGTTTATGGCTAATATTGTTGATAAGGAAGGTGTTGTTAGTAGCTTGGTAAGGAGAGTCCCAGTGCAGTTTGATGCGGAAAAGTTGGTGGAGATTTTGGAGATACCCTCTAAAGGGTTTGATGACTATACTGGGAAAAGGTGGCCATGTCAGGACTCCCTCCCAACTACCCTTGAAATTACCAAGAGGTTCTCTGATTTAGAGGATGTGAATGAAGCCAGGGTTGTGCAAAAAAGTGAGATGAGGCCTGAGCACAAGGTTGTGTTTGAGTTTGTCAACAAGTGCTTATTGCGTAGACAAGAGAGAAGACACACTAATAACTACGTGGATCTGGTTCTTATGGAGTGCCTTGAGAGAGGAAAGAATATCAACTAGCCTATCCTCATTGTCAAATTGCTAGATAGGGTCATAAATGGCTCCAAGGCTTATGCTACTCCATATGGCTTCACACTGACTACAGTTATGGAAAGGCTAAATGTGTCGTTGAAGAAGTGGGAAATGGCCTCGATTAAGGAACAATTACTCTTCTTTCTTGTGACTATCCAGTAAATGTCATCCCAGTTGAACCTGGTTCATCTCTAAAGACACCAATCAACAACAAAGTTAGGACACTGGTTCAGGAATATGGAGCTAAGGATGTTGAAATTGCTAGGCTCAAGGCTCGGATAATTGAATTGGAAACTGAGAGTGATGGTCTTAGAGCTGAACTTGCCAAAGAAAAGGAGAAGAATGATAGAACTCCTCAGAACATGTTGAATCGTCTCCAAACTCAACCCTCTAGTTCCTCCAAGCCTTAGGACTCCTAGTACTTGTCTCCCGAACTTGTTTAGTACCCCCAGTGACCCAGATTAGGGACTTTTCTATTTTTTTTTGCTCATGGTTTGAATGTTTTTCTTTCTCTTTGTAGATTTTTAATGGCAACATATCACTATCAATGACAACTATTATTTTCTCTTGTTCAATGATTATTCTGACCTTGATAAGTTAAATATGTTAGTTGATTATTGATGATTGCACTAGGGTTAAACTTGTAGTTGCCCTAGTGGCCATAAGTACTTATTAGAATTTGGAAACTTTTTGATGATGGCAAAAGGGGGAGGAGATATTGTGCTTTACATATTATTTTGAAATATGTGATATTTATAACCTAATTAACCCGGTCCTTGATGATAAGTTGAATTTTCTAAGTCTAGTGTTAATGGTTAAGTTGAGTTCTTATAGGTCCCTTGATCAGTAACAAGCACATAGTTTGTCATCATCAAAAAGGGGGAATTTGTTGGCCCAAAAATAGGCGAAGTTTTGAAGAGTGGCAAATAAACTCAGTCATGGACCAGGCCCATCATGTGAAGCTTAGTCATGATCAACCTACACATGTGATATGCACGTGAAGGAGATAAGTCCCATTGATCAAGCAACAATATCTCCTAATACGATCGAAAAGGTTGCATATTGGATAAGGGGAGAAAGTCTCCTATGTGAAGAGAACACAATCTGGATAAAAGATAGTGTTGGAGTTTGAGATGTTCAAGGACTCAACTTCGATGGAAGATCACCAATTGGGTCCCAATCAAACTCTAATTACTAACCCATTAAATAACAGTGATTATTCTCTTTTATAGGCATTTCACAAATACAAAAGTTAAACTAAATTGAGAGCAAAAGAGCAAGGCGATTTTGCAAGAAATTCATGTGAGATTTAAGTGTGCACTCCTGAAGCTACTTAAACAAGATAGAAGAACCAATTCCATTGTGTCTTTCTTTGTTCTAGTTCAATTGTAGTAGGCGATTTATAATTGTACCTTTCATCTTTCACAGAAGCAACTGTATTAGGTACTTTGAGTTTTCAAGTTATATTTAACTTGAAGTTGTCGCAATAGTTGAGGTTGTGTGCTACAACGGGATTAGAGTTAATCTTTAGGTTTACAAAGAGTTTTTGTAAATGTTGTTTTGGCTCAATGATTTTAGTGGAAGTTTGAGAAAATCCTACTAAATAGTAGGTAGTGGGGTTTTCACTTTTTGAGCCGGGTGTTTTCCACGTAAAATCTTAGTGTTCTTTATTTTATGTACTTATCATTCCGCAAATAGTGGTGTTAGTACACCTAGAAGAACCAGGTTCTTCTAGAGCGAAAATTGGGTACCACACAGATCACCCCCTCCCCTTATGTGGTGTTGACGTTTAGAACATCATCTCCCATTAAATATCAAACCTACCCTATACCTCCACTCACATATCAGTCAGCTCCAAACTACCAAGCATCTTCCTACTAAGCCCTAGTACCAACTTATCAGTCACTTCAACCTCCCACATATTAGCCTACCTCGCTCAGATATTCCTAACCCGCACTTGAATACCAAGCCAACAATGCCCAACAATCTCATTACCAATCACCCCTCGCACGCTAAAGCTTTCCTAGGCCCCGACCTAATTTTGATCGGAGTCCCCCAAAACAATAAACAGCTATTGTCGAACCTATTGATCAGCTATATGACAGACTCAAAACCACTGGTTATGTCACCCACATCCCGACTTCAATCCCTGAGAACCCTTCTCAGTGGGTTAACCAAAACAAATCTTGTGCATACCATTCGGGCATAAAGGGACACAACATCGATGAATGTTGCTCTCTAATGGACAAGATATAGTCCTTAATTGATAACAAGGTCATTGTATAAAATAAAGCTGCTCTGTGTTCGCAACAACCCCCTACCAGATCACAAGGGTGGAGGTGTTCACATAATTGAAATAGAGGATGATTGGGATCCCAAGGGATCCATCGGGTTGATCGCAGTAGGAAATGATTCAAAGAAGCCAACAATTAAACTTACCCCATCATGGTTCAGATTCAACCATCCAAGGTCACTGAGGTAGACATGTCTATCCCGCTTGAGTTTGAGGTAGCATCATCAGCCAAAGCACCGATATTGTTCGAGGTTACAATTTTACCACCCAAGGAACATATCACATTTGATGTAAAGGTAGCAACACCAATTCTAGTGGCGATGGCCACCATGTTGTCATTCCATACAAAATTAATTCCTAGGGATTATACGGCCGAGGCTAGGAGGAAAGCCAAAGTCAAGTTCGAAGAGTCTATCGCAGCACACGGTATGACGAGGACTAGAAGAGTCTATACACCGGAGCAGTTAGATGAGTCAAGTAAGAAAGATTCCAACTGGCCACTCACCATTGAAATAGGTCCAGATGACCATTGGAGGAAGATACATGCCAAGGAATATCCAGTCATTGACCGGCTAAACAAAACACCAGCACAAATATTTATCCTATCCTTATTGCAGAACTCCAAGGCACCCAAACATGCTCTGTTGAAGGTTCCAAGTGAGGTATACGTGCCGAATAACATCAGTGGCGGAGAAATGGCCAATATAACGGGACAAGTGTTAGAAAGCTATAAAATCAACTTTCTATGAGGACGAGATGCCACCTGAAGCGTTGGCTCACAACAAAGCATTGCATATCACCATGCAATATGAAGACTACTTCATCACTAGGATCCTGATTGATGGGGTATTCAGCTTTAACATATGTCCATTGATAACATTCAAGAAGCTAGATAAAGTACTGTACGAGATAAAAGAAGGAGCTATCAATGTAAAAGCTTTTGATGGGTCCCAAAGGTCTACCATCGGTGAGATTAGCCTGTGTATGCAGATGGGACTAACATGGTTCGAGGTTGACTTTCAAGTGATAGATGTGACCGTTCCTACAACATACTATTAGGATGCCCTTGGATTCATTCTACGGGGGTTGTAGCTTCAACACTACATCAGACCGTGAAAATTTCAATGGAATCACCAGGAAGTGATCATTCACGGTGATGGCAGTAATCCTATATACAGTCGTTAGGACATCCCAGTAATAAGTGCAAGAAGAAAGTTAGGTGGATATACTTATCACCACATCAAGCGAGTCAATGTTATAGACAAATATAAATGGCAGGACAACGAGATCGAGAGTGTATTGAATTAGAGTGGGTACAAACCTGGCAAGGGGCTTGGCAAGAACCTCCAGGGGATTGCTAAACCCATAAAGCTCAAGAAGCACGACACTAATTTAGATCTGGGATACGAGAACACTTTGGAATAATTTAACAATTGGTCGCCACCATAGCGCAGTCCTTACTATCCACTGGAGCAGACTTTCCAATAGGCTGACATTATTTATCGGACAGACAAAGAGGAAGCACTTGCTGCGGTGAAAAGCTTGTTCTTAGAAAATGACACAGACTGTTGTGTTGTTTTCGAGGAGGAGGGGGAGTATGGTCCATCCATACAAGCTATGAGTAGAGGAGCATACCTCAACAATTGGACCATCAGGACCACCAGAGCCCGCCGAGCCTTGGGGTAGCAAGGCTAAAGAAGTATCATGCACTATTTTTATTTTTACTAGATAACCTTTTCTTTTCGCATTTTTTATTTTTGCAATGACATCTGCAATGTTCAAACCAGCTATGGAATTTATCAATGTATTTTGACTTTCCCTATGAATTAACACTTATTATTATTTTTCTCTTATTACTTTACTTGCACAAAATTATTATTACTTATCTTGATGAACCAATGACCGTGACATGCAATACGACAACGCAACAAACATACATTGACTCAGAAGAAGATGACATACCAGAGGAGATTGTTAAAGAAGTTGAGAACTTTAAAAATCGACCTAAGTCCAACCCGGACGAAATAGAAATTGTTATCCTGGGAGATGCAGAGAATGCCAAGGAAACACAAATTAGCGTTCACTTGTCGTCGTCAGAAAAGAAGGAATACATAGAATATTTGATGGAATATGAGGACATATTCGCCTGGTCATATGATAACATGACTGGTCTAAGTACATCTATTATAACCATAAACTACCAACTGATCCGACGTGTTCACCGGTAAAGCAGAAGCTTAGAAAGATCAAGCTAGATATGAGTTTGAAAATCAAAGAAGAAGTTACTGAGCAAGTCAAAGTAAAAGTTCTCAAGGTAGTAAAATATCCGACATGGTTAGCCAGTTTGTACCACTACCAAAGAAGGACAGGAATGTATGAGTCTATGTCGAATATCGGGATCTCTATCGGGCAAATCTGAAAGATGACTTCCCCTTGCCAAATATACATATCCTGATCAATCATTGTGCCAAGCACGAGTTACAGTCATTCATCGATTGCTTCGCCGGCGATCATCAGATCTAGATGTATGAGGAATATGTTGAGAAAATGACTTTCATTATGCCATGGGGAATGTACTGTTACAAAATGATACCGTTCAACCTGAAGAATGCAGGGGCCACCTACTTGAGGGCAAAGACTACCATTTTTCATAATATGATACACAAAGAAATTCAGGTATATGTGGATGATGTCATCGTTAAGTCCAAGAAGGCCACTGATCATATGGAATACTTGAGGAAGTTCTTCAACAGGTTGCAAAGGTACAACTTGAAACTAAATCCGGCAAAGTGTGCATTTGGGTTTCCCATCGGAAAGTTTCTTCGCTTTATCGTGGAAGCCGCCAATAAGAAGAACAAGAAAATATTGAGGAAGATGATAGAGAAGCATAAACAGTGGCACAAGAAGTTATCATTTGCTCTATTAGGGTATCGGACCACAGTCCGTACGTCAACTGGGGCAACCTCCTATATGCTGGTATATGGTACAGAAGCCATCATTTCCGCCGAAGTAGAAATTCCTTCCTTAAGGATCATACAGGAAGCCGAGCTCAACGATGCATAATAGGTGAAGAGTCGTTACGAACAGCTAGCTCCTATAGATGGAAATAGAATGAATGCAGTTTTCCATGGCCAACTCTATCAGAACAGAATGTCCAGAGCCCTCAACAAGAGAGTCAAGCTGAGACGATTCACCCCAAGGTAGTTGGCATTAAAGAAAATTTTCCTACATCAGGACGAAGCCAAAGGGAAGTTCTCTCTCAACTAGCAGGGTCCGTACATGGTCCACCAGGTTTTGACAGGAGGATCCCTCATACTTGCATAAATGGACGAAGAAATCTGGCCAAAGTTGATTAATTCAAATGCAGTCAAGTATTACTATGTGTAATCTTCATGTTTTCCCTATATGATGTAAATAGAACTACGTATGACATGATTCTTGTTTAAGAAGGGATACGTAGGTAGCCTTATGGGTTCAGTCACAATTAAATAAAATTTTAATTTCCCCCCAAAATTGGGAACATGGGAAAGATTTTGAGAAGGACCCTCAAAATTCTGAAGTAATTTCAGTCGATCGTCATACGAGCAGCAGTCAGAAAAGTCAACCCATTAAGCTGGGGTAGTATTTTGAGGAAGACCCTCAAAATTCCGTCGTAGGATAAGTTGGATCGAATCGCATCATAGTCAACGGTTAATCTAAAAACATTTTAATCGTATATATATGTTTTACTCTTATAAAATCATGCATGATTACTATCGAAACTGCTTTATTTAGCAACACAACCCCTAATGATACATATAGGTCAAAACGAGCAGAGCTGGCAAGGATACAAACTAATCTTTTCCCCTTTACAGAACTTACAATTTTTCTTTGGATGCAGGCACAAAAATTACAAAATCATTGAATGCATTGTCCTCTCGTACAACAAACGGTGTTCGAGAACACAATTGTCCAAACCATTGCACTTACCGACATATGCTATTAGCATATACCCATACTGTTTCACACGTCACAATTCTCCCAATAATTACCACGTCGCAACCAGCTACCATCTAAGAAAATCTACTGCCATTTGCTATTTTGCATTGCATAAGGCTACTATTCTGCCTTCTGAGGTTAAGCTCTACCTCCATCAGCATTTGCATTGCATAAGGCTACAATTCAGCCTTTCAACTTGCATACGGCTACTATTCTACCTTCCGAGGCTAAGCTCTTCCTCAATCTGTATTTGCATTGCACGACTAAAAGATCACCATATTGCATAGCTGAAAGATCGTGACATTGCACGACTGAAAGATCACCACTTTTCACGGCTGAAAGATCACCATATTGCACGGCTGAAAGATCGCCACATTGCATAGCTGTAAGATCGCCACATTGCTTTTGCATTTCATGGGCTGAAAGACCGCCAAATTATCCAAAAGCTTCATTGTTTGGAGGCACCATCCTCATAGCCCGGGAACACCATGTCATGGCCTCTGGATCCCTTTTAATCATTTGCATATCATTATTCAAAGGCACCATGGTACGGAGGCACCATTTTCATGGCCCGAGACATCATTTCATAGCCTATGAATCCTTTATTATACGATTAATTGCCTAGGACATCATGGTATAAGGACGTTATTATAACCGTCCAAAGGCAACATTCATGGTCCAACAGGAATTTGCATCACATTTATATTTGCGCACAATATATGTTTATTTGCAGGTAAACCGACAAGCAATAGCCATCTCGGTAGGAGAATTTCCGCTCCACTACCCGTATACACATCAAACCTAATCACTCTCGTAAGCCTTTCACTCACCCTGACCGAAACGTTGCATCCGTTCTTGGAGAGTACATGTCGGCATACTCCATCGACGGATCCCGAACTACATATGGCCCGATTACTGTAAAATCAGGGATATGTAGGCAGCTCAATGGCCAGGGCCCGACCCCTATCTTTTTCAAACCATTTTGTCCTATCAAAATTTGGCCATCATATCTTTACCCGACAACTCTTTCATCCTTCCAGTCTAAAGAGCGGCAGTTGTTGATGCCCAATTTTTCCCTAAGGATATCTTTATATGCAAACTACCTTCAAATAATATATGTATGCATATATAGACATATCCAAGTATCTTATTATTTTTTTTTATTTTTAATGGTTTTTAACCAATTTATTTTTCTACTTTTATTCATAAAAACCCAATAATAATTACAAAAATTATCATTTCTGGTGATCCATTTATTGGATTCTCGTATTTACACTAAAATATAGCTAAGATAATGTTTGCATATTTTTTCAAATTCATTTGATATTTTAAGCTAAATTGCGTTTATATTTAAAAAATTAAGTCCAATATTTTTTATTTGGTGACTATATGTTAAAAACTATTTTTAGAGCTTTGAATTTATTTTCAAAATTTAATTTGCTATTTTTTATAAAATAAATGGGAAAAATTGGCTATTTAAAACCTAGCCCAATTACCTTTCAATTATAGCCCAATTTGAACCCCAATTGAACCCCGGCCCAAATTTAATTCGAACTGACCCAAACTCTGTTCCATTAAACTTCCCCACTTATGCATTTTAATTCAGGCCATTGATCATTCTGATCAACAACAAATAATCACCCTTTCCTAATTAAACTCAAAGACCCTATAAACCCTTTTCATTTCTTACAATATGCCACCTCTGAAATCCCTCATCTCCCAAATTCTCTCTACAAAACCCTCAAATCCTAGCTGCTGCCAACCCTAATCTGCCCTAACCCATGGCCTTCCAAGGTCACCGGAGACCTGTGTCAGCCTTCTATGGCTCCTTTGTGTTTGTCCATATGATTTCAAGGCTGGACTATGAAGAACTCTGGTCCAGCCTTCGTTCGACTTTAGTTTATGGCCCTTCTTCGGTCATCTTTGGCTTTTCTTCGGCCAGCTATGGCCATTCGAGTCATATCTTTGACTCTCCTGGTTAGATTGATAGCCTTCAAGGTCTTTCTCGTTGCTTTTGTGTTCTTCTGAAACCCTAATCTCTAAGGTTCTTTTGATTTCTTTCAGACCTGTTTCACACATATGCTTTCTTTGAATTTCATAGCATTTTCTCAAAGTTTCTTTAAAACTTTGCTTTCAAAACTCTGTATCTTTTCCGATTAGTTTTTTCCTGTTAAGTTATTCAAATCTTTTTTCTAATTTTTGACATGTTTTGCTATATTTGATCGTATTGTGCTTCTATTCGAGTTTGCATGATAAAAGCCTTAATTTATTTTTGTTGTTTGATTAGACGAGTTCCAGAGTTGTTTGATTTGTTTGTTTATCCTCTTTTAAACACTGCTATTGTTGAAAGCCAATGTCATTGGGTTTGAAATAGTTTGTTTAAGTATTTGACTCTAGTAGAAGTTCTTTGTTTCGTAATTTTCTTTTCCGTTATGTGATTCCTTTGATTCTGGGTTTCTATCATCTTTAAAAGTGGCTATGCTTGAAGCCCTAATTTTTCAAAGAGGTTTCCTTACCTACTGTGAGATCTCTGCATTATTGATACCCAATTTTTTATGTATATTTTTATATACAAAATACTTAAAAATTATATATATAAAAGCATGTCCAAGTAATTTATTATTTTTTCCAATTTTTAAACCAATTTACTATCTTATTTTAACAGTACAAAAACCAATAATTATTCCCAAATTATCATTTTGGTGATTCAATTATTATGCTCTCATATTTATACCAAAATATAGCTAAGGTAATTTTTGCACATTTTTACAAATTGATTTGGTATTTTTAAAGCTAAATTGTACTTAATTGCAGTTTTAGCCTACTTAAAGATTTAATTGCATTTACAATTACAAAATTGATTCCAATATTTTTTAGTGTTTATATATTATTAAATAATTGAGCACCTTTAATTTATTTCTAGAAATTATTTTACTTTTTTTTTATAAAATAAAAAGGGAAAAAGTGACTATTTAAATACTAGCCCCATTTGATTTCAATTTAGGCCTAAATTGACAACCCCAAGTAACCCAATTTCAAATTCAAATTTCCCGGCCCTATTTCTAAATTACCTGACCCCTGACCTATTTATTTTACCCGCTCGGCTCCCCTTTGATCCAAGTCGTTGATCAAAATGATCAACGGTTAAGATTTTCCCTAGCCTTTTTTAATTTCCCAAACCCCCTACCCTAAGACATTTCATCTGAGATGCCGCCCTTGAAACCCCTCTCCTCTCTCAAACACTCTCAAACCTTCCCTAACCCTAGCCGCCTCTAATCACTTCCACCTTGAAACTCACTAGAAACCATGGGTTCTCAGGCCATGGGAGTCATATACTCACCTCCTATCGCTCCTATGTGCTTGATACTTGAAGATTCGAGGCCAAACCTTGATTGTTTTCACTCAGACCTTTGCTTATTCGAGGTCTCAGTATCATCTCCGGCCTTGCTCTGCCGTATCAAGGTTGTTTAAGCCCGGTTCTGGCTTCTCCAACTTCGATCGATGACCTTTTCAAAGCCTTTCTTATTTTAGGGTTCTTCTAAAACCCTAACCCTTCGAGGTTTTCTTCTCCAATCTTCTTAAATCTGTTGTGTGTCTGTGCTTTACTTGAGTTTTCAAACGATTTCCTCAATTTTTCTTTCAAAAATCACTTTCCAAGGTCTTTTTTTTACAATCTAGGGTTTTTGAAAATTCTTAAGTGTTTATCTAATCTTCTTCTTCTTTTTCTTTTGTGTGTATTTGACTCTACTGCATTCTTATGTTTTCCTTCTACCATGTGTGTTCTTCTACTGTGCTTTCTATATTCCGTTCTTCTACTATGTTCTTGTGTTGTTCTTTTATCATGATCTTGTACGTTTATCTTACTGCATTTTCCCACATGTTCTTTTGTTATACTTTTTTGGTGTTCTTGTGTTCTTTTACTATTTTTTTCTACTAAGTTCTTAAAGTTTCTTTGTTTGCCTTCTACCGAACCCTGTTTGAGTTCTTCTAGAAGGAGCCTCTTAAGCATGTTTCCTTTACCGTTCTCATCAGTGTTTTCCACTCTATCCTCTGAATCGTGCTATTGTTTGCATGTTATTTTGCTATCATGTTTTCTCATGAGTTCTATTGCGAAGAAGCATGCTTTTTTCCAAAATTCTAAACATGATTTTGATTTTATTGCCTGCTATCTCATCCTGGCTTTAGGGTTTGCTCAAAAGACCCCTAATTCTTTCAGACTAACTTTGAGTCCTTGAACTAAGTTTGAACTTCTTTGTTTTCATACAATTCTGAATATTTGCAGAACTCTCCTATACTGGAATCTTTACTGATTTTATGACTAGTTTCTTTCATTCATAACGTGTTTGTATGCGTTTTATATGTGATGTGTCTACCTTTAAATGGATTTTCAAACTTGTGATTGATTCAAAATTCTTTTTAAATAGGTTTAATTGATTTTTTTGCTGATTTTCCTTAAGTTAAAACCTTTTCCACCTTTTATGACTCGGTTCAGTTATATTAAATTTCAAGCTTTTTGATTTACTAGGTGTTAATTGATTTCCTTGCCTTATTTGCACAAACCTTGTATTGTCAAAACTCTATCCTTAAATAATCTTTATGTATTTTCCCTCAATCACATGCTTTACACAAAGGGTTCATTAATTTCTTTCCTTAATTGGCTTACACCCCGTTTGAGCTTAAATCCCTTAATTAAAGGGAGTTTTGTGTAATTGATCGACAATAAGCTCTTTAAATATTTTTTTTACCTCATTTTTGCCTTTTTTCTGCACTATAAATACATGACCCTCCTTTTTTAAAAAAAACACAATTTTTCTAACAATCACACACTTCAGACTTCAAAACTGCACAATCTTTTCTGAACTCACACTTATAGTATTATGCCTTCCTGTTTGCACTTTGGCTTTTACAAGACTACTGCTTTTTCTACTTGTTTTCTTTGAAACTGGTATTTCCTAATTTGCGCTTCAGCATCTCCAAAATGTGTTTATTTATAGCTTTATTTACCCATGTCTACTTTCTACTGCTGCAGAGTTAAATATTTAACTAGCATTTTGATTTCTTTGGGGATTTGTTTATGTTGTGAATACCTGCTCCCTATTTCCCTTTATGTGTTTTGGGTTATAGTTTAAAAAATGGCAATATGCAAAGTTATTGTCCATGGCTTGAACTTGATCCCTTAGAGGATCATAACCTCTGAAACAATGTGTTATAACAGGCTTGTGAGGTGTGCCAGCATTTCCCATTGCTGGGTATGCTTACTAGCCTGTCCTTGCCTCTACCAGTTCCCTATTTCCTATACCCCCTATGTGTATCTATGTGCACTGTTTCCCTTCCACTTTCCCCTTTTCAGAACTCTGCACTTACACTCTCTCCTAGTCTCTAAGTTCTGTCTCCCTCCTGTGAGTCTTGCCTTGGGACCTTGAGTTCCCTCTATACATGGACACTTGAGGGTTGTCCCTTCCATACTGCACTATGTCTTAAACCTGTAATGCATTTGGGTGTGAGCACTGCTCGTAGTCCATATGAGGCTCTTAGGGAACTTTAACATATCCAAATGAGAGAAAGTCTTTGAAACATGATGTTTGGAGTTGGTTTACTTCATAAATTAGATAGGAAATATGAATCAGGCCCTCGTTGCTTGTAATTTTGTAATTTCTAATGTATTTTCATTTCTTTGGACTGTAATAACTTGTAATAAAACCTTTGGGGATGGCTAGTGGAAAGGGAGGGGTAATCATGCATTTAAAAAGGGTAGATATCCTGTTCATAGGAAGTTTCTGATTTCTGCATAACACATAGATATCCTGTTCATAGGGAATTTCTTATTCTGCATTCATATAGATGTCTTGTCTATAGTTTCTGCTCCTCTGCATTCATATAGATATCCTTACAATAGTTTTCTGCTCTTTTGTATTTACATAGATATCCTTGCCTATAGTTTTCTGCATTATCACATATAGATACCATGTCTATAAGAAAATTTTGTAACTCTCATATCGATACCATGCTCATAATCAACTAGAATTCCGACTCCTGCATATGCATTTGTCACTAGGCAAACCTATTTATAGGGCTTAAATAACTAACTGCATTTAGATGCCATGCCAATAGGATTTCTGCACTCTTGCCATGTTGGTAGAAGTGTTTAGAATAAAATAGATAGGAATTCCCATTTCCGCTTTATAAAATTTAATAAGGTCAATGCCATTAGTGATTTTATTTTTCTTGTTAATTAGTGTCATTTTGGGATTCGTCTACTTTTTATCAATGAAATGAGGCATTTAGCATTTTAAGTTCTCCAAATCAATTTGTCGCTAGGCCTACCTCGGGCACAACGAGGCCCCAAAAATTAGGACACACTTTATATTTCAGCACTACGTATTTAAATATTGCAACATTTTTATAACGATCCTCACTAACTTGTTACCTTTTTGTTTTTACTTTTTTTGTTTATTTCCCTCCCCAAAGGTTAGTTCGTGAATTCTGGAAACATCATCATATTTCATGAGATCCAGGGGCCCTCTAATTACTCCTCCTCCCAGTCCCATCAGACACAAAATAAAAAGAAAAATGGAAGATTTGAACAACTCAACTGAACGGGTAGAGGTCACTCATGGTGCTCTGGTTCTAAAGAAAGTGCACCCCAACTAGAACAAAAGCTGTTGAAGCTTCAGGAGGAACTTGATCAAGTCCGAAATTTGGGAAGTTTGTCATTTTCCCTCACCACTCCAGAAGTTACTTTCCCAACTGCTCAAAATTCTGTACCTCCGCAAAAAATCCCAAAGCAGCAAACCCATCCCTCTCCTCACCACCATTGCAATACTTGCCATACCTCCAATAACACCCCACTAATCATCCCAGAACTCCACAAATGACCACGGCCACACCCAACACAATACCCACATCTACGTGGAGATTGTGCCATACTTCACCCAGCCCATCTCAAGCACACCCGAGTCCGATGACAAGGACATGCTCATCAAAAATCTGGCGGAAGAGCTTAAAAGGCTAACTAACAGAATTCATGGCGTTGAAGGTAGTAAGGGAATAGATGGGCTAAAATATTAAGATCTGTGCATACAGCCCGATGTCGAACTGCCCGAGGGGTACAAACCTATGAAGTTCAAAATGTTTGATGGTATAGGGGATCCCAGGATCCACTTGAGAACATACTATGACAAGCTGGTCGAAGTGGGAAATGACGAGAAAATTTGCATGGAGCTTTTCATGAGGAGCTTGAAAGGAGATGCTCTATCTTGGTACATTAGCCAAGACCTAAAGAAATGGTCAAATTGGGTGAGTATGGCATCATATTCCATGGACAGGTTCAGGTTCAATACAAAAAATGCACCGGATGTGTTCTACATTCAGAACCTAAAGAAGAAGCCCACGAAAACATTTCGCAAGTATGCCACTCACGGGAAGTCATAAGCTGCTAAAGTCAGGCCTGTTCTAGAGGAAGAAAAAATGAACAAGTTTTTCGTTCGGGCTCAAAACCCCAATACTATGAAAGACTGGTGCTGATTGAAGGCCAGAAATTTCGGACATCATCAAGATAGGTGAGAGGATCGAGGAAGGCATTAAAAGTGGTATGGTCACAAACTTTGAAGCTTTGCAAGCCACCAACAAGGAATTATAGTCTAGTGGTAAATCTAATAAAAGGGACGTAAGCACTGTAATGGATGCATAGAGGACCAAATACCCTATAAAATACCAAACATACCCAATACCTCCAATCATATATCAGCCTACCCCAAATTACCAAGCACCCTCACCCTCTTATCATACTCCACCACCCACTTATCAGTTATCTCCAATCCCCCCCATACCGACCTTCTTCACCCAGATATTCCCAACCCGCATATGTCTGCCAAGCCTACAATACTCAACTACCTCACTATCAATCACCTCCTCCTCGCCAAAATTGTCCTAGACCTCGACCAAATTTCAACCACAAACCTTCCAAACAGTATACCGCCATAGCTAAACCAATTGACCAGCTATACGTAAGGCTTGAAGCTGCTGGTTATGTCACCCCTATCCCTTCCATAATCCCAGAAAACCCTTCTCAGTAGGTCAATCCAAATAAATCCTATGCATCCCATTCCGGCATGAAAGGACATACCATTGATGAATGCCGCTCTCGAAAGAATAAGATTCAGACTTTGATTAACAATAAGATCATTGTAGCAAAGGAACCTACTTCGAATGTCCGCAATAACCCTCTACCAGACCACAAGGGCAGAGGTGTTCACATGATCGAGATAGAGGATGACTAAGACCCCAAGGGATCAATCGGTTTGATCATAAAAGGCGACGATCAAAAGAAGCCAGTAGTCACCCTTAATCCGATTGTAGTCTATATTCAACCTTCTGCGGACGCCGAGGTAAACATGTCCATGCCACTCGAGTTTGATGCACCATCCTCCGCAAAATGCCAGTGTCGACAGGGGTTTAGTTTATGTCACCAGCAAATGCACCCACACCCTTTGAAGATGCATATTATCATCTAAGAGGCCTGCTCCATTCGGAGTAGAGATAGCCATGCCAGTTTCAGTGGCACTGTCAGCAATAACACCATTTCACACCAATGCCATACATTGGAACTACACAGCGGAGGCCAGAAGAAAGGGCAAAGTCAAGTTTGGGAAAGCCGTTGCGGCACAGGATATGACAAAAATCGGTAGGGTTAATACCCAAGAGCATTTGGCTGAGTCGAGCAAGTAGGCCTCTAGTCAACCAACAGTCAGTGAAACTGGGCCCGATGATCTTTGGAGAAAGATACAAGCCAAGGAATACTCAGTCATTGATCAACTAAATAAAACACCAGCACAGATATCCATCCTGGATATACTACAAAATTTCGATGCACATAAGAAACTTTGTTAAATGTGTTGAGTAAGGCATATGTATTGAGCAATATCACCGGAGGAAAAATGGAAAACATGGTAGGGCAGGTATTGGAGTCACAAGATCACTTTTCATGAAGATGAGCTGCCACCAGAAGGATTGAGTCACAACAAGGCGATGCATATTACTGTGCAATGTATAGATTATTTTATCACCAGAATCTCGTGCAGTCCCTTTCCTAATTATGTCCTGAGTGCTACTAACAGACAAATGTTGAGGTTGGATCCTCCGTCAATGAAGACTAAGGATAGGACCATCAACGTCAAAGCTTTCGACGGATCCCAAAGGTCTACTATTGGGGAATTTAGCTTGTGTTTGCAAATGAGGCCTACTTGGTTTGATGTTGATTTTCAAGTGATATACGTACCGACATCTTACAATATGTTATTGGGAAAACCATGGATTCATATCTCGGGGGCTATCACATCAACACTATACCAGGCAGTGAAATTTGAAAGGAACCACCAAAGGTGATCATTCACAGCGACGGTAGCAATCCCATATACAATTGCCAGACTATCCCAACAATAGGAGGCAAAAGAAGGATAGGTAGGGAAACTTACCACCATATCGAGCGAGTCAATGGCGTAGATAAAGACAAACGGTGGGATAATAAAATTGAAAGCATACTAAACTGCAGCGGGTATGAACCTGGCAAAGGACTTGGCAAGAACCTCCAAGGAATCGCTAAGCCCATCAAGCTTAAGAAGCACGACACCACTTTCGGATTGGGATATGAGTACACTTCGTAGGAATTCAACCTATTAGTCGCCACCATGGCGCGGCCCTTACTATCCTTTGGAGCAGCCAATATCCTATTTGGAGTAAACTTTCTAGCCGGCCGAGGTTGTCTACGGGTTAGAAGAAGAGGAAGCACCCTAGTGATGAAGAGTTTGTTCCTAGAAGACGATAACATGGATTGTTGTGTCACTTTCTATGAGGAGGGGGAGGAAGGCCCTTCCATAAAGGCTATGAGCAGAAGGACATACCTCAATAACGGGACTATCAGAACTACTAGATATCCAAAAGCCTTGAGGTAGCAAGGCTGAACAAGCATCATGCACTATTTTATTTTTACTAGTTGACTTTCCTTTTGCATTCTTAATTTTTGCAAGAAAGAGCTCTAATGTTCAAAAACAATTATCGAATTCATCAAAAGCATTTTGATTTCTTATAAATCTTTCTCTTATTATTTCTTTCATTATCTTACTTATACAACATTACTATTACTTATCTTGATGAACCAATTACTGTGACATGCAACGAAACAACGCAACAAGCAGACATAGATTCAGATGAAGATGATATGCCGGAAGCAATTGTTAAAGAAGTTGAAAATTTTGAGAATGGATCTAAGTCCAACTTGGACGAAACTGAGATTGTTAACTTGGGAGATGCAAGAAACATCAAAGAAACACGAATCAAAGTTAATTTTTCACAGTTAGAAAAGGAAGAGTACACTAAATATTTGAGAGAGTATGAAGACATATTCACCTAGTTGTATGATGACATGACTGGTTTGAGTACGTCTATTGTGGCACACAAACTGCTGACCAATCCGACATGTCCGCCTGTAAAGTAGATGCTAAGAAAGTTCAAGCCAGATATAAGCTTAAATATTAAGGAAGAAGTCACTAAGCAGGTCAGAGCTAAGGTTCTCGGAGTGGTAGAATACCCGACATGGTTGGCCAACATTGTGCCGGTGCCAAAGAAAGACGGGAAAGTTAGAGTCTGTGTCGACTATCGAGATCTCAATCGGGCCAGTCCGGAGGACGACTTC
The DNA here is from genome assembly GCA_034376525.1 of Nicotiana benthamiana. Taxonomy (NCBI): domain Eukaryota; kingdom Viridiplantae; phylum Streptophyta; class Magnoliopsida; order Solanales; family Solanaceae; genus Nicotiana; species Nicotiana benthamiana. Next base: position 109,789,549 of record CM067326.1, on the reverse strand, counting down.
CCTTTTCCAAACATACACATCCTGATTGACAATTGCAACAAGTACGAGTTGCAATCATTTATAGATTGTTTCACGAGGTATCATAAGATCTAGATGGATGAAGAAGATGTTGAGAAAATGGCTTTCATTATGCCATGGGGGATGTACTGCTACAAGATGATGCCATTCGTGTTAAATAATGTAGGGGCCACCTACATGAGAGCCATGACTACTATCTTCTATGATATGATACACAAGGAGATTGAAGTGTATGTAGATGATGTTATAAAATCCAAGAAAGCCACTTATCACATGGAAGATTTGAGAATGTTTTTCAATAGACTGAGAAGGTATAACCTGAAACTGAATCCCGCAAAATGTGCATTTGGGGTTCCTGCCGAAAAATTACTTGGGTTAATCGCGAGTCGCCGAGGAATAGAACTGGATCCATCAAAGGTCAAAGCTATTCAGGAATCGCCACCGTCAAAGAACAAGAAGGACGATGAGTTTATTGGGGAGACTCAACTATATCAATTGGTTCATAGCACAATCTACTATCATCTGTGAACTGATCTTTAAGAAGTTGAAGAAAGACGCCGCCACCAAATGGACCGATGACTGCCAATAGGCTTTCGACAGAATCAAGAAGTACCTATCAACACCACCAGTTTTGGTCCCACCCGAGCCAAGTAGACCCCTATTACTCTACCTTGCAGTATTGGATGGAGCGTTAGGTTGTGTTTTGGGTTAGCATGATGAAACAAGGAGGAAGGAGCAAGCTATCTACTATCTCAGTAAGAAGTTCACCCCGTATGAGGGCCAGTATTCTCTGTTAGAATGCACATGATGTGCTCTAACTTGGGTAGCCCAAAAGCCGAGGCACTACTTCTGTGCCTATTCTACATATCTCATATCAAGGATGGATTAAAGTACATATTTCAGAAGCCCTTGCCCACGGGCAAGCTGGCCAAGTGGAAAATCCTGTTGAGTGAATTTGACATTGTCTATGTGACTCATAAAGCAATCAAAAGACAGGAACTAGCAGATCACCTTGCCGAGAATGTCGTGGACGGAGAATACGAATCCCTAAAGACGTATTTTCCTGATGAAGAGGTCTCATTCATAGGAGAAGATATTGTAGAATCCTATGAGGGGTGGAGAATGTTTTTTTGATGGAATAGAAAATTTCAAAGGAGTCGGCATAGGAGCAGTCCTAGTATTAGAAACTGGCCAGCATTATCCAGTGTCTGCTAAACTCCGGTTTCCTTGCACTAACAATATGGCAGAGTAAGAAGCCTACATCCTAGGGCTCAAGATGGTCATTGACATGAACATCCAAGAATTGCTAGTAATTGGGGATTCAGACTTGCTTATACATCAGGTCCAAGAAGAATGGGAAACCAAGAACTCCAAGATACTCCCTTATGCACCATGTGCAGGAGTTGAGAAAGAGGTTCACATCCACAGAGTTCCCAGAGTCCAGAATGAGTTTGTTGATGTATTGGCTACCCTATCATCCATGATACAGCATCTAGATACAAACTTCATTGATCCTATTCCAGTGAAAATCCATAATCAGCCAGCTTACTGTGCTCACGTTAAAGAAGAAATTGACGGAAAGCCTTACTTTCATTATATCAAAAAATACTTGGCAAAAGGAGAATATCCGAAACTTTCAAAACCTACTAAGATGCGTACACTTCAGGTTATCCAATAATTTCTTTTACAGCGGAGGAATCATGTATAGGAGGACTCCGAATTTGGGATTACAAAGGTGTGTCTACACAAAATAAGCATCTAGGCTACTAGAAGAATTCCATGCTGAGACCTACGGTCCACATATGAATGGTTTTATCTTAGCCAAGAAAATACTCCGGCTGGTTATTTTTGGATGAATATAGAGACAGACTGCATCGAGTATGTTCAGAAATGCCACTGCTGTCAGGTACATGCAGGCATGATCAAGGTACCCCCAAACGAGCTTAATGCAGCAAGCTCACTATGGTCGTTTTCTATGCAGGGAATGGATGTAGTTGGACCAATCGAACTTGCCGCTTCCAACAGACACGGGTTCATCCTAGTAGCAATTGATCACCAAATGGGTCGAAGTGACATCGTACAGGGTAGTGACTAAGAAAGTTATGGTGGACTTCATCCTCGACCGAATTGTTTGTCGGTTTGGAATTCCGGAGTCAATCATTACTGATAATGGCTTCAACCTTAACAGGGACTTGATGAAAGCTATATGTGAAACCTTCAAGATCAAATACAAGAATTCTACAGCCTACAGACCTCAGATGAATGGAGCCGTACAAGCCGCCAACAAGAATATCAAGAAGATACTAAAGAAAATGATAGAGAAACATAAGCAATGGCATGAGAAGTTTTATTTATTGGGGTACCGCACCACAGTCCGTACATCAATCGGGGGAACCACTTATATGTTGGTTTGTGGTTTCCTTCCTTCATGATCATATAATAAGCCAAGCTCGACGATACAGAGAGGGTAAAGAGTCGCTACAAGCAGCTAGCTCTTATAGATGGAAAGATATTGAACGCAATTTGCCACGGTCAGCTTTATCAGAACAGAATTTCAAGAGCCTTCAACAAAAGATTCAAGTCAAGACGGTTCACACCGGGGCAGTTGGTTTTAATGAAAATTTTCCTGCATCAAGATGAAGCTAAAAGAAAATTCTCTTCCTGTCAGGGTCCATACATGGTTCATTGGTTTCTAACAGGAAGAGCCCCCATACTTGCAGAAATGGATGGGGAAATTTGCCCAAAACTTATCAGCTCAAATGCAGTAAAGCATTACTATGTGTAATCTTTATGCTTTCAAACATGACGTAATCTGAACTACGTCAGAACTGATTCCCGTTTAAAAGGGGATACATAGGAAGCCATATGGGTTCGATCAATAAAATTCTAATTTTCCCTCACAATTGGAAACTGGGGCAAAATTTTGGGGAGGAACCTAAAATTCTGAAGTAACTCTAGCCGATCATCGTAAGCAAGCGTCAGTAGCGGCAACCCAGTAAACTGGGGCAGAATTTTGAGGATGACCCTCAAAATTTTGAAGCAAGAGAGGTTGTGATGTCCTAAACTACGTCACAGTCATTGGTTCATCCAAAAACTACTTAAATATATACTCATATCATGTTTTTTTTAAAACTCATGCATGTCTGCTCTGTTTAACAGTGCTACCCCAATGATACATACCGTACCATCAGAACATGGCCAATCAGGTCAAGTGCGGTTAGCTGGGACACGAACAAACCTTTCCCCTTTACGGAACTCATTATTTTTCTTTGGATACATGCACTCAAGTTGTAAAATCCTATCATACGTACTGTTCAAGAATGCAACTCTCAAAGCCGTCGTAATTATTCACAGGCGCTATCTGCACACAGTATCTCCAGCAGCCATAATATCACAATCAGCTATCAACTATCAGTTAAGAATTTTATTACTGTTTTCCTTTTATCTTTTTTATGAGGTTACCATTCTGTCTTCTGAGGATAAGCTCTACCTCCATCTGCATTTCTTACATTGCATAAGGCTACCATTCTACCTTTCGAGACTAAGCTCTGTCTCCACCTGCATTCTTGCATTGCATAAGGCTACCATTTTGCCTTTCGAAGTTAAGATCTACCTCCATCTGCATTTCCTGCATTGTATAGGGCTACCATTTTGCCTTCTGAGACTAAGCTTTGTCTCTATGTGCATTCTTGCATTGCATAAGGCTACCATTCTACCTTCTAAGTTTAAGCTCTACCTTCCGAGGTTAAGCTCTACCTCCATCCACATTTTCTACATTGCATAAGGCTACCATTATACCTTCCGAGACTAAACTCTATCTCCGCTTGTATTCTTGCATCGCATAAGGCTACCATTCTGCCTTCCGAGGTTAAGCTCTACCTCCATCTGCATTTCATGCATTGCATAAGGCTACCATTCTGCCTTCCGAGACTAAGCTATGTCTCTACTTGCATTCTTTCATTGCATAAGGCTATTATTCTGCCTTCTAAGGTTAAGCTCTACCTCCATATGTAATTCTTTTATTGCATAAGGTTACCATTCTACCTTCCAAGGTTAAGCTCTACCTCCATCTACATGGCTAAAATATCGCCACTTAATTTTACTCCTTGCCCGACTGAAAGATCGCCACTTTATTTACATCTTGCATGGCTAAAACATCACCACTTTATTTTACTACTTGCACGACTGAAATATCGCCACTTCATTTACATATTGCATCGGTTGAAATACCACCACCTTCATTTCATCTTGCATGGCAAAAATATTGCCTCTTTATTTTTCACTTACATGACTGAAATATCGCAACTTTATTTTGCACTAGCATAGCTGAAAAATCTCCACTCATTTACATTTTGTATTGGCTGAAAGATCGCCACCTCATTTACATTTTGCATTGGTTGAAAGATTGCAAACTTATTTACATTTTGCATTGGATGAAAGATCACCAGGTTCTACATCTCATGGACTGAAATATCGCCATTGTCCAAAGGCATCATTGTTCAGAGGCACAATCTTCATAGCCTGAGAACACCATGCTACGGCCTGAGGACCCCTTTTATCTCTTGCATATCATTATTCAAAGGCATCATCCTCATAGCCCGAGAGCATCATTTCATGGCCTGCGAATCCTTTATTATACGCTTCATAGCCTAAGACATCATGGTCTAAATATGTCGTCCTAATCGTCCAAAGATAGCAATCATGGTCCAATGGAAACTTGCATCATGTTTAATTTTTCCGCACAATATACGCTTGTATTGTTTATTTGCAGGTAAACCATCTAGGAAGGCCATCTCAGCAGGAGCGATCTCGCTCCAGTTCCCGCAACCCTATTAGACTTTACCATCCATCCCAACCTAAACGTTGCGTCCGTTCTTGGAAAACCTCCAACGACATACTTCACCGACGGATCCTGAACTACATATGGACTGATTCCTGTGGGACCAGGGATATGTCCGCAGCTCAAGAACTAGAGCACGATCAACCTTTTTCGAACCATTTTGCCCAGTCAAAAATTGGCCATCATATCTTTACCTGACAACTCTTTCATCCTTGCCGGGTAAAGAGGGACAGTTGTTGATACCCAATTTTTTCTTGTATATGTTTATATGAATACTTTCAAAATAGTATATATATGCATAAATAAGCATGTCCAAGTGTTTTATTATTTTTCTATCTTTTAAAAGATTTTTAAACCAATTTATTGCTCTATTTTAACAGTACAAAAATCAATAATTATTCCCAAAATTATCATTTTGGTGATTTAGTTATTATATTCCCATATTTATACCAAAATATAGCTAAGGTAATTTTTTTACATTTTAACAAATTGATTTGGTATTTTGAAAGCTAACTTACGCTTAATTGCAATTTAGCCTACTTTAAGATTTAATTGAGTTTACAATTACAAATTGATTCCAGTATTTTAATTTAATGTTTATATATTATTAATTAACTTAGTACCTTTAATTTATTTTTAGAAATTATTTTACTATTGTTTATAAAATAAAAAGGGGAAAAGTGGCTATTTAAATACTAGCCCCATTTTATTTCAATTTTAGCCTAAATTGACCATCCCAAGTAACCCAATTTCAAATTTAAATCGCATGTCCCTATTTTTAAATTACCCAACCCCTAACCCGTTTATTTTTACCCGCCAGACGGCCACGATTCCCCCTTTCCTATTTTAGTTTCCCAAACCCCCCTCCAAAACCTAAGCCATTTCATCTGAGACGCCGCCCTTGAAACCTGTCTCCTCTCTAACACTCTCTCAAACCTTCCTAAACCCTAGCCGGCACTAATCATTTCCACCGTGAAACTCACGAAAATCATGGTTCTCTAGCCATGGGAGTCATATACTCACCTCCTATCGCTCATATGTGCTTGATACTTGAAAATTCGAGGCCAGACCTTGAAGGTTTTCACTAAGACCATTGCCGATTCAAGGTCTTCGGGTCATCTCCAGCCTTGCTCCGGCGTATCAAGGTTGTTTGAGCCTGCTTCTGGCTTCTCCGACTCCGATCGGTGACCTTTTCAAAGCCTTTCTCATTGTAGGGTTCTTCTAAAACCCTAACCGTTAGAGGTTTTCTTCTCTGATCTTCTTAAATCCGTTGTGTGTCTGTGCTTTACTTGAGTTTTCAAACGATTTCCTCAACTTTTCTTTGAAAAATCACTTTCTAAGGTCTTTTTTTTACGATCTAGGGTTTCGGAAAATGCTTAAGCATTTATGTGATCTTCTTATCCTTTTTCTTTTGTGTGTATTTGACTCTACCGTATTCTTATGTTCTCCTCTACTATGCTTTCTATATTCTATTCTTCTACTGTGTTCTTGTGTTGTTCCTTTTATCATGATCTTGTATGTTTATCTTACTGCATTTTCCTATATGTTCTTTTGCTATACTTTTCTGGTTTTCTTGTGTTCTTCTACTGTGTTTTTCTACTAAGTTCTTATAGTTTCTTTGTTAACCTTCTATCGAACCCTATTTGAGTTCTTCTAGAACGAGCCTCTTAAGCATGTTTCCTTTACTTTTCTCATAAGTGTTTTCCATTCTGTCCTCTGAATACTGCTACTGTTTGTATGTTATTTTGCTATCATGTTTTCTCATGAGTTCTGTTGGGGATGAAGTGTGCTCTTTTCTGAAAATTGTAAACATGATTTTGATTCTATTGCCTGCTATCTCATCATGGCTTTAGGTTTTGCTCAAAAGACCCCTAATTCTTTCGGAGTATCTATTAATCTCTAAACTAAGTTTGAACTTCTTTATTTTCATTCAATTCTGAATTTTTGCTGAACTCTCCTATATTGGAATCTTTACTGATTTTATGACAAGTTTCTCATAACGTGTATGTATGCTTTTTATATGTGATGAGTCTCCCATTAAAAGGATTTTCAAATTTTTGATTGATTTGGAATTCCTTTTAAATAGGTCTACTTGATTGTTTGCTGATTTTCCTTAAGTTAAAACCTTTTCCACCTTTTATGACTCGATTCATTCATACCAAATTTCAGACTTTGTGATTTACTGGTTGTTAATTGATTCCCTTGCCTTATTTACACAAACCATGTATTTTCAAAACCCTGTCCTTAAATAACCTTTATGTATTTTCCCTCAATCGCATGCTTTACACAAAGGGTCCATTTATTTCTTTCCTTAATTGGCTTATACCCGTTTGAACCTAAATCCCTTAATTAAAAGGAGCTTTGTGTAATTATTTGACAATAGTTCTTTAAATATTATCCTACCTTATTTCCGCCTGCTTTCTGCAGTATAAATACATGACCCTCCTTTTCTTCAAAAACACACGATTTTTCTAATAATCATACACTTCAGACTTCACAACTGCACAATCTTTTCTGAACTCACACTTATAGTATTTTGCCTTCTTGTTAGCACTTTGACTTTTACAAGACTACTGCGTGTTTTAATTATTTTTTTTTGAAATTGGTATGTCCTAATTTAAGCTGCAGCATCTCCACAATGTGATTACTTATAGCTTTCTGTACCCATGTCTACTTTCTATTGCTGCATAGTTATATATTTAACTAGCATGTTGATTTCTTTTGGGCTTTATTTCTGCTGTGAATACCAGCTCCCTATTTTCCCTTTATGTATTTTGGGTAATAGTTTAAAAAATGGCAATATGTTAAGTTATTGTCCATGGCTTGAACTTGATCCCTTAGAGGATCATAACCTCTGAAACAATGGGTTCTAACAGGCTTGTGAGGTGTGCCAGCATTTCCCATTGCTGGGTATGCCCAGTAGCCTGTCCTTGCCTCTTTACCACTTCCCCATTTCCTATACGCCCTATGTGTATCTATGTGCACTTTTTCCCTTCCACTTTACCCTTTTCAGAACTCTGCACTTACACTCTCTCCTAGTCTCTAAGTTCTGCCCTCCTCCTGTGAGCCTTGCCTTGGGATCTTGAGTTCCCTCTGAACTTGGACATTTGAGTGCTAGACCTTCCATACTGCATTATGTCTTAACCCTGCAATGCATTTGGGTGTGACCACTTCCAGAGTCCATATGAGGCTCTTAGGGAACTCTGACACATCTAAATGAGAGAAAGTCTTGGAAACATGATCTTTAGAGTTGGTTTACTTCATAAATCAGACAGGAAGGCTGAATTAGTCCCTCCTTGGTTGTAATGTTCAATTTCTAATGTATTTTCCTTTCTTTGGACAGCAATAACTTGTAATAAAACCTTTAGGGATGGCTAGTGGAAGGGGGGGGGGGGTAATCATGCATGTAAAAAAAGGGTAGCTATCTTGTTCAAAGGGAAGTTCTGATTCTGCATTCATATAGATATCATGTCTATAGTTTCTGCACCTCTGCATTCATATAGATATCCTGGCTATAGTTTTATGCACTTCTGCGCTTACATAGATATCCTTGCCTATATTTTTCTGCATTATAACATATAGATACCATGTCGATAAGAAAATTATTCATCTCTCATATAGAAACCATGCTCATAATCAACTGGAAATCCGACTCCCGCATATGCATTTGTTACTAGGCAAACCTGTTTATAGGGATTAAACAACTAATTGCACTTAGATGTCATGCCTATACGATTTCTGAACTCTTGCCATGTCTGTAAAAGTGTTTAGAATCAACAACACCTAGAAAGCATGCTTATAGGAATTAATAACTAAATCTGCAACGTTTCACTCGTTTATAAGTCTAAAACTATAAGTAGTAATGTAGTACCAATTACAGACTTTGCGTTGTTCTACTAAAACCCGCTTTAAACTAGCAACTTTCTTTTTTTTTCCTAAAGTAATATGCAATCAGTTCTCTTCTTTGTTTCTGAAATCAATAGATATCATGCCTATAGGTTTCTGTTGTTGATACCCAATTTTTTTCTGTATATTTTTTATGTGCAAAATACTTTTAGAATAGTATATATGCGCATATAAGCATGTCCGGCTTTTTTATTATTATTTTTTAATTTCTTAAAAAGATTTTTAAATTGATTTATTGCCCTATTTTAGCAATACAAACGCCAATAAGTGTTCGTCAAATTATCATTTTATGGATTAATTGATTTTATTCTTATATCTATACAATTATATAGCTAAAGTAATTTTTACATATTTTTATAAATTGATTTGGTATTTTTAAGCTAAATTTGCACTAAATTGCAATTCTAGCCTATTTTAAGATATAAATGGTGTTTATAATTATAAAATTTATTCCAACATTTTTAATTTAATTTTATATACTAATAATTAAGTAAGTTCCTTCAATTTGTTTCAAAAATCATTTTTACTATGTTTTATAAATTAAAAAAGGGGAAAGTGGCTATTTAAATGATAGCCTTATTTTATTTTAATTATAGTCGAAATCAGCTACCCCCCTAACCCAAATTCCAATTTCAAATGTACCAAGCCAAATCCTAATATAACCCGACCCCTAACCCATTAATAAAACCCGCCCAGTCTTTCTTTTGATCCAGGTTGTTGATTATTATGATCAACGATCACGATTCTCCCTTACTGTTTTTAATTCACCAAACCCCAACCCTAATTCATTTTCTTTCAGAGACGCTGCCTTGAAACCCCTTCGTCTCTCAAACTCTCTTGAACCTTCCTCAACCCTAATTGTCTCCTATCGTTTTCAACCGCAAAACCCACCGAAAACCATGGCTTCTCCGGCTATGGTAACCTTATACTCACCCCCCTGTTACTCTTGTGTGCTCGATACTTGGAGGTTCGAGGTCTGACCTCGAAGGTCTTCATCGAACTTGTTCCGGCTCAAGGTTCTACGGCCATCTCCGTCCTTTCTCCGGCGTATCCTGGTCCTATGAGCCTATATCCGACCTCTCCGACCCAGATCAGACCTTTTTAAAGACTTTCTCATTCTAGGGTTCTTCTAAAACCCTAACTATTCAAGGTTTTATCCAATTTGTTTCTTAAATTTGTTATATATCTGTGCTCTCTTGAGTTTTCCAACGATTTCCTCAACTTTTCTATCAAAAATTACATTCAAAAATTACTTTTTTTCGATTTAGGGTTTTCTGAAAAATGTTCAAATGTTTCTCTGACTTTTCTTTCCCCTTTCTTTGTGTGTACTTGTCTCCGCTATGTTCTTATGTTTTCTTTTCTACCACACATGTTCTTCTACTGTGTTCTTATGTTTTTTCTTTTATCACGCATGTTCTTCTACTGTACTTTCTATATTATAGTCTTTCTTCTACTATGTTTCTATGCTATGTTTTCACATGCTTTCTCACTATATTCTACTATTTTCCTTCCACTATGATCTGATATGCTTCACCTAATGTATCCTTCTACCATTTTCTTAAGTGTTTACAATTTCACTTCTACTTTACCTTGTTTTAATAGACCCGTTTAAGCATGTTTTCCTCTATTGTTTCTTCTACCCTCATTGTGTTTCAAATTAGTCTCTTCACTCTATTTGCTTTGAACTTTCAACTGTATTTGCTTGTTTTCTCATGAGTTTCTGAACGAAATCTCTAATCCTGTTTTGAGTACTTACTTCCTCATCTCTGTACTTGACTCGAGGTGGAAACCATAAATTTGAGGGGTTCTGCCGAGGTTTGATCATGTGATTCAACTTCTTTGTTTGCATAGCAATTCTGAACCTTTTAAATTCTTCTATGTTAGACTCTTATACTGATTGGCATGCTAGTTTTTCGTGCTTAAGCGTGTCTGTATGCTTTTATATGTGTGATAAATCTTTCTCCAAAAAGGTTTTCCAACTTATGATTGATTCAGAATCCTTTTTTTAGGTCTGATTGATGTTACTATTTTTCCTTAAAGTAAAACCTTTCTTCACCTTTTCTAATTGGATTCATTCATACCAAATTTAGACCTTGTGATTTACTAGTTGTTAATTGATTCTCCTTCCTTAAATTGCACAATCCATGTTGTAAGGCCCCGGAAAACTTTTGCTAAGCTATAAGGGATTCAGGGTGCCTGGTAGACTATTATAATATTTTATGTTCATTAAATATGATATAAATAAATTGGATGTGGTGAATAAGTGTATGAGTCATATAATAACTAATATGAGGTCGAAGGGTAAGCCTAAGTCTAAGCCAAATGGGAAAAGTTCATAATAGGAAAAAATTCCAAATGAGTTCGCACTAGTACACATTTTGAACAAATATATCTAAATATGTATAAGGTATTATGTGATGAATGACCTATCAAATGAAATATTTTTGAGTCTAGTTTCCAACATTTTTAACCGTTCGTCATTTGAACATTCATATGCAAAGTTATGGTCAAATTACCGAAGGCTAGAAAAATGCAATCTTGTGTAAAAACTGCAATCGCAGAATCACAATGTGGTCCGCATTTTTTATCTGTGATCGCAAAAATGGTCGTAGACTGGGTCAGTGTAGCCCAATTTTGGGCAATGATTCTGCGATTCACTCTGCGGCTTGCATGCTGGTTCTGTGATCACATACCATGTTACAAAGGATTATTTTTCCTACTTTTATTGGTCGGTACCCATTTTCATAAATAGGGTTAGGGGCTTCATTTGGGGTCATTTTCTACTAATTTTTAGAGAGGGATGAGAGCATATAGAGAGAGAAAGAAGGGGCTTAACTTCATAATCATCTAGGTCTTGCTCACGTCTTTAAGAATCAAGGAAAATAACCATAGATTGTCTTCCATCCGGATAAGTTCTACTTCTAAAATTTTCATACAAGAAGTTAAGAGTTCAAATAGGTTGCGAGGGTTAGAAATAGGCCATGCATGTGGGACTAAGATGTAGTATGTATGGATAAATAACTAACGTGGGTAGTTTTTGTTAAGATTTGGGTGAAGAAAGAAGAGATTCCCATTTCTAAACCTTGTAGTCTACTTCACATGTTAGGTGTTTGATGAAATTCCTAAGAGAATTATACCATGGGTAATCTTCCTAATTATTTATCGATCTTTGTTATCTCCTTGTAGATTATTAATGCTAGAGGTGTTGGTGTATTGTATAAACTTAAGAAAAAGCTCTTTGAGGTATGTACGACAAAAAACCCGTCTTTTAGAAATTGAGCTTCGTTGGTGTTTGTGTGAATACGGTAAATTAAAGTTGAATTGTTAAATTGATTATTGTTACACATGAATTTGGGGTTACTACCTTATATTTGTGAAAGATGTATTCCAATATGGTCAATGTGCTATTTTTAATAACTTAAAAATGGTGTAAAGAATATGAATCATGTATTGAAATGCTAAGACCTTAAATTGAGATTGAAGCTACATATATTGTGCCATCTATGTGAAGTCTCATCTATGCTTACAATTTCTAGTTACTTTTGTGTGCACCTACTGTCCTAAATGGCAAAGCTAATATTGAAATTGGCAATGATGTAAAATGCGACCTAGTGCCAAGAATGATGTGACAAGTTGTGGCCCCAAGTGCCTATGAAATTATATATGTGAAACGAAATGGCTTATAAGAAGGGAACAATATCGTGGTAAGGCGGCCTAGCCGATCGGGCCGAGATCACTCTTCGCTCAAGATGGCGGTGGTGTTGTGAATGAATTTTAGAAAAAAAATGATATTGTGATTGAAATATATGTCTCAAATGAGGCGACATAGCCGATGGGGTCAAGATCGGACTCCGCTCAAGATAGCAGTGGTATTGTGAACAATGTTGAATAGTATGAAATGCCCCAAACTAAAAAGATAGGAAAATGATGTGAAGGTGGCATGGTTCTTTTATTTAATAATATTGTGATCATTTAAAGCGTTTGAGTTGTACTTGTGATTTCATTATAATTGTATGAAAGTTCTTTCTAACTAGATGGTGTTTAGTTATACATACAAGTGTTATCGATGGCACTAACATCCCTTTTGTCGGGGGCGCTACGTATTTAAATGGATATAGGCGATTCAATTGCAGGCAGTGTTGGTCGCAGCTAGTGCCGCATCATCTTTTCAGCTGACTTGGTGAGCCCCACTTTGTTTTGGGGTCCTGTTTCATTTATTTATCATGTACTTTGTATTTGAGATATAGTCGTAGCTTTGTTACCGGTATTTCTATATTAAATTACTCTTCAGCTATGTTTAGAGTCTTCGTAGACATGTTGTGTGTAGTGTCGGGTATTAAAGTTAAAGTAGTTATATTGATGTTTGGCAAAAATTAATAAAACTTGTAATATTTTGATAATTGTGATTTAAGTTGCTAATGGAAATGAAATCAAAGTTGTTAATGAAATACTTTCTAAGTATGATTAATAGAATCCATCTCCCATTTATTCATGAATTAGTTTGGGTAGAATAAGACCTAACAGGCTTGCTCAGTCGGGTTTACTCGATTGAGCTCCGATCGTGCTCCTCAGACTTTGGGGTGTGACAAACTTGGTATCGGAGCCTAAGGTTTTCAAGTGTCCAAGGATGTCTCAGAGTCGTGTCTAGTAGAGTCAAAGTTCGATGCAATTTGGGTAATTGTGGATCGCCATACCAAGTCTGCCCACTTTATTTGTGTGTACTACTTATTCTTCGGAGCGGTTGGCAGAGATCTATATCCGGGAGATTATTCATATGCATGGTATTTCAGTTTCTATTATTCTAGATAGAGGTACGTAATTCACATCACGATTCTAGAGAGCCGTTCAACATGAATTGGATACTTGAGTGGAGTTGAGTGCATCATTTCACCCTCAAACAGACGAATTGTCCGAACGCACTATTCATATTCCTAAGTATATACTCCATATGCGTGTAACTGAGTTTTGAGGTTCTTGGGACCAGTTTTCTCCAATCGTGGAGTTTGCATACAACAATAGTTACCAGTCCAACATTCATATGGCACTGTATGAGGCTTATGGTAGGCGATGTAGATCTCTGGTGGGTTGGTTCGAGCTAGCTGAGGCTAGATTATTAGGTACAGGCTTAGTTCAGGATGCTTTGGAGAAGGTTAAGGTGATTCAAGATAGAATTCACATAGCCAGTCTAGACAGAAGAGTTACGCGGACCGGAAGGTTCGTGATGTTTCCTATATGATTGGAAAGTGGGTTCCGCTTTAGGTTTCTCCTATGAAGAGCGTTAAGAGAGAAAGTGAAGTTGAGTTCAAAGTTTATTGGACCTTTTGAGATATTGTGGCGTGTTGGGGAGGTTTCTTATGAGCTTGCCTACCTCCCAACTTGGCAGGAGTTCATCTGGTATTTCATGTTTTGATTCTCTGGAAGTATCACGGTGATCCATCGCACATGTTGGATTTCAGTTCAGTCCAGTTGGACAAGGATCTATCCTGTGTTGAGGAGCTAGTGGCAATATTGGACAGGTAGGTTAGAAGCTGAGGTCAAAGAATATTGCGTCAGTGAAGGATTAGTGGCAGGGCCAGCCGGTCAAGGAGGCAACCTGGGAGACCGAGTAGGATATGAGCAAGCGTTAACCTCATCTTTTACTACTTCAAGTATGTCTCTATACTCATTCGAGGATGAACGAATATTTAAGTGTAGGAGGATGTGATGACCCAACCAACCGTCTTAAGAATTTATTCCTTGATCTTCTATTAACTGCTTTCCCGTGTTTATTTCTGCTACTTTGATTTGTCGGGATGTTCAGTTTTGAGTTTAAGAGAGTTTTGGGACACTTAGTCCCTAAGTGAGAGCTTAAGTATTGGAAATTTGACCGTAATTGGAATAGTGTAAAGACGGCCTTGGAATGGAATTCTGATGGTTCTGTTAGCTTCATTGGATGATTTCGGGCTTAGGGGCATGTTCAGATTGTGTTTTGGAGGTTTGTAGCTAATTTAGGCTTAAAATATCGAAAGTTGAATTTTAAAGTTTCTGATTCGATAGTGAGATTTTGATCCGAGGGTCGAAATGGAATTTTAGAAGTTAGAGTAGCTCTGTAGTGTTGAATCTAATGTGTGTGCAAAATTTAAGGTTATTTGGATGAGGTTTGATAGTTTTTTTGATTGAAAATGTATTTTCAGAGTGTTGGAATTTTAGGCTTGAATCTGTGGTTGATTCGTTGTTTCGATAATGTTTTAGGTGTTTAAAGGATTGGAATAAGTTTGGATAGTGGTATTAGTCTTGTTGGTGCCTTTGGTTGCAGTCCCGGGGGCCTCGGGATGATTTCGGATAGTCGACAGAAGGATTTTCGAGTTTGGAGTTGCAGCTTCAACTGCTGGTTTTCTTTCATAACCGCACTTGTGAGTTCGGGACTGTAGGTGCGGTGCCACAGAAGTGGCTATGTGGCTGTAGAAGTGCATGTGCAGCAAGGTTTTTGCAAATGCGGCTAAGTGATCGTAGATGCGGACCCAGCTCGTTAAGTGACTTTGTGCACCTACACTGTATTTTTCCCGCAGGTGCGGGACCGCGATTGCTCTCCCTTGAACCGTAGATTCAGTAATCGTTGGCCATAAATATGAAATTTCAAGGGTTTGGTTCAAAACTTAGAAAAATCAAATTGGAGCTTGGAAGAGGGCGATTTTGGGAGGAAATCATTGCGTAACAATTCTTTAACCTTTTCTAGTTATATACCATCAATCTATATTTAGTTTCATCATTTAATTTCGGACCGGAGATAAAAATTGGAGAAAAGTTGGAAGAAAGTTCTTACACCTACAATTCAATTTTTTGATTGGGAATTTGACCTTAGATTTGGATAATTTTGATATGCATGAACTCGTGAGAGTATGAGAATTCTGAAAATATAAATTTTACCAAATTCCGAGATGTGAGCTCGAGGGGCATTTTGGTTATTATACCCAATTTCGCGTATTAGCTTAGAGTTTAATTGTAGAGTTATTTATTTTAAGTGTTATTTACACTATGCAATTGAATTGAATAGATCAGGGCCATTTGGAGTCGATTACTCGTGGCAACGATGAGGTTTCGGGTTGATTTTGAGTTGGTTCGAGATAAGTGGCTTGCCTAAGTTTGTGGGGGAGGGGGGGGGGGGGAGGACCTTCCCCTTAAGATTTTGTATTATAGTTACTTGAAATGCCTTGTACGTAAGGTGACAAGTTCGTACTTGTGCTAATTTTTGGAAATCCGATTTTCATTAAGTAATTACTAGTATGTTTACTTTCCTATTTTTATTACTTGCATTATTAAGCCTATGGTTAGCGTAGGAAAGCATGTCAAAGTGATTAATTGTTTATCTGCTCAAACGGCTTTACCTGAATTCTTTGCAGCATGCTAGGCTAGAGTTACTTGTTGCCTTAATATTGAATGTGACATTTCTTAATATTTTTCCTGTTGCTGATGTGTAATTTATATTGGGACTACGGATGTGGGGTTCCGGAAGCTCCCCCTTGTTTGTTTACATTTGGGACTACATATGTGGGATTCCATAGATCCCTCTGTATAGTTATATTGAACTACGAGATTGCACCCGGTAGATTCCCCCAGTACTGGGTATTTATTTTTGGGACTATGGAACGGGATTCCAATAGATCCCCGTGCAGTATTAGTTGGACTAAGGGACGGTATCCTCGGAGATCCATTGGATATGTATATTTGGGACTATAGGACGGTATCCTAGGAGATCCCCGATTGTTATTTTGGTATTGAGCTGTATCTCTTTCTGTGTTTAATTTGCCTCTGTAATTGTTGTTTGCCTTTATATCCCGTGTTACTTTTGCTGCCGCACATATTTATATTGTTTTGTTCTATACTGTCCAACTGTATATTTTATTTAACCTCAGTAGGGCCTAACCTTCCACTTCACTACCCGACCGAGTTTAGGTTTGGCGCTTACTGAGTATCGTTGTGGTGTAATCATGCCCTTTCTCCGCATGTTTTTCATGTGCATATCTACGTACCTCTACTCAGACTTACCATCCTTGTGAGGCGATCCTTCAGAGACTTCAAGGTATGTTTGTCACGTCCGTATGCCGAGGAGTCTCTCTCCATTCTCTTTTGTAGTTACAAACCTTCTGTATTTTCTTTGTTTTAGATATTCTGGAGTTAGAACACTATGTAGTATCCTTAGCTTGTGATTTTGTGAGATTATATGTTTTGGGAAAAGTATTAGTTTTCAAGAGTTGATATTGTGTATGCCGAGCAGCACTATTCAATACTGTTTATTCACTATTTCAGTTTGTATTTGTTTTCCTCCACACATTAGTTTACTTTTCGCATTTTTAGGCTTATCTAGTTGTAGGGATTAGATGTCGTCATGATGGTTCACGGAGGGCGAACCGGAGTCATGACAATGGACCTTCGACGGTTCTTTTCTTCGTCTTCTCTTTTTTTCACTTGAACTTTCTAAGAGTTTCCCTAGTTTGTACTCTTGGGGCATGAACTTTTCTTTTCATGTTTTTTAATTCATTCATTTTCTTCTGTACTTTCAACTCTAAACTTGATTCCAAAAAGGGTAACGAAGGGTATAAAGTATTTGGATAGCAAAAAAAGGGCCTCCCAGCCTTGAGAATGCTAAACATAGTATCCTTTCGCGATCACATCATTGATGAACACGTCTATCTTCTTGGTGTGTCTTAGTCGAAAGACACTTTCCATCCATTAATCTCAAACTTTCTATGATTCTTCCTCAAACCCGATCTTTACGATGATTTTGAAGGTAAAAATCCTTAACCTCCACGGGTATGATTATTCTAGTTCCACTTAAATTTTATTTGGGCTTAATCCAAGGTATTTAAACTCTTTTTCATCCTCAAAAGTGTCTTTTTCTCAGTTATCCAATTCAAGCTGAAATCAATTTTCTAAGATTTGGCTCAAAAGTCTGCATGCATGTCATGTCACTAGAACTAGCGGCAAAAGAACTAAGCATGGAATGCCACAAAAGGACAAACTGTATTTCATTGAGTAAATAACAAGACAAATAACATAAAATCCGAGTTACAACCCTAAAATAACCCTGATAATGAAAACAACAACAAAACAGACAGACAAGACTGACACGAATACGATAGAGGGATAAAAGGGTTTGACTGAATTAAACAAATATAATCTGGATCACAACCATGAAATAACCCAGATAATAGAAAAAACATCAAAACAAGCTACCAAGATTCCTTCCTAGTGATGAGTGAATGACTTTTCAATTGCTAAGCTTGACATTCAGCCACAAATTTGCTCATCAAAATCACCATGGCCTTCTCAAATTTATGTAAGCAAGTTCCCAAGAGGGTTCACATACTCCATGTCACCAGGCATCATCCTCACAAAGTATGCATCATCATGTGCATGTAAAGGATTCTTCGTGATATTCTGGGTGTCAGTGTCTTGGATAACAATTAGTTTTTCCTGGATCATCGCTTCTATTTCTATTTTCAAATTCTGGCAACTTTCAACATTGTGCCCCTAGGCATTGGAATGGTATTCTCACCTTTCAGAAGGGTCAAAGGTTCTTGCACGTGGGTCCATATGATTTGGAGGAATGGTTGCAATCATGACATAATGCTTTAACTTGTCAAATAGTTTGCATAGGACTCTCCCATTGGTATAAAATTATCTTTCAAACTTTGTTCCCTGCTATACCCCTTGTCTTGGATGTGGGTTATAGGGAAGTTGAAAATTTTGTGGAGGCTGGTAGAGATTTTGTGGTGCTGGTGCTCGCCTTCTGGGGTGTCTTTGTGGATGGGCAATATACTGAGGTAAAGAAACAGAATATTGAGGGTTCTGAGGTGGATAGTAGTGCTCAGGGGAACCATCGAAAAATAGACGAGGTTGGTCATACCTTCGAGATGTTCTCCTAGGACCTCTTCTATACCCTGATGTCATTATGGTTTCTTCATCTATCTTATTCGTGTCACCAAAATTACCAGATTCAATTTGGACAGCCTGAGTTAAATCTTTGAGAAATGTTGTACTTATAATTTTGCATGTCTTAAGACCATTCTCTACCATTTCTCCCATTTTGATTGCTTTTAGGATTTACCAACTGCGGACATCATGTTTTGAAAGTAATCTGGCTCTTGCACCTTAAAGGAGACAGTGATTAGCTTGTGGTAATCCATAGGTGGCTTAACTCTAGCCGCTTGTTCTCTCCATTTAATAGCATATTTCCTGAAACTTTCAGTTTGTTTCTTCTTTCGGTTTGAAAAGTAATTGCGGTCTGGGGTAATGTAGATGTTGTATTGGAACTGTTTGACAAAGGCCTGAGCCATGTCATCCCAGATATGCCAGTGAGAGGTGTCTTAATCTATAAACCATTCGGAGGCTACTCCCTTAAGGTTTTCCCCAAAATAAGCTATTAGCAATTCTTCACTTCTTCCTGCAACTCTTAGCTAATTGCATTACCTGTTCAGGTGGACTATAGGGTTTCCATGTCCACCACACTTTTCAAATTTGGGAATCTTGAAACCAACTGGCAAGTGGACATCCAGAAACATACATAGAGCTTGAAGGCTATACTCTTCTAACATGCCAACCCTTGCATGTTTTTAAACTTTTGTTCTAAGTTTTCACTTTATGGTTCAGTTCTTCATGTGCCATCTTTTGGGCATGCTTCTCAATCTTTGCAGGAAGATTAAATAGGTTTGATTGGTATTCAATAGAGTGGAACTGTTCTTGTTAGGTAGCAAATTTTGACACAAGAGTTTTCCCCTACACCATTGTCGGCTGTGGGTCGGTGAAGATAGGTATAATAGTAGTGGTTATCTAATTGGTTATTCATGGCACACTTTGGAAGCGCACAACAGAAGTTCTAATTGTAGTCGTAAAGTTGGGATAAAGACTCAACCATATGGATAGGATTGATCAGACAATGAGACATGAGTGGTAGTAGTCGAGATGGGTCTAGGAAACCATAAATAGAAAAGGGCGGCCCTTGGCCACTGGCCCATGCTTGACACATTTTAGTCATTTTCTATTTCAATATTCTATTTTCTGCAACCACAGTAGACTCTTGCAGCACTCTCCAACCTTGAGTCTCTTGAGCATTTGCAACAGCTTCGATGTTAGTTGTCAATGACATTTTTCCCTTGGATCTTGTGTTACCAGCTTACCACAAACCAACCACCTTAATCTTTCTTCACAATTCAAAACAAGAGACATGTTAGAATGGACTCAATCAGTCCTTATTATTATTATCATCACTTTTTAGTCATTTTCATTTTCATTTTGTTTGTCGATCGAACCTGATATGGGTTTCCTACGTTTCATGTGAAAACATAAATCAGATCTTGCTTATTTCGGGAAGACAAGGAATAAAGGAAATAAACTAAAGCTTCTTCCTTTTTTTCGATTTTGAATTTTTTCTTTTCTTTTTTAGTTTTCAAAAGAAAGACTTAAAAATAGAGATAAAATATATATTTGATTTCGTTTTTTCTTTTATTGGAATTTTGAAAGAAAAAATTCTAAAGAAGAAAGAAATATCTTTGGATTTTTGGACTTTTATGTTAAAATTATGAAAGAAAGACTTCTAAAGAAAATATATTTGAATCTTGAATTTTTCTTTTCAATTTTCAAAAGGAAAACTTCTAAAGAAAAATAAAAATATTTTTGAAATTTAGATAAAATTAAAGAAAATATTTTTGGATTTTTTTCTTTTTTGAATTTGGGGTCTCTAAGAAAGACTTTTCTAAAGAAGGAAGTAAAGGAAAATATTTTTTGATTTTTGAAAATTGGGGGCCGGAACTGATGAGGTTTGCCTATGTATCTCACATCCTGTGAGAATCAAACTCGCAGAGTTCGACAGTTTTGATGGAACAGGGGAAGCATGACTTTCGAAAACATTAGCTTATTTTGGCAGAGTTTCGATATTTTCCAAATACCTACCTCTCACTCTTTTCTTCTTTTTTCTTTTTCCTTTTTTATGATTTTTATTCCTATTCTAGCAGCCAGTCAACATGCAAGCCGAAACAAATAGATACACAAGTAGCACAATGTAAGATTCATCAGGATGGTGTTTTAATTTGGGTATACCTGTCCTAGATGAACCGAACCCCTATGTTGATTCCCCAAAGTCAAATGCAGGTGTTGCAAACAAACATTCCTACTAAGGATTCGGCATGAGGCTATGTTATTCTAGGTCTAGAAACCCGGTTGTATTGTTCTAGACCTGGTATACCCAAGTAAATAACTCAAGCCGATAGAGGCAGGGTACCGGAAATAAAGAAGCTTTACCGGCTTTGCAACTTGTCCGAACCTCGTTTTGAAATTGGGATATGACTTTGATAGAAAAGAAGCCACGCGAAGCGCACGCTTCCTAGAAGATTTTAGACGACTCATAGAGAAGATGGTTTTGTAACAGTTTTTATATACAGTTCAATCAATATCAAAGAGGTAAAAAGCAACATTTAGAACGTTAGGCTTAAACATGTAAAATCAGATAATAGATAAAAGCCAACTATAATAGTTATTGCAGGCTCGAATTTTGAACCCTGAACTAGAAGTTCTGGGTTCGTGTCCCCAGCAGAGTCGCCAGAGCTATCATACCTCCTTTTTTCCGAAGGGGATAGGGATATGAATTTTTTCCAATTTAAGTGACATAAACAGAAATGGGATTATTTGTTAATTTTAGTGTCACCACCTAGGATAATTATATGGTGTCCCAAGTCACTGGTTTATTTTAAATCCCTATTTGGCATAGAGAAATTCAAAATTTTTGGGGTACTTCTAAGTAATTACGGACTAGAGGTTCTAGTATAACAAAAAATGTGATTTGCAAAATCTAATTCTAACCTTGCAAAAGCAAATCATGGAATAGGACGAACAAACTGGATAAATATTAGGAATCCTACCTGTTATCCAAGAAATTGATATAGACAAATACTATCAGCAGCCATGGAAACCAAGCTCTGCTGCATCTCCAATTTTGAATAAGTTCAAGATGCTAGATACTTTTTTATATAATGGAACATCAAATCCTCATAATCATGTTATATTTTCTAGAATAGGATTTAATAGAAACAACCCAACCAAGCAAGAGATCGAGTTGGTGTTAGTGAAGAAGTTTGGAGAAACCCTTACCAATGGGGCATTAACATGGTATTATCTTCTCTCTAAAAATTTAATTGCTTTATTTGCTGAATTGTAGATGCTCGCATTAAAGCACACTATGGAGCACAGAAGGTAAAAACTTAAGATTGGAGGATATTTTCAAGATTCAATAAGGAAGTATGAAGCTGCTTCAAGAAATTGTTGATCGATTCCTAAAGGAAAGATCTAACGACCCGATCGATCCATTTGTGTATTTGAGCTCCATTTCCTTTTGAGTACCATGATTGTATTTGTAGCAATGTGACTTGCAGATATGATTGGTATGGTTTGTTTTGGATTGATTTGGAGCATTTGGTTCTTAGTTTGGAAGTAATATGGGAATGTTAACCGAGCTTTAATATTTATGAAAATAACCCCAAGAACAGTATTTTGATGGTTCTAATGGATTTGCATAGTAATTTGGACTTAAACGTATGTCCAAAATTTGATTCAGAGGTTCCTAGATTGAGTTGGCTCTTTTTATCAAAAGTTGGAAATTTGAAGGTTTAGAAATGTCCCAAGTTTGACCATGGATTGACATTGTGGATACGAGGTTTGAAATTTGATTTCAGAACTTGGAATAGGTCAGTTTTGTCATTTGTAACTTTTGTGCAACGTTTGGTAACATTCCAAGTTAGTTTGATTGAAATTTGACGCTTGTTTGTGAATTTAGCAATTCTTGAGTTTCATTGTAAGTTCATAGTTTTGGGGTTTGATTCATAGTTTCGGATGTTATTTTGGTATTTTGAGCTTGTGAGCGAGTTTGTATGATATTTCTAGACTTGTGTGGATATTTTTTGTGGAATCTCTGGGGAGCAGGTGAGTTTCGAACGTGTTCTTCAGTATTTTGAGTGACATTAAGTTTTTCTAGTACTGGGTTAGTGATGTAGGTATCGCAAATACGATATCTACTTCAGATTTGTGGACCTCGTATTTGCGAGAAGGTTATCGCATTTCTAAGGTGGGCGAAGGGCTGGAATGTTCCCTTTTGCAAACATTAGGATCGTATTTGCGATGGGGTACTAGGGGTGGAGCCGACTGCATTTGCAACCTTTTTATTGCATTTGTGATGCCTGGTAGGTTTGAAGTTTATTTCCCTTGTCAAATTGGTGATAATCTCAAGGCTGGGCATACTGCACTTTTGTGATGCCTTTGTCGCATTTGTGGTTGATGAATCTCTAGTCACAAATGTGATATCTGCAACTGGTTTAAAGGTTGGATTTCGGAACTTACTCTCATGTTATCATATTTTGAGCATTAGACTTGGTGGGAGAGGATTTTTGGAGAGGATTTTCATAGCTACCTATTGGTTAAGTGGTTTGACTGAATTTCAAGATTTTCACTTGATTTCTCATGAATTTAAACATCAAATTCATGAGATTTGAAAGGAATTTTTAAGGATTTTGACAATGTTTTGAAAAACTAAAAATTTAAGATTTGAGTGTCAAATTGGGCTCAGATTTGAAAATCAAAAACATATTTGTACTTGTTGGATTATGGATAGTCAATATCTACCCTTCGACTCGGGTTTTGACTGGCTGATTTCGGAGTTAAATTTTGTTGACTTTGGAGAATTGTGTAAAGATATTAACTTTATTAATCAAAATTGATTTATCTTGCATTTTTAATATTATTAAGTCATTTTTGGCTAGATCTGAGCAAAGCATAAGTAAATTCAATAGAAAAACGCTTTTAGAGTATTGAATTGGCTTAATTGAAATAAATATCTTGCCTAACTTTTAATGGGAGAAATAATCCCTTAGGATTTGGCTTAATTTCATATTTGTATTTTGTGTAAACAACATGTACATGAGGTAACGAGTGTGTACACGAACGTATGTGTTTCTTATGGCCAGATTTGACTCGATGTTGTTTTATTGCCTTGTTTTGAGTTACAGGGTCTTGTACTACGTTTTTCTCATTTGGATAATTACTTGAGTCTATGTTCCATGCTGGAGATCATGTTTTAGGACTGTACTTTCTACATTGTCCAAGTTGGGAATTTATAAGAGCGTTACTGATTTGAGTTAGCTTTCATGCTTATATATTAAACACCCATCCGCATTTCCTTATTAAATTATTCTTGTCCACAACTTTGGCAGATTGTGAATTTATATATTGGTGACAATTGTTGGCACGCTATGTTGTTATGATATTGGCACATATGGACTTGTTTGACGGATCGTTCGGGTGTTTGCACGAGATTTTTTTCGTGCTATTGTTGTTGTTGTTGTTGTTGTTGTTATTATTATTATTATTATTATTATTATTATTATTATTATTATTATTATTATTATTATTATTATTATATATTGCACATGTGGCGAGACAAGGTAGGTTATATCAGGTTTGCATATATGGTGAGACAGGGTAGGATGATTGTTAAAATGAGTATGCCGAGGAAAAGAGGACATTTACTATATTTATCGCACGAGCGGTGAGATAAGGGTGGTTATGTGGGGATTATATGTGATGGTCTGGGGTTGTTTATTGATGATGTTTTTGTGGTGGTGAAAAGGGGATATTCTAGTTTGCGCTTATGACTTCTTTATATGTGTCATGCATTTATACATAATTCATTGTGTGGTTTCTAACATGTTATTTTATGTCTTTGGTGTTACTTGATGATTTGGTTATCAAGATGGATTTACATATGTGGAGTTGTTATCTCGTATTCTGTTGAGTTGTTGGATGTTTAATGGATTGAAATAACAAGAAATTTTCTATCACAGATTACCTTATTTGATTTTTTATAAATTCCTCTTGAATATGTCATTGGTAATTGAAAAAGGTATGATATATGTTGTGGCATGAGGTCTTCATCATGCATGTATGGTATATGTTGTGGCATGAGGTCTTTGCCGTGAGGATATGGTATATGTTGCGGCATGAGGTCTTTGTCGTGTGAGGGTGATTGACATTGTGGGCATGAGATGTCATATATGTACGAAAGTAGGTGGGGAGGATGGCTATTTGTCAAATCTAATTAAAGTTAGGCATTTGTAAGATGCTATTGATTTGAGTTAACTTTCATGCTTATATGTTAAACACCCATCTTCATTTCCTTATTGAATTTTTCTTGTGCACAGCATTGGCAGGTTATGAATTTATGTTTTGGTGACAATTTTTGGCATTCTATGTTGTTATTATCATGGCACACATCGACTTATTGGATGGATTGTTCAGATGTTTGAACGAGATTCCTGCCATGCTCTTATTATTATTATTATTGATATTGCAAATGTGGTGAAACAAGGTGGGTTACATCAGGTTTGCACATGTGTCGAGACAAGATAAGATGATTGTAAAAATGCATGTGGCGAGGCAAGGAGGACATTACTTTATTTTTTGCACACTCGATGAGATAAGGGTGGCTATTTAGCGATGATATATGATGGTCTGGGCCGTTTATTGATGATGTTTGTGTGGTGGCAAAAGGGGGTACTCTTGTCTACCCTTATGACTCCTTTGTGTGTGCCGTGCATTTATATATCATTGTGTGGTTTCTAACCTGTCATTTTTTGCCTTTGGTGTTACTAGATGATTTGGTTATCAAGATAAATTTACATAAGTAGAGTTATTATCTCGTATTCTTCTGAGTTGTTAGATGAGTAATGGATTGAAATAAAAAGAAATTTGCTATCACGTATTACTTTATTTTATTTTTGATAAATTCCTCTTGAATATGTTATAGGTGACTGAAACAGGTATGAAATATGTTGTGGCACAAGTCCTTATCATGCAAGTATGGTATATGTTGTGGCACAAGGTCTTGCCGGCCGGATATGGTATATGTTGTGGCATGAGGTGTTTGTCGTGCAAGTATGATGGACAATGTGGGGACAAGATGCCATATGCGTACAAAGTCAACCAAAAGGTCAACATGGACTCGCTTTTCAGAACCCGACAAAACTCACAAATCCCGACTACCCATTTGAATATGAGTCCAAATATGCAAGTTTTATCCAAATCTGACTCCAAATCATGGTTCAAACCTAAACTATTCACATTCCAAAATCTAGCACAAACCCCCAAATTTTTTCCTATTTCAAATCCACTTTCTAAGTGTACAAATACATGAAGAATTGAGATACATAATCAAATCCAAGTATAAAATACTTACCCTCGATATTATGGTAAAAATCTCCACAAAAATCACGTCTAACCGAGCTCCAAAACTATAAAAAAATGAAAAATGAGTAAATCCTTGAAATAAAAGAGGTTTGCTAGGTATAGCACATCTGCGGCCAAAGAACCTCACATCAGGGAGTCTACTTTTGTGGTCCAAAATATCACATCTCTAAGCTCCCCACAACTGACTAAGCCTTGCAGATGCGGACCTCCACTTTACAAATGCGAAGCCCACATCTGCGGAAGTTCCTCGTAGAAGCGCCTCACGCAGCAGCGCCCAAAGTGGTACATTTGCAACACTTCCCCTAACAGTCTCCTTTCAAATCTACGAACCAACAACTTACCGGTGTGACTTTTCACATGCGAACCTACTTTCACAGGTGCAATGCACCAACATCAGACCTGCCAACAATCGCCAAATAGTCTATAACCCATCCGAGACACACCAAAGCCCTCGGGGACCCCATCCAATGACCCAACCAATAATTTTGAGTGTTGTAGCCTCATTCCCCATTTACTTCTTACTTTTATGCTCATTTATTATTATGTGACTTGCGGAGTGGTTGGTTCGGTTCTAGGGACATTACAGAATGAAATGAGACACTTGGTCTCAAGGTTGGAAGCTTAAGTTGAAAAGGTTGATCGGATGATGCATTATGTGTAAATGACTCGAAATGAAGTTTTAACGGTTCCAATATCTCCATAGGGTGATTTGGACTTAGGAGTATGTACAAATAGATTGTTGGTCTATGGTCGATTTAGGCTTGAAATCGAAAAAGTTAGAAAATTAGAGATTTTAAAAATTGAAAAGTTTGACTGAGAGTTGATTTTGTGGTTATCAAGCTCAGAATTTGGTTCTAGGAATCGGAGTAGGTCTGTAGTATCATTTATGACTTGTGTGCAAAATTTGAGGTAAATCGGACTTGATTTGATAGGTTTCGACATCGATTGTAGAAATTGAAATTTCCTAGTTTTCATTAAGCTTGAATTGAGGTATGATTTATTTTTTTTATTTTTTTTATTTGAGGGCTTCACTAAGTTCTTTTCATGCTTTAGGGCTTGTTGGTGTGTTTAGTTAAGGTCCTGGGGTCCTTGGGATGGTTTCAGACGGATAACGGATCAAATTTTAGACGTGAGAAAATGTTAAGGAGTGATGGATTGATGTAATGGCAGCTGCAAAGATAATGGTCCTAGATGCGAGGCCGCCTGTGTGTGGAGGTTATCACAGAAGTGGCCTGGAAGGAAGTGAGCAGTGGTCGCAAGTGCGAGGTTATTTTCTACACCTAGATGGTAGCAGATGCAGTGTATCGAGGGCTGAAGTAGAGTTAGGTCAGCTAGGGGACTTGCACCGGTGCCATGGTTTTTCTGCACGTGCGATAGCGCAGATAGAGGAAGGTCGCGCAAGTGCCAGAGCAGGAGTCGCCAGAAAAATCGCAAAAGCATAAGATTTGTCGCTTATGTGATATCGTTGATGCGGGTAATTTGATAATAGGTGCAAAAAGCCCCGGACAGTGTTTAAATGTTGGGTTTCGAGGTTTTTATCATATCTTGACTTTACAAACTCGGATTAAGGCGATGTTTGAGAGAGATTTTGAGGGATTTCATGAGGTAAGTCACTTGTGATCATTTTTATTCAATAATATTATTTCCCGTTTGTAGGGGCCAAGGTGCAACTCATACAGCACCTAGAGCATCATTTGAAGATCCACCGGTTGCGACAGCTCAGGAGTAGGTTCTAGATATGGTTGAGCTAGTGGGGCCAGTTCAAGCACCAATTGTGCCCATTGTGATTCTAGGCCTTTAGGAGGCTTTAGCTCAGATATTGACTGTGTGCACTAGCCTTTCTCAGTCAGTTTCAATTCAAATCATGTCAGCCCCTTCTCAGGCCAGGGGAGGTACTAAGACTCGCGTCGCCGGTACTCTAGAGCAAGTGATGCAGGGACTTCAAACTTCGGGGGTACTGATGATGTCCAAATCCACTATAAAAAGTAAATGGACACGGTCGCATGCAATATAATTTACCCAACTCTGAGTTAGGGTCGAATCCTACAGAGAACAATATGTAGGTGATTAGGAATGTAAGAGAATTATCACTTGTTAGGCAATGCCAAACACAAAGAATTGTTTTGAGAAATTATTTATACCTAAATGTGAGAATGTAAACTAACCAAGAAAGCAGGTAAAATGATCAATGCATACAAGTATGAATGCATCAGGAAATACTCTCAAGTAAAGTCCAATGTATTTCACGATTTTACGATTATGAACGAGTTTATGTTAATTAGCCACGGGTAATAATTTTATATTAGCTTCTTCCAAAAATTAACAAGACTTCCTAATTGAATTAACCGTGAAACAATTAAGAGATTAAGAACACCCGGAATGGCTACAAGTAGTTCAATCCTTTCCCTAGGTAGAATCTATAAAATAAGGGTTAAAGTCTCAAGTTCTTGTTAATGTATCTTTCCCAACCCCGAATAATCTTTCCCAAAATTAATTTGAAGTTAATGGGTGAGTCCTAGGGTTAGATAATCCCTTTGAAAATATTAAAGAACAAGAATAATTAGAGTAACAATAACTCACTTCATAAAAGAATAAAAACCATTCAATACATAAGCACAACAAGGTATTTAATCCACACTTTAAATATTAATATTCACATAAACAAGAATCAAGTATTGCATAAAATAATATACACTTAGATATACAATACAAAATAAGAAAATGAAGAAATAATCATAAATGATTAAGAAATTCTCAACCAAAAGCTTGAAATCTTCAAGACGAAAGTGTATGTGCAAATCCTAGCTTCCCGCCTTGTTCTCTCTAGTGTTTTGAACTGAAAATATGCCAAAATATTTTTACAAATGAGCTGGTTTAGGTATTAAATGGATTAGGGTTGAGAACATGTGAAATGCCTCAATTGCCCAGGTCTGATGCCCGTTGACCACACATGTGGTAGTATACACACAGGTGAGTCTCCGCAGATGGGAATGTCAAATAAACTCTGTCACTCAGATGTGGTCCACAAAGCACAGATGCACAATCGCAAAAGCGGTAATCTAACCACAAATGCGATTTCTTGCAAGATCACTCATTTTCGCAGATGTGGGCCTGTTCGCGCAGAAGTGGAGTCGCTTCTGTGACCAATCTTTTACAGATGCGGGATCACATGGGAGTTTTCCATGGTTTTCACCCTTTTTGCTTAATTCTATTCCAATTGAATTCAAATTACTTCATGACATTATTTACCTAAAAATCTAACAGTACACACCATAAACGACCTCATATTATAGTTAAAGGACATAGAAACTAAAGAAAAGAGACTAGAATGAGGGTACAATCACCACTCATCAGGTACTACCAGCCCAGAATGTCATCCTTCATCATTCCGTAGGGCAGAGTCAAAGGATGATCAAGACTTCTTGAATAGGTGCCAATGGATTCTTTGCACGGCGAGTATTCTAGAGATTAGTGGAGTCTCATTTACTACTATCCAGCTATCAGGGCTACCTTTAGATGGTAGAAGGTGTATGAGAGGTGAAATCCATTTAGTGAAACACCACTTTCATAGCATAAGTTCTCCGTTCTCGTCTTGGAGAAGTTTCTGTGATATACTCCCAAGGAGAAGGCTTAGGCAGATCGAGAAGCTACATCAGGAGGGCATTTCTGTGACCCAGTATGAGATGATTTTTAGAGTTGGCTCGTCATGCAGTTTGGTTGTTTCCCATCGAGGGGGAGAGGATTAGGAGGTTCATTGATGTCCTCCATGACTCGGGAGTGTGTATCAGGTGCTATATTTGATGAGGTGGTTGATATTGCTCGGCGACTAGAGATGGTCCGTAGTCAGGAGCGTAAAGAGAGGGAAGGAAAGAGACCTCATGGTTTGGGTGTTTTTAGTGGTGTTCCTTCTAGGGGCAATCCTACTAAAGTAGGGGTTGTCCTTATACGCCCGCTCAAATGGCGGGTCCAGCTAATCGGGATGCATCATCGAGCCATAGTTCATATATTGATTGTCTGGGTCAGTCATCTCTCACTCCTCTCCCGTCTTAGAGTTAATCTTGTGCACCTTCAGCTCAGGGTTCATATGCATTAAATTCTTCTAGCAATTATTCAGGTACTCGTAGCCTAATATAGTTCCCACCACCACTAGGGAGTTGCTTCGAGTGCGGGAAGTTTGGGCATATGTGGATAGAGTGTCCCCATCTCTCGGGAGGTCCTGTTCAGCAGAGGGTTTATGTTATAACTTCCAAACTAGTTGTTATACCATTTGCCCAACCAGTTTGGGGTCGAGCTCAGGCAGCCACAAGTCTCCCTAGAGGGGGAGGCCGATCAGGTGGTGGTTAGGCCCGATTCTATGTTATTCATATCAAGCCAGATGTCGTTGCTTCAGATGCAGTGATCACATGTATTGTCTCAGTGTTCCATAAAGATGCTTCCACATTATTTGACCCTGGTTCTGTGAGTCCTTAGTTTCACTTGTTCAGGTATCTATGCCGGTAGGTGATACTATTATTGTGGATCGTGTATATCGGTCATATGTAGTGACTATTGGGGGATTGGACACTAGAGTTGATCTTTTATTACTTAGTATATTTGATTTTGACATGATCTAGGGTATGGATTGGTTGTCTCTGTGCCATGCTATTTTGGATTGTCACGCTAAGACCGTGAGGTTGGTGATGTGGGGTTTTCGAGAATTTAGTGGAGGGGGTTATCTAGATTATGCTCCCAGCAGGGTGATTTCTTATTGGAGGCCTAACTCATGATTGGAAAGGGTGTCTATCATATTTGGCCTTTTGTGGGGGATGTTGGTGTTGATACCCCTATTATTGACTATGTTCTGATGGTGCGAGACTTTTCGAATGTGTTACCTACAAACTTGATGGTCATGCCACCTAACAGAGATATTTACTTTGGTATTAACTTGGTGCCGGATACTCAGCCCATTCTATTCCTCTGTATCATATGACACCGGCTAAGTTGAAGGAATTGAAAGAGCAGCTTCAGGAAATTTTTTATAAGGGTTTTATTAGGCCTAGTGTGTCTCCTTGGGGTGCACGAATTCTGTTTGTGAAGAAAAAGGATGGTACTATACGGATGTACATCGACTATAGGTAGTTGAACAAAGTCAAAATCAAGAACAAGTATCACTTACAGTGCATTGATGATTTATTTGACCAGCTTCAGGGAGCGAAGGTGTTCTCTATGTTTGATTAGAGGTCTGGGTATAACCAGTTGAAGATTCGGGACTCGGATATTCTAAATATGGCATTCAAGACACATTATGGTCCTATGATTTCCTTATGATTTCTTTGGGTTGACCAATGGCCTAGCAGCACTCATGCATCTGATGAACAACGTATTTCAGCCATATCTCGACTCGTTTGTCAAAGTATTCATTGAAGATATCATGGTATATTGACGTATTCAGGAGGAGGGCCCAATATTTGAGGATTGTATTACAATGGCTAATGGAAGAGAATATTTATACCAAGTTCTCCAAGTGTGAGTGTTGCCTTAGTTTGGAGGCGTTCTTGGGGCACGTGGTATCCAGTGAGTAAATTAAGGTTGATCCAAAGAAGATAGAGACGATTTAGAGTTGGTCCAAATCATCCTCAGCTACTTATGTTCGAAGCTTTCTCGGCTTGCCCAGTTATTATCGTGACTTCATGGAGGGTTTCTCGTCTATGGCTACGCCTTTGACCAAATTGACCCAGAAGGGTGCTCTATTTAGGTGGTCGAATGAGTATAAGGAGAGCTTTTAGAAGCTTAAGACTGCCTTGAATACAACTCCAGTTTTAGTTTTCCCTTCAGCTTCTAGCTCTTATAGAGTGTATTGTGATGCTTCTCAAATTGGTAATAGGTGTGTCTTGATGTAGGAGGGTAGAGTGATTTCTTATGCTTCACACCAGTTTTAACCCAATCAGAAGAACTACCATATTCATGATTTGGAGTAGGCAGCCATTGTTCATGCATTGAAGATTTTGAGTAATTATTTATATGGTGTGTCTTGTGAGGTATTTACAGCTCATCAAAGCCTCCAACACTTGTTCAAATAGAACTATCTATATTTGAGGCATTGGAGATGGTTGGAGATGCTAAGGGACTATAATATTACCATTCTATATCATCCTGGGATGGCCAATGTGGTGGCCGATGCCTTGATTAAAAAGGCGGTGAGTATGGGTAACCTTACATTTATTCGTGTTGGTGAGAGACCATTTATAGTTAATGTGTTGGCCTTAGCTAACCGGTTCGGGAGATTAGATGCTTCAGAGCCTAACCGATTCTATCTTGTATGGTTTCTCAGTCTTCCTTATGTGATTGCATAATAGAGCACCAGTAGATGATCCTCATTTGCTTGTCCTTAAGGACTCGGTTCAGCACTGTGATGCCAAGGATATTACTATTGGGGATGATAGGTCTGTTAGTATTTATGCCGTTCACTAGAGGGGGGGGTGAATAGTGAGGCACGAGAATATTGAAATATTGCGGAATTTAAAATTGCAGGAGTAAGTAAATACGATAATTGAAATAATCAAGAAAGAACACACCGTATTTTATCCTGGTTCACCACAACCCGTGGCTAGTTCAGTCCCCGAGAGACTCTCTCGAGATTCCACTATCTTCGTCAAGCTTATGGGTGCTTAACAAACCGTTACAGTTGCTCAAGGATACCACACCTTAAGACTTCACTTGCTTGAGGATACCTCACCCCAAGACTTCAACCACTAAGACTTTGGGTACTTAGCAAACCCGACAAATGAGAAGATATGTTCTTCTCAAACAACTCTCTTTTACAACAAATACTCTCTCAATAGAGTGGATAAAGAGAAACAAAATAAGCTCTATGAACAACACAAAGTTGTCTATCAAATGGCTCAACAAAAGCTCTAAAATGATGCTTGAAAATGATCAATATGTATATAAATATATGCAGGAGTTGTGTGTTTAAAATCAGCTCAAAAGACCTCTTTTTATAGGTGAAAAAGTAGTGCTGACCGTTGCTTAATTGACAAATCAAATCCCTGATTCTGTGCTCAAACAATCGATTGTTTGGAGGTGACAATCGATTGTCTGACCAACGTTCAAAAAAGATTCCTGATTTTAGGCTAAACAATCTATTGTTAAACCTGAATAATCGATTGTCTTCAACGTTCAAAAATCAATTTAGGATTCTGTGGGAACGGTCAATAAATAATCGATTGTATGAAGGACAATCGATTGTTCATAATCGATTGTGACAACGACAATCGATTGTTTTGATATTTAAAAACTTCGGTTGCACTGTCTCAAAATAGTCGATTGTTAAAGTAGACCATCGATTGTCAACAATCGATTGTTAAAGTATACAATCGATTATGTTGTTCCAGTGTTCAAAACTTTGGCAACGGTCAATTATATACCCTTGATATACACTTGATATACACTGTGTATACCAGAGTATACCAGAATTGAAAACTTACTTCAAAACCCATTTTGGTTGAAATGAAAACGTTAAAATCATTTTGTTTGAAGTATATATTAAAATATTTATGATATATATAATTTAATAAAGTGATTTTATGCATGTTTATGATGACCTAATGTTGAGCCAAAGGATAAGATAACTTAAACGTTGTCCTTACATTGGTTCTATTAAACGACCTACGTCTTGGGTCTTCGGTCTTGAACTTCTTTGGCTCGTTCATGCAATTTCGTCATCAGTATGCTTCTCGCCATTTGATTATACACTTGACTTCATTGTTTGTCATTCATCAAAACCTATACCTGAAAATCATGCTCATACAACCAAAGCGCACATATCAAAGGTATACATGATTTTCAACAATTTCCCCCTTTTTGATAATGACAAACAACGGAAGATATGCATATTGAATTCCCCCTAAATTCATGCTATATCTCAACATACAATTTATGCAAACAATTCATAGAAATCAATTCAATATAATTCCCCCTTAATTGAATATTCCCCCTCAATTAAGGCATGCATATCGCCCATAGTCTTCCCCCTTTTGGCATTAGCAAAAAGACTATACCAAAAAAAAATTAAACCATTGACGATACCAATCGTTATAAACAAGATCATATCAAATGTTAGTAAATGGCATACTAATGATAACGGTCATTTTTCTCAACAATATCAATTGTTATTTTAAACTAAGAATGTTCATCAAAACATGAATCAATCAATTATTATAAACCAAATTGATACTAATTGTTATTCAAAAAGAACTGATTAAAGCATGTATCAACCAAAACTGATATAGATTATTTGCACATATCAACTCATTGTGTTTTTATTCAAAATACGATAACTAACCGACGTTCCCCCTTAATGCATTAAGGTTTTGTGCTTGGTGCATCCACTACAATATTGTAGTCTTCAAGCACACCTGCAAAAAGAACCTAAAAATAGATTTTTGGTACCCAACTTCTTTTGGGTCCTTGGGGGTTAGGATAATAACAATTATAATCAACACATAAATTTCTATGTTTAGCAAAACAAACGGGTGCAATGTGTCCTACCCGATTACAATAATGACATATAACATTAGGATTGTGCATATGTCTAGGTTGAGCCAAATGCGTTCTAGGTGATCTAAAGTCATTCCTAGACGTTGAAATTCCTAGAGTCATCTCTAGGTGGTCTAGAATAATTATTCCTAGACTTATTAGCAAAAATCCTAGAATCATTTCTAGGTTGCGCAACTCCATTTCTATCATGATTCTTATTCATTTTACGCCTATAGTTATTCCTAGGCTTCTTCTTCTTTGTTTCAGCTTTAGGAATATCAACACTACGTGTTTCTAGTGCTTTCCTAAGTTCTGTGTTCTCTAGTTTTAAAGAACTACAAGAAGAACAATTTGAACATGTATCAATAGAAGAAGCTTCATTCAATTCCTTGATTTTATTTTTAAAAACAGCAATGTCATTTTCCAAAAATTTGTTTTCTTGTTCTAAAACTTCAATTTTGTTTTTAAGAACACCATTTTCATTAGTCAATTTTTCAAAATCTATTTCTTTCAAAGAAGAGGATTTTTCAAAATCTTTTTCTTGTAAAGAAAGTGTTTTCTGAAAATCTGTTTGCAAAGAAAGTGATTTCTGCAAAGAAAGTGATTTCTGCAAAGAAAGTGATTTCTGCAAAGAAAGTGATTTCTTCAATTCTTTTATCAATTTGGAAGCATTGACAAATTCACCATAAAATTCATCATAGGCATTTTGTAAATCTTCAAATGACTGAGAGTTAGATGTACTTACCTCTTCTTCTCCGTTTGCCATGAGATATAATGCGCCGGCTTCATTGCCCGAGCTGTCTGAGTCCCGTGATACGCGCCTATGGTGTTTCCTCTTTTTCTTGTCCTTCTTCAAAGACTTACAAAACTTTTCAAATATATCACTGGAAGTATTTTCATCATCCCTTTCCGAATCACTTACCTCTTCTCTTTTAGAGGATGAGGCTTTGAAGGCAAAATTCGAATCACTTCTAAGATAAGGATTAAGAATTGTGCTATCATAAGTTTCGAGGTTACCTCTT
The DNA here is from genome assembly GCA_034376525.1 of Nicotiana benthamiana. Taxonomy (NCBI): domain Eukaryota; kingdom Viridiplantae; phylum Streptophyta; class Magnoliopsida; order Solanales; family Solanaceae; genus Nicotiana; species Nicotiana benthamiana. The sequence continues at coordinate 109,753,981 of CM067326.1, read as the reverse complement.
AGTCCATCAATTGTGATATTTGTGTATTCCATCGACTCTTGGATGGCATTGGCTTTGGAACGCCATTCGGGAGTGAGACTCCGTAGGACTTTTCGAACAAGATCTTTGTTCGTGTAAACTTTCCCGAGAGCATGGAGATCGTTGACGATTCTTAAAAATCTTTCAAACATAACACCAATAGGTTCCTTCTCCATTTTAAAAGTTTCATATTTATGAGTTAGAAAATCAATTTTGGATTCTCGGACTTGAGGCGTACCTTCATAAATGATCTCGAGTTTGTCCCACATCTCCTTGGCGGTTGTGCAGCAAGAGATTTTCCGATAGTCATTCGGATTCACCGCACAATATAATACATGGATGGCCCTTGCATTATTTTCAACTATCTTCATGTCCTTGGCATCATATTCATCTTCCTTCTTTGGAACCGTGATTTCTCCAACTTTCTTTGTCGGCATTGGTTCACCGTTTTTGATGATTTGCCACAAACGAAAATTGTTTGCTTTGAGGAAGATACTCATCCGCCCTTTCCAATATGTATAGTTTGTTCCGTCAAATAGTGGAACGCAAGTGGTGGATTGTCCTTCATTCATCATTCCTGCTTTCAATATTCTATACACAAAAATATATATAGCTCTCAACCGGTTAAGGCTTTCAGAGAGTTAGGCTCTGATACCAATTATTAGTATTTATGCCGTTCACTAGAGAGGGGGGGGGGGGTGAATAGTGAGGCACGAGAATATTGAAATATTGCGGAATTTAAAATTGCAGGAGTAAGTAAATACGATAATTGAAATAATCAAGAGAGAACACACCGTATTTTATCCTGGTTCACCACAACCCGTGGCTAGTCCAATCCCCGAGAGACTCTCTCGAGATTCCACTATCTTCGTCAAGCTTACGGGTGCTTACCAAACCGTTACAGTTGCTCAAGTATACCACACCTTAAGACTTCACTTGCTTGAGGATACCTCACCCCGAGACTTCAACCACTAAGACTTTGGGTACTTAGCAAACCCGACAAATGAGAAGATATGTTCTTCTCAAACAACTCTCTTTTACAACAAATACTCTCTCAATAGAGTGGATAAAGAGAAACAAAATTAGCTCTATGAACAACACAAAGTTGTCTATCAAATGGCTCAACAAAAGCTCTAAAATGATGCTTGAAAATGATCAATATGTATATCAATATATGCAGGAGTTGTGTGTTTAAAATCAGCTCAAAAGACCTCTTTTTATAGGTGAAAAAGTAGTGCTGACCGTTGCTTAATTGACAAATCAAATCCCTGATTCTGTGCTCAAACAATCGATTGATTGGAGGTGACAATCGATTGTCTGACCAACGTTCAAAAAACAGATTCCTGATTTTAGGCTAAACAATCTATTGTTAAACCTGAATAATCGATTGTCTTCAACGTTCAAAAATCAATTTAGGATTCTGTGGGAACGGTCAATAAATAATCGATTGTATGAAGGGACAATCGATTGTTCATAATCGATTGTGACAAAGACAATCGATTATTTTGATATTTAATAACTTCGGTTGCACACTGTCTCAAAATAATCGACTGTTAAAGTAGACATCAATTGTCAACATCGATTGTTAAAGTATACAATCGATTATGTTGTTCCAGTGTTCAAAACTTTGGCGACGGTCGATTATATACACTTGATATACACTGTGTATACTAGAGTATACCAGAATTGAAAACTTACTTCAAAACCCATTTCTGTTGAAATGAAAACGTTAAAATCATTTTGTTCGAAGTATATATTAAAACAAATGTTATGATATATATAATTTAATAAAGTGATTTTATGCATGTTTATGATGACCTAATGTTGAGCCAAAGAATAAGATAACTTAAACGTTGTCCTTACATTGGTTCTACCAAACGACCTACGTCTTGGGTCTTCGGTCTTGAACTTCTTTGGCTCGTTCATGCAATTCCATCATCAGTATGCTTCTCGCCATTTGATTATACACTTGACTTCATTGTTTGTCATTCATCAAAACCTATACCTGAAAATCATGCTCATACAACCAAAGCGCACATATCAAAGGTATACATGATTTCCAACAAGGTCATTGCGGATGTAGGGTCGGATTTGTGTGCCTAATGTAGATGGACTGCGTAGGTTATTTCTTATGGAGGCCTATAGGGGTATTCTTTCATTCGAGTGCGGCAAAGATGTATCAAGACTTGAGGCAGCACTATTGGTGAAGAAGAATGAAGAAGGATATAGTGGGGTTTGTAACCCCGGGTGTAAATTATCTGCTGGTGAAGTATGAGCATCAGAGATTGGGTGGATTATTTCGGAGGCTTAGTATTCAGGAATGGAAATGGGAGCCTATCACCATGGATTTTGTAGTTGGGCTCCCACAGACTTTGAGGAAGTTTGATGCTATTTGGGTGATTGTGGATTGGTTGACCAAGTTTGCTCATTTCATTCCAATTGGGACTACCCATTCTTCGAAGCGATTGGTTGAGATTTAAATTTGTGAGATTGTTCGCCTTCACGTTGTGTCGTTGTCCATCATTTCAGATTGGGACACATAGTTACATTGCAGTTTTGAAGAATAGTGCAGTGAGAGTTGGACGCATAGGTTGAGTTAAGTGCAGCATTTCACCATCAGATGGACGGACAGTCCAATCGCGCTATTTAGATATTCAGGGATATGCAACGTGCTTGTGTCAAAGATTTTGGTGGTTCATGGGATTAGTTTCTGCCGTTCGCAGAGTTTGCCTACAACAATAACTACTAATCGAGCGTTCAAATGGCTTTGTATGAGGCTTTGTATGAAAGACTCTATCACTCTCTAGTGGGATATATTGAGCTACGTGAGGCTAGGCTATTGGGTACAGACATGGTTCAGGATGCTTTTGACAAGGTTAAATCAATTCAGGATCAGCTTCACATGAGATAGTCTAGACAGTAGAGTAACGTCGATCAGAAGGTTTGGGATGGTTCTTACATGGTGGGGGAGAAGTTACTACTCAAGGTTTCACCCATGAAGGGTGTTATAAGGTTCGGGAAGAAGTTCAAGTTGATCCCTCGGTATATTGGGCCGTTTGAGGTGCTTTAGAGGATTGGAGAGGTGTCCTACAAGCTTGCCTTGCTGCCTAGTCTGTCGAGTCCTCATCCAGTGTTTCATGCTTCTATGCTCTGGAAGTATGTCGGCGATCCGTCTCATGTTTAGGATTTCAGCAGGGTTCAGTTGGATGGTGATTTGACTTATATGCGGAGCCGGTGTCCATTTTAGGTCGGCAGGTTCGAAAGTTGAGGTCAATAGATATAGCTTCAATAAAGGTGCAGTGGAAAGGTCAGCCAATTGAAAAGACTACTTGGTAGATTGAGCGGGAGATGCAGAGAAGATATCCATGCCTATTTGAGACTTCAGGTATGTTTCTAGACCCGTTCGAGGACGAACATTTATTTAAGAGGGGGAGGATGGAATAACACGGTTGGTCGTTTTTAGTGTTGTAGCCCGTTACCTAATTACTACTTATTTTAAGCTCACTTATCATTTTGTGACTTGCCCGAGTAGTTGGTTCGGTTCCGGGGACATTATAGAGTGAGACGGCATACTAAGTCTCAAGGGTTGAAGCTTAAGTTGAAAAGGTTGATCGGATGTTGAATTTGTGTAAACAACTTCGGAATGAAGCTTTGATAGTTTCGATATCTCCATTAGGTAATTTTGGACTTAGGAGTGTATACAAATAGTGAATTGTAGGTCATGGTTGATTTTAGGCTAGAAATCACGAAAATTGGAAAATTTAGAAATTGAGAAGTTTGACGGAGAGTTGATTTTGTGGTTACCAGGCTCAGATTTTGGTTTTAAGAGTTGGATTAGGTCCTTTTGCATTATTATGACTTGTGTGTTAAATTTAAGGTCAATCATACTTGATTTGATAGGTTTCGTCATCGATTGTAGAGGTTGGAATTTCCTAGTTTTCATTAAGAATGAACTGATGTGCGATTCGTCTTATTACTGTTGTTTGATGTGATTTGAGGGCTCAACTAAGTTTGTATCATGCTTTAGGACTTGTTGGTGTGTTTGACTGAGGTATTGGGGTCTTCGAGTTGGTTTCAGATGGCTAACGCATCAAATTTTGGACTTGATAAAATGCTGAAGAGTGCTGGACTGGTTTAATCGCACATGCGGAGGTCATGGTCGCAAGTGCATGGAGGGCATCGCAGAAGCGGCCTAGAAGGAAGTGAGTAGTGGTCGCAGGTGAGAGGTTATTTTCCACACTTGCGTGGTCGCAGATGCGGCGGATTGGGCGTTGAAGTGGCATTAGGTCAGCCATGGGCCTTGCATATGTGCCATGGTATTTTCCGCACCTGCGAGAGCGCAGATGCGGAGAAGGTCGTGCAGAAGCAGGAGTCGCTAGGAGAACTGCAGAACCAAAGGATTTGTAACTTTTACGACACCGCATATTCATGTTTCGCATCCCTTTTTCTCTCGAAATCGGGTTTATGACATTTGGGAGGACAACTTATTCCTTTCCAAAATTGGGTTTGGTTAGAAGAGTCGCCACCTAATGTTTAAGGTGCATTAGGAGACCAATAGAGTTTTAACTCTAAATTTGCTTGAATAACCAGAGATTGGGTAAGGACTTGAAATTATCCCAAGGGGAAGGTGTTAGGAACCCCTCTGAATTCACTAGTGTGATTCCCTGCCAGACTATTTGAGTACAATTAGCATATAGACAAATAGGGCTCAAATAAAAGGGGATTTCATCATATAATGGTTTACAAACAAATGAAGTTAGAAAGAACTAAAGAAAGAAGATTTTTTCTTAAGGAAGAGTTTGAAATTGCTTAAAAAACAAGATGAGGAAAAGGGGTCTTAGGTTTATTAACAATATGGATCACCCCATACAATGCCCAATAATCACTCCTCAATGAGGGGCTATGCATGGCAGTATCGCGTGGTCATCATATCCATATCTACCTTTCCCACCCTGTTAAGGTATTAAAGCGCGTAATGGTCTCATTTACTTATTGGATGCTATTACCCATCCCAATCCTATCAGTCCCGGAGGCATTTAGGATTACTAGTCCTAAAGGGGTCTTAGGTTTATTAACAATATAGATCACCCCACACAATACCCGGTAATCACTCCTCAATGAGGGGCTGCGCGTGGCATTGTGGTGTGGTCATCATATCCATATCTACCATTTCCACCCTGTTAAGATATTAAAGCGCGTAATGGTCTCATTTACTTATTGCATGTTATTACCCGTCCCAATCCTATCAGTCCCGGAGGCATTCTAGATTACTAGTCCTAAATGGGAAGGACATTTAGGTGTATTTGTGGTTTAAAAGGTAAACAATTCTACGAAGGCATACAAAAATATGAATAGCAAGTTGAGGGAAAGCATATATCAAGTAAAAAGGCTTAGATATACCTCCTTTAAACAGAAAAAGCACATAATTAGCATGACTTACACATACTTTTTAGGGTATGATTAAGAACTAAGCATGAAAATATCTAAAGGTTGAGGCAAACTGATTTATTATATAATTCAGATAAGAAGTCCCAATCAGGCCGGCCTGTTGGTTGTAGTTGTTAACAAAACTGATTTAATTTAAACCTTACCCTAAGGCTTGCCTAAGTGGGACAAGGATCTATAGGCATGGTATCTGTTGAATTCAGAAAGCAATAATAATAAATTTAATATGCACTTGTTAAAAGATAGTCAGATTATTAAAGAAAGGCAAATTTTTACGAAGGTTATAAGTTCTGTGAATGATGATACATCGTTATTACTGGTTTTAGCCTTATACGTGAATGGGGTGATTCAGATTTTGATTTATAGTTCCTATTGACATGCTTTCTATGTGTTGCTGATTTTTATCCTTTTTATAGATATAGTGAAAATGCAGAAGCCTTATTGACATGATATCTAGATGTTGAATTTTATTTGATGCATATGAACATGATATCTAATTGCAGTTTATTCGTTTAAGACCTATGAACATGATTGCTAGATGAGGAATGGATATGCAAGATTCAGAAGGATCTATAGGCATATTTCTATATGCATATGCATAATTCAGATTTTTAGAAATACTTATGGGCAAGATATCTATGCAGAATTCAGAAACGCCTATAGACATGATATCTATGTGAGAAATGCAGAATTCGGAAATATCTATAGATATGATATCTACCCTTTGTATACATAGTTACCCGCCCTTTTTCACTAGCCATCCCCAGAGTTTATTACAAATTATTACAGCTCAAAAAATAAGTTAAAGAATACATCAAAAATCAAAAGTACAACCAAGGAAAGCCTGATTCAGACTTCATGTTTGAAATATGAGGTAAACCAACTCCAAGAGATCATGATCCAAAGAATTTCTCCCATTTAGATGTGTCAAAATTCCCTAAGAGCCTCAAAGAGGACTCCCGGGAAATGCTCACACCCAAATACATTATCAGATTAGGACAAGTGCAGTATAGAAAGGCCAGCCCTCAAGTATCCAAGTTCAAAGGGAGCTCAAGGTCCCAAGGCAAGGCTCACGAGAGGGGGGCAGAACTTAAGAGACTAAGAGAGAGTGCAAGTGCGGAAGTAGAATTCTGAGGGGGAATAGGGGAAAAGGAGAAGGAAATAAGTACATATAAGGGGTTCAGGGGATAGGGAAATTGAAAGAGGCAAAGCGCAGGCTGTAGGCATACCCAACAATGGAATGCTAGCATACAATAAGCTTGTCCAAACACACATTAATAGAGGCTAGGATCCCAAGGGATCAGGTTTGGTTCATGGGCAACAACTTACATATTGTCATGCTCCAATCCATAGCTTAAGCACACAAGGGTTGGGGGATAGGGATTCATGATGGAAACAGGTAGAAAAAATCAGCATGCTAATTTGAGTGTTGAACTATACAGAAACAGTAAGTAGACATGGATACAAAAGCAGTAAATAAATACATTGTTGTGATGATTAAAGCTTAAATCAGGACATACCAGTTTCAAAGAAACAAAATAGAGAAAAGCAATAGGTCTTGTAAGCAGGCCACAGTATAGACAAGAAGAGAGGAGACTATTGTGTATAAGTGTGAGTTTAAAAAGATTGTCTGTTGGTTTGTGAAAGAGTCGTGCATGTATAGTGTGAAATCAAGTAGAAATAAGGTAAGAAAACAGTTAAGGAACTGATTATCAATTAAGAATCAATTACACAAGACTTCCTTTAATTAAGGAATTCAGATTCAAACAGTAAAAGTTATTTAAGGAAAGAAATCAAACAAGCTTCTTTTGTGCAAAGTAGGCAATTAAGGACAAACACATAAAAAGATATTTAAGGAAAAAATTTTGGAATACACGGTTGTACAAATAAGGTAAGAAATCAAATACTAGCCAGTAAATCAAGAGTCAAAGATTTTGTAATTATTGGTCCATGAATGAACCAAGTCTGAAAAGCTGAGAAAGGTTTTAACTTAAATCGAGTTACAGGGAAATCAACAAACAAGGAAATAAACCAATCAGACCTATTTAGAAGGAACTTTTAACTAATCACAAATTTGAAAGTCATTTTAGAGGGAAGTTTATCACATATAAAGAGTATATAAACATGTTAAGTTGAAAGAAAATGTCGTGCCTTTGCAAAAATCAGTAGATAATAGACTACAGGAGCATGGTTGTCATATAGGTCAGTAATGTAGAAGAGAAGTAGCATCTAGTAGCAAGCAAAAGATCCAGTGTAAAAGACCTTAGAAGAGTTTAGAAAAAGTCAGAATCACATGAAAAGAAAGGATTTCAAAACTCAGTTCAGAGGCTCGAAATAGGTCTAAAAGAGTTAGGGTTTTAAAATATAAACCAGTTCAAGCAAATCACATAGCCAGCGGTTTCCGAACTTGGAAGAACCCCCAAATTCTAGGGTTTCTACCATCAATCGAGTGCAGAGATGAGAGGACAAGTAATTAAGTCGAAACAGGTTCAGAGGTCTTAGAACTGAAACGTTTAACATGTTCCTTTCAGCAACGGAATCTCATGAAAAAGATGATAAAAATGTAACATGCGAAACACAGTAGAAGAGCCCAAAGAAAAAATAATAGGAGAGACTAGCACGAAACATGATGCAAAGAAATTGACGAGAACAATAGGAGAAGCATATAAAGAAGTATTAGAAGAAACTTAACTAGAACACAGTAGAAGAAACTTAATAAGAACCACTCAAGAACACAGTAAGAGAAAATACAGTAGAAAAAACACACAAGAACATAGTAGAGTAAAATACAATAGAAAAAATACACAAAAGAAAGAGAAAATCAGAGAAACATCTAAATATCTCAGAAAAACCCTAAATCGGAAAAAGAAATGGTTTTGAATGTATAGTTTTTAAAGGACTTTGAGAAAAATGCTTAAGAGCTGTAGAGCAAACCACAAATATACAACGGATCTAAAAAACAGAAAAACCTCGAAGGTGTCGGGTTGTAGAAGAACCCCAATAGTGAGAAAGGCTTGGAAAAGTCACTGATCTAAACCGGAGAAGTCAAAATCAGGCTCGAACAACCATGGCGTGCTGGAGAAAGGCCGAAGAAGGCTACAGAACTCGAATCAAATGAAGCTAGGACCGAGCTTATTCATGGTCATACCTTGATATTACAATAACCAGGCATGTAGGGGCCATAGGAGGCGGGAATAGGAACCCATAGGCTTGGCAGCCATGGATTCCGATGGCTTTTAGGGCGGAAGTAGTGGAAGGCGGTTACGATTTGAGAAGCTTCGATGGAGAGTTGAAAGAGCGGGGGAGGGGGTTCAAAGGCGGCTGGAGATACAAAGTGATTGCGTTTGGGGTAAGGGTAAATTAAAAAGGAAAGATTAAAACGTGGTTGTTGATCATTTTGATCAACGACCTGGATTAAATGGGGATCCGGGCGGGTTATGTAGAAGGGTCGTGGGTCGAGTAATTTTAGGAATTGGCATGGAAACTTTAAATTGAAATTGGGTTCAATTGGGGGGGGGGGGGGTTAATTTAAGGCTATAATTGATATACATGGGGCTAGTATGTAAATAGTCACTTTTTCCTTATTTATTTTATAAAATATAGTAAATAGTTTCTAAATATAAATTAAAGGTACTAAAGTAAGTAATAATACATAATTATTAAATTAAAAATACTGGAGTTGATTAAATATAAACACAATTAGATCTTAAAAGAGGCTAATATTGCAATTATATGCAATTTAGCTTTAAAATACTAAATAAATTTATAAAAATATGCAAAATTATGTTAACTATATTCTAATAATATATGAGAATCCAATAAGTGAATCACCTGAATGATAATTTTCGAGACAATTATTGGGTTTTTCTTGATAAAATACGGTAATAAATTGTTTTAAAAATATTTGAACAGTTAAAAAAAAATAATAGTAAAACCTTGGGATATATATATATATATATATATATATATATATATATATATATATATATATAGGCTATTTTGAAGGTATTTTACATTTAAAAAATACAGAAAAAATTGGGTCTCAACAGCGGGTAAGTTGGTCGCAGGTGCTAAAAGCCCTGGACAGAATATAAACGTTGGATTTCGAGTTTTTTATCATTTCTTCATTTAGCAAACTCGGATTAAGATGATTTTTGAGAGGGATTTCGGGAGGTTTCTTGAGGTAAGTGACTTGTGATCATTCTATTCAATAATATTGTCTCCCTATTGAGTGGTGATTTGGCATCCGAATTTAGTAAATTTGGTGTGGTTGGACACATGGTTGAATGGGCTTTCTGTTTTGTAAATTTTATCAAATTTTGAGAGGTGGGCCCGGGGTTGACTTTTGAGTTGTTTTTTTGACTTCTCAATAAGAACTTGGTACTTTCATATGGAAATTAACTCCTTTAACTCGTGTTAATTGTATCAAATTTTTTGTGGCTAGATTCGAGGAATTTGGAGGCTGATTCGCAAGGCAAGGACTTGTTGGAGTAGAGATTTGCATGGCTTGAGGTAAGTAACACTTCTAAACTTGATTCTGAGGATATGAAACCCCGAATTGCATGTTATGTGATTGGTGTTTAGGTGATACACTTGCTAAGTGATGGGCGTGTTGGCGTGCATCATAGGAATTGTGACTTGGTCAATTCCATGGAAGTGTATTGTTGAATAATCCTATCGTTACCTGTATATTCTCCATATGTTAGAGAAATTGAGTTACAAGTCATATTAGAAACCATGCTTAGGCTACATGCTGGTACTGTTGTGACCCACAAATGTCGTGTTTCATATTGAATTATTTGCTTAATTTGCAATTATGTACTCAATCACAGCTATTATTTGCATATTTATCTTAGTCTTTGTTTCCATTTGTTGATACATCATATCATCATTGTTTGGAATTATTATCATGACTCTTGTGAGACCGAGAGGTTGGAGAGATTGATGACTGAGTGAGGTCGAGGGACTGACTGTGAGGATATTTACGGGATCGGGCTGCTCGTCATAGCATATTTTATTAATTCATTCCAAGATTGTCTTATTATAGTGCGTGGGCTGGATTTACCCCTTCGGAGTCTACACACCCACAGTGAGCACAGGTACCTACTGAGTGCGAGTTCCGAGCGTGAGTGCCGAGAAATTAGGAAGATTCAGTGACTGTGAGGATAGAGTGATTAAGAGGATGGAGTGTATGGGAGGATAAGTGATTGTTACTCTTGGAGTATGAATATGATATCATCATTGTTTTGTACTCTAGTAGGCATATGTAACTGACATGTAGATATCGATATGTATCATTTCTTATCTCAGTTGTACTTGGCATATCCTACCTGTTTGGGCTTTATCTTCTAAATTTGGAAGCATGTCTACCTTTCTGCATCGTATTTTTGTAATTGAACTATATTTGTGAAGCTCGTCACTACTTTTCGCCCAATTGTTAAACTTGGTACTTACTGAGTTGGTTGTACTCACGCTACACCATGCACTTTGTGTGCAGATCCTGGTGTTTCCGAATACGGTAGTTGTTGATTTACAGAGTTTTTAGTCATTCGGAGATCATCGAGGTAGATGCCCTGGCATCCGCAGACCTTGACTCTCCTCCCCTATCCCTCTACTTTACTTATTCAGATTCTCCTTTCTTAGACCGTGTATCAGACCTTGTATTTGTATAGATGCTCATTTACTCAGTGACACTCTGATTTTGAAAACTTTTGTATCGAGTTGTAATGATTTTATCCAGTTTTATGAAATTTTTACTTATTTAAATCTGTTTTGATATATTTTAAATTTGAAAGGGGTGGTATATATGAGAACTCGGCTTGCCTAGTATCATGATAAAAATTATCAAGGCAGGTTGAGTTTTGGATCGTGACAAAGACGTTCCATGACTGGCTTATTTATGTGTATTTGAATTTTGTTTGCTCTTAGCCGCATCTGAAGTTGGCTTGTTGCAATTGTAAACTTCTGACATTTCATATCTAAAGTTGGCTTGTTGCAATTGTAAACTTTAGACATCTTGTCAAAGCCTACATGTCTGAAGCTAGCATACTTTATAGTTCTTACTTCAGACTTGTATTTTGATATGTACTTTTGAAGTTGTATTTGAATTGTTTGAAGTTACGCTTGCAAAAATCGAACTTCAGACATTAATATCTAATGTTGGCATATTTTGTAGTTCTAACTTCAAACATAATTGCCTGAAGTTGAGCATAATGAATTCAGTTCTCGTGATTGAAGTTGTTTATGCAATTGTTGTTGACTTCCTTCCTTAAACTTACATCCCCCGTGTGCTTTATCAGCACAAAATTGAAAATTCCATAGAATGACCTTTCATGGAAGACCAGTCAATGGTTTCCGTAAAAAGGGTATTGTTGATTTTTTTTTTAAAAAAAATCACATGAAAAGAATAAGAGAACTCCATATCTCACTTACACCACGTTCTTCACAAATCCATAATTAACTGACATCAGTACAAACTTCAGCCTCACAAACCTGAAGTTAATTTGCAAGCAGTGCAAACTTAAGACCCACAAATCTGAAGTGATCTTCCAAGAACTGCAAACTTCAGACCTAGAAATCTGAAATTATCTTGCAGCACTAAAGTTCCTTATCTTGTATGCTTCTCTGAAATGATAAATTTAATTCTCTCAAGCTATTTGAACTATTTGCCAAAACCAAAATCTTCATTATTATATTGGGCTTGCACAATATGAACTTTTTGTACACGGTCTTCCACTAAGGGTTACATGGAGAGGCTTGGTTCGGCTTTTATCAAAATCAAATCAAATCGATTGTATCAGTTTGCATTGGTTCGATTTTTATCAGATTTTTCGAGTTTTTTTGTTACATGAATATTATTAAAATTTTACTTTATTAAAGTTTTGATAAGTGAATATATGTTTACTAAAAAAATTAAAAAAAATAACAAACATATAATCTATTAAATATTCTTATGAAAAAAAGAATTCAGTAACGCATAATAGTTTATTTCTTAGCCGTCTAATAATATTTTTTTGGCTGATTGTACGCTTTCAAGGTTAATCACATTTTATAATTAAACATAAAACTCAATATGACACCTAAATAATGATATAGTGTATGTAATTTTAGATTATTGAAATACCATTTCAAATTCAAAAAAGATATAAGAAATCTTGATGTATGAATATGAAAGGGCAAAGAGATGGTTGCCGCATTTCAATAACACTTAATAAGAAAGTGATACAATATATTATTTAAATTAAATAAAAATAAATGCACTTTATAGTTCTATTTAATATTAAATGTACGAGAGCATCTCAAATATTTCTAAACATCTTTTAAACAAAACTCTATATAAAGTCTTTAAATTATATATAAAAAAATTATATATTTATATGTCCGTTTGGTTCGGATTTTTTTACTCAATAACAAACCAAATCAAATCTAGTCGAATTTTTTAATCCGTTTGACTTGACTTTTCGATTTAGTGCAGTTTTTCAGTTCGATTTGAACAACCCTATCTTCCACAATCTAGTTAACCTGTTAAATCTCATTATTAGATGGGAAAAGAGGTGTAACTTTGTCTAATTATATTTCAAATGTTATCTGCAGTGAAGTATAATCAGTTTGAAAATCAATGTCTCTATGTCTACGATGGAAACACTATTTCAGTGTTTAATGGAAAAAGTGATACCACAGATAACCGGATATCGAGCTCGAAGTCGAAGTTCCTTTTCAAGCTCATGGTGGATAACACTTACGAGGCCAGAAGAAGGCATGCTTCGAGGTGAGTTCGGTATGAGTCAGTAACGGAAAGAGCGAGATATCCGCAACAGACCGGAGATCACAGCGTGAATTTTGGAATAGATTGGTCTCCTGCGGTTAAACAGTTGTCAAATACGATTCCCTATTATAATTAGAAGTGTACATTATTTAGGATTCCTCTATTATATAAAAGGGGATCTCATTCATTTGTAGCACATTGATCCTTGCTCATTGATAAGAAAATATACGCTTGTTATTCTTTTGCTATTTCACTTTGCATTCATTAAAGTTATTTTAAAATTTGTTATTCCCATTGTTATACCTCGAGATTAACACAGTTCGAGGTCGAGATTTAGCTCACACACTGGTTTCATCTATTTTATTTGTTAATTTATCTATTTAATTCCTTGTTTATCAATTGGCATTGAATTAAATCACATATCCTTAAAATCATAATACAAGTTTAATTGTTACTCGAAATTTAAGGTAAATAATTTGGAGCGCACCGTAGGACTAAGGATAATAGTAATTATTTCAGTGCTGATTCTGATAACACACGTTATTTCTACACTTGTTCTTGTTGAGTATTTTTTCGCTTAGGTTAAAGCATGTCAAACTCACAAAATTCATCCATACATGGTGATGATGGTCACAGATTTCACGGGAAAAATGAAAATGTAATTGCTCCAAGAGACGAGGTGCCACTGGTTAACTTCGAGGGAGAATTGGTCTTCAATCCAGTCAATATCAGTTTGCATGTTGCTGTAAATGCGAACCTAGGCGCAGAGAACAAAGGAAGCATATGCAGGGAAGGTTGAACTAGTAGCCAAGGTACACAGGACAGAGAAGACGGGGAGTTAGCCTCCACGTAATATTCGAGATGCTACAGGCTCAGTATGCCGTTATTGCTCAATTGCAAAATAAACGTGGAACTCCAACAGTGGTCAAGATAGAAATCACTCACCGTACCAAGCCAGTGCAAAAAAGGTCGAATAGTAATGAATCAAGGACTGATCCTGTAATTACGAAAATATTTGAGGAGCTCACCATAAGAATTGAGACGGAGGAGAAGAAAATTGAAGATAATGATAAAAAAGTATAAGCATGCAACTCCCGAGTAGATTAGATATCGGGGGCATCCCAGATCCTAAAGGGATTGGATTCGAAAAAGTTCATGCAAAAACCTTTTCCTCAGAGTGCGGCTCCGAAGCTGATTCCTATAAAGTTTTGTATGGTATATATGCCTAAATACAATGGGACCAAAGACCCTAATGAACACATCACTTCGTACATATTCGGAATTAAAGGAAATGACTTAGATGATGATGAGATCGAGTCTGTTTTATTGAAACATTTTGGGGAAATTTTGTCAAAGGGAGCAATGATTTGGTATCACAACCTGTCACCAAATTCCATCAACTCATTTACCATGTTAGAAGACTCTTGCGTGAATGCACACGCTGGGGCCATAAAGGTCCCAACAAGAAAATCGGCGTTTTTAAGATAAGACAAAGGGATGATGAAATACTAAGGGAGTACATATGCCAACTTCAAATGGAATGCATGGAGTTTTCATCGGTCACCGATGATTGGGCTGTTCAAGCTTTCACCCAAGGGTTGAACGAGCGGAGTTCGATAGGATCACGACATTTGAAACAAAATTTGGTCAAATATCCAACTGTAACTTGGGCAGATGTGCATAATCGATATCAATCGAAGATCATGGTCGAGGACGACGAATTAGGAGCCCATTCTGGTTCAGTACATCCAAATAGGTTGGAAGTTAAAACCTCGAGAAACATCAACAGGGAGCCAAGTTCGAACAAAGAATGATATCAACCATATACCGCGGATAGAAGGAATAATGTTTCAGGATACAATCACTCCCGAAATGATCGAAGAAGCGATCGAGGGTAGAATCTTCATGGTATTATGAGCAAGAGTGGTTTGATAACCATACCGATCCTGTGGAGGCACCTCGGTTATTAGAGTATAACTTTAGCATCAACACATCGAGCATTGTGTCAGCAATCAGTAGGATCAAAGATACTAGGTGACCCAAACCCGTACAGATTGATCCTTCCCAAAGAAACCCAAATTTGATATACAAGTATCATGGCATGCATCGCCACAAAACCGAGGATTGCAGACAACTGAGGGAAGAGGTAGCCCGTCTATTCAATGAGGTTCATCTTCGAGAGTTCCTCAGCGATCGAGCAAAGAATAATTTAAAAGAAACGGATGCCAATAGGAAAAGAGAACAGGAGGAACCCCAACATGCCATTCATATGATCGTCAGTAGGGTCGATGTTCCACAAGGACCCATATTCAAACGCACTAATATGTCAATCACTAGGGAAAAATGAACCCCAGATTATGTACTTGAAGGTTCCTTATCATTCAATGACGAAGAAACAGAAGGCATTTCTCAGCCAGACAACAACTCTTTGGTAATTTCTATCTTATTAAATATAGTTCAAGATAAGCGTGTTTTAGTGGATCTAGGTAGCTCAGCGAATATCATCTGATCGAGGGTTGTGGAGCAGCTCAGCCTAATAGATCAAATCGTGTCCGCAACACGGATCTTAAATGGCTTCAACATGGCCAGTGAAATAACTAAATGGGAGATTATTTTACCAGTAAACGTGGCTGGAACCATTCAAGATACCAAATTCCATGTGATCTAGGGCGACATGCAGTGTAACTCCCTACTTGGAAGGCCTTGGATCTACAACATGAGGGCAGTCCCCTCGATTCTCCACCAAATCATGAAATTTCTAATGACGAGTGATGTAAAAATAGTATGCGGGGAGTATAATACTGCATAGAAAATGTTTTTGGTTGATGAGGTAACATCAATATCAAAACTATCAACTTCAAAAAGATCGAGCATCAAACGTAAACAGGAAGCCAAATAGCAATCACAGCCACCGGCCTCGATAAAATTGGGAAAGCAGTAGATAGATAAAGAAGAGTAGGATTTATTGACCCCTTGAACCCTTATCGTTCCCGAAGACTCAGATGCCACAAAATCAACGGTAGAAGAGCTGGAACATGTTATATTGATCGAGTACCTGGCCGAGCGAAAGGTATACCTGGGAACAAGGTTAATCTCCGAACTCAGGAAAAATCTTATTCAATTTCTTATTGATAACATTGATTATTTTTCTGGTCCCACTTAGACATGACAGGTATCCTACCGGATATAACAGCGCATCGGCTAAGTCTTGAACCCAGGTTCAAACTGGTGAAGCAAAAGAGAAGACCCTAGTACGAGGTAAAACACACATTCATAAAGGATGAGGCAACTAAACTTCTCAAAAATAGGGTCCATTCGGGAGATAAAATATCTCAAATGGCTAGCCAATGTATTTGTAGTCACTAAAAAAGGAACAAACTTAGAATGTGTGTAGACTATAAGGATTTAAACAAGGCATACCCCCAAAGATTCTTTCAATTTCCTAACATCGATCGCATGATCGACGACACGGATGTCCACGAGATCCTTACCTTTTTCTGGATGCCTATTCCGGGTATAACCAAATTCAAATGAACCCGGAAGTCCAGAAAAAGACTTCATTTATTACCAAGTATGGAACATATTGCTAAATGTAATGCCCTTCGGGCTAAAAAAAATATTGGAGCTACTTACCAATGCGTAGTAAATAAAATGTTCGAAGAACAAATAGGTAAGTCAATGGAAGTTTATATCGATGACATGCTAGTTAAGTCTTTACACATAGAAGACCATTTGTCTCATTTGCAGGAAACGTTTGAGATATTGAGGACATATAACATGAAACTTAACCATGAGAAATGTGTTTTCGATGTCGGTTTGAGAAAATTCCTAGACTTTATGGTGTCGAACCAGGGAATCGAGATCAATCCCAATAAAATCAAGGCCATTGAAGATATCACCATCATGGACAGTGTAAACTGTAAAGGCCGTGTAAAGTCTAACTGGATGGATAGCTGCTTTACGCAGATTCATCTCAAGGTCGTTGAATCGAAGTCACAAATTCTTCTTTTTGCTCAAAAAGAAGAGCGATTTTACCTGGATCCTAGAGTTCCAATAATCATTAGAGGAATTAAAGTGATACCTATCGATCCCACCACTGCTTCACACTCCAAAGGCAGATGAGAAACTCTACATGTACTTGGAAGTGTCGGAAAAAGGGGTAATTCGTGTCCTAGTTTGGGAAGAGCAAGGTACGCAATTTCCCATTTATTATGTAAGTATAACCTTAGGAGAAGAAGAAACTAGGGACCCACCTTTAGAAAAATTGGCACTTGCATTGGTAAGCACTTCTAGAAATTTCAAACCGTATGTCCTATGTCACCCCATATGCATATTAACCACATACCCACTTCGTAATATTTTACATAAGCCTGAACTATTGCGCTGATTGGACAAATGGGACATTAAACTCAGTGGGTACAATATCGAGTATCAACCTCGAACGGCCATCAAGTCCCAAATTTTGGCGGACCTTATGGCAGATTTCACCCCAACCCTCGTACCCAAAGTTAAAAAAGAACTTTTGTTAAAATCAGTCACATCATCGGGCGAGGGGGTGGACCCTTTTCACAGATGATGCTTCGAATATGAAGGGGTCCGGGCTAGGTATCATCCTGAAGCCTCCCACGCATAACACTATTAGACATTTTGTCAAAACTTCTAGGTTAACTAACAATGAGGCCGAGTATGAGGCCATGATTGCAGGTCTCGAGCTAGCTAAAAGCTTGGGAGCAGAAGTCATTGAATCCAAGTGCAACTCTTTACTGGTGGTGAACCAAGTAAACAAAACCTTCAAAGTTCGAGAGGATAGAATGCAAAGGTATTTGGACAAGCTACATGTAACTTTGCAGCGTTTCAAGGAATATACTTTCTAACATGTACCCCAAGAACAAAATAGTGAAGCTGATGTGCTTGCAAATATGGGGTCGTCGATCAAGGAAGATGAGATCAACTCGGGTAATGTCAATCAACTCTTGAGTTCAGCGATCGAGAAAGGACATTCCGAGATAAATTCTACAAGCTTGACCTGGGATTGGAGCAATAAATATATTGAATATTTGAAGAACATAAAGCTCCTACCAGACCCTAAAGAGTCGAGGGACCTACGAACCAAAAATACTCGATTCACGTTGGATGAAGATGGAACATTATACAGAAGGGCATTTGATGGAACATTAGCAGTATGTTTAGGACAAGGAGACATCGATTATATTTTATGAGAGGTCTATGAAGGCACTTGTGGAAATCACTCTGGCGTCGAGCCGTTGATTCACAAAATCATTAGAGCAGGATACTAATGGATAGCATAGAAAAAGGCATTAAGGAGTTCGTACGAAAATGTGATAAATATCAAAGGTTTTCACCGATGATCCATCGGCTCGGAGAACAACTCCACTTAGTCTTATCCCTGTGGCCATTCATGAAATGGAGGATAGATATCGCCGGCCCTTTGCCAACAGCCCCAGGTAAAGCTAATTTCATTCTATTTATGACTGACTATTTCTCTAAATTGGTTAAATCATAGCCATTCGAGAAAGTAAGAGAGAAAGAGGTTATAGACTTCCTCTAGGATCACATCATATGTTGGTTTGGAATACATACCGAAATAGTGAGTGACAATGGAAAACAACTAATTGGAAGGTAACGAAATTCCTCAAGGAGCACAAAATAAAAAGGAAATTATCAACACCACACCATCCTAGAGGGAACGGACAAGTCAAATCGATGAACAAGATTATTATTCAAAACTTAAAGAAAAGGTTTAACGATGCTAAGGGGAAGTGGAGAGAAATGTTACCCGGAGTCCTTTGGGCATATCGAACAACATCGAAGTCTTGTACAAGGAACCTCCATTCTCCTTAGTATACGGCCCTGAGGCCTTGATTCCGATCGAAGTCGGGGAACCTAGTGCCAGATTTTAACATACGAAGAAAAATGAAATCACGAGGCTGTGAATACTAGCCTCGATCTATTGGATGAAAAATGAGAAGTTGTGCTCGTTTGGATAGCTGTGCAAAAGCAAAGAATCGAGAGATATTATAATAAAAGAACCAAACTTCGCCACTTCAAAATTCGGGACTTAGTTATAAAGAAAGTCACCTTCAACTATCAAGACCTAAACAAAGGAAAACTAGGCCCAAATTAGGAAGGATCATATTGGGTCCTTGGTAACATCGGAAAGGGTTCTTAGGAACTTGGCAGAATGGGCTATTGCCAACAATTAGAATGTATCACTCATCAAATAGTACTATTTCTAAGGCATGACTTTTCCCATTTTTCATTTGTATTTGGTACTAACTCATTTCAGGTGTTTAATTGAGGAAGCCGAGAAACTTTTCTACACGAGGACCTTAGGTTTTAAAGTACGCGTTGCACTCTTTCTCCCTTAGATCGGTTTTTATCCCATATGCATTTTTCCGGCGAGGTTTTCTATGAGGCAACAATAATTTGCTACCTGAGGAAAATTCAACATTACACAAGGCTTGTTTTCTCAACCTCGAATACTGGGGGCATAACCCTTGGAGGTTATATTTTTTAGGAAAATACTCCATGTCAAAGGGTCTCGATAGGGAAACATTTTAATGGGCCAAACGGTCAAATGAACCGTGTCCATATAGATTTGTCAAGCCCCGATGGAAAAACATGTATGAATGTATCAATAATTTCAAAAAGCATTCTTTCTATATCAAATATTTTGTGTTACAAAGAAAACTTTATACTATACGAGCTCCGTGATTTATGATTTTGTGAGAAATGGCTCAAGGGCCAGCGGAAATATACCTCAAACACTCGGGGACTATAATCGACGATCAACATATTCTATTTATCTCAACTCGAATTCATAAGACCTCAAAGAGGCACCCCTCGATCTTTAGACCAAGGCCATAATTCTCGGGGACTAACACTTCGAATGCCTCAAGAGGCGTACCCAAAGGCTACAGCCAAATTAATGCAGCTCGGAGGCTCCGAATCCCGCAGTCACAATAGGTCTTCAAATTTATTGAAAAGCCGGTTAAAAAGGCTATCCTTGGCAAATAATCAAAAGGGCTTTGATAAAATCATCCCTCGAAAAACCTTAAGATGTATTAAACTATCTTAACACAAATGTGCTAAAGCACAAAAAGCATAGGGGTTTTAATTGACATTGAACCCTCAAAAAACCCAATAAGTAAAAAATACATGCTAATGCATAAAGAAGATTTTACTAAGTATTTTAAGACGAAAGAGGGGAATAATAGCCATCTTTTAGAGGCTATGTCAGCCCAATCTAAGAAGCCCAAGGGCCAATATATTTAGAGAATGAGATCTAATTCTCACTCCATCTGAACCTAAGGGTTCGACTATACTGAGCCCAAATAAAGAATAACTTGACTATGACTCGGGGACTCACCATTATTCAACACAAATCCTAAAAGGCATATGCCTCGATTTTGAAACTTGTTCGAACTTGACCATGGTGACTTCGAAGAAATAGCGCAAAACTAAAGTCTCGAACTCATCATTCAAATCATAAGGTTGTATTAAAAATTTTACAAGGAAAAAAAAACATGTTTGTAAAAATTAAAAAGGCATTCAAGGGAAATTTTCTTTTATATATTGATAAAGAAGGGTAGCTACTAGATACCGACGGAGGTCTTATGAAAAAATAGGGGGAAGTAAAAAATCCTAACTATGACTGAGACTGGTTTCTTCCTCCGAGGTAGACGCTCCTTTGGGCCCCTCGTCATTGTCAAACCCACTTGGCTACTATTATCATCACCCTCATCATCGGAGGAGACAAGAAACCTAGCATCAGCTACAAGCGCCTTAGACTGAGATATCTCTTTGAAGAGGTCAAAACCTCGAGCATGAATTTCCTCAAGGGTCTCCCTCCGGGATTGGCACTTTGCTAAGTCATTGCTATGTCACTATCGAGTCGAAGCCTCCCTTAGTTATGTTTTATCACGCTCGCATCAGCCAAATACACGGTTGTGGACTTATCAACCGCGATCTTTGCCTCCCCAAACTATGCCTTGTCCTCAACAAGCTTAGCTTCGAGCTCATGGATCCTCTTGGCCTGGGATAAACCTTTCTCTTTACTGCCCCGAAGTTGGACCTTGTCCAATGATAGTTTGCCAAAGCAGCCTCTTTCTCCGTAGCAAAGAGGTCCATATTCTTGTCACGACCCAAATCGAAGGACTGCGACGGGCACCCGGTGCCTTACTCAACCGAGTACCAAAATAACATATCTTTCTTATCATACTATCATGAGTAAATGAGCCAAGAAACTCGTCATGAGATAACAAGAATAGACATAAGGAAATATTCAACATATGATGACACAACATGATATACAAACTTATAAATATGACATACGAGGCCTATAAAGTCGACATGACCATTTGTAAACTCAAAGCATAGGCTGACAAGGCCATACAAATATCTATACATATGATATCTATCTACAAGCCTCTAAGAGTACATAAAATCTTAAAGGTTGGGATAGGGCCCCGCCATACCAATAAATACATATCCAAAGCATACTGACCAAACAGGCAATTCCAGAGCAAGTGGAGTGTGCCAATACCTTCGCTAAGCTGATAGCCTAACAGGAAGACTGTCAACCAATCAATCGGAACTTGCGAGCATGAAACGCAGCGTCCCTAGGCAAAAAGGAACGTAATACGAATAAAGTACCGAGTATGTCAGGTAGGAAAGCAAAAACAAGAACAGTAATGTAAAGAGTGATAGAGAAGATACATGTAACATCTGAGTGCCCCTAGGGGTATATATATATATATATATATATATATATATATATATATATATATATATATATATATATATATATATATATATATATATATATATATATATATATATATATATATATATATATATATATATATATGTATGTATACATAAACTTTTGAAAACATACGTCCCTGTGGACATCATCATCATCATATCGTACCTGGCCTCAAAGAGGACTCGGTAAAGATGTACCCGGCCATCATAAGGCTCGGTAGAATCATACCCGGCCACGTAGAGCTCGGTAAATCCAACCGACTATAGCACAGCTCGGTAGGGTAAAATGGATACATATATATATATATATAATGCATGCTCGACTGATGGAATTACGTTCTAAACTTTCGGAGTGACATGAGAAAATTATGGACATCCATACCCTTAATATGAACCTCAGTAGGATTCAAAGTTCATACACACTTTTTTAGAATAATTTTATAAGGAAATAACAATATGGACAACCTTAATTACTAGGAGTAAATTCATTATGAAATTACGGAATCATTTCACATTAGATAATGCCAAAAGAAAGAAGGAAATACCTTAACATATCTGTTCCCAGAATTATTCGAATAAAATGAAGCTTCTGCTTCAGCGAAATATATTGAACGATATTTTCTTGAATTCTTTGAAATATTTTTGAAACGAAATTATTCTGCTTTTCACCACTTTGTGTAGCTAGCTTCTAATGTGTAAAAGAAATGTTTCCTGATTAGATTTTGGAGCGTTGTCTCCTTTTTGACCAACATGGAAGGACTTAAGATCTAATTGTTTTTGAATTAGGAAAGGGCTCAAAATGATCGTTTGCTTTCTCCCGTTTTTTTGGGAGCCAAGACAGAATGAATGTCTTTTATTTTTACCAATTCTAATCTGGATAAGACTTTGTAAATTAGTTCCTTAAGACTTTCTGACACATGTAAAGGTTAATAGTTAGTCACCTTAAACTAAAAGGGGAAGAGGCTGCCACGTTTCTTGGGAGTGTGCTTTTATAAATTATTTATCTACTTATTAGTTAACTGGGTAATGTTTCATTATTTGGTAGTTAATCAATTATCCGCATAATTTAAAAATTACCACAAATTACTTAAAATTCTATTTATTTCTAAAATACTTTATATATTTATATATTATACTACCTTGGTCATATGATACCTTGTATGGTACTAGTTCATAATTATCAGGTACTATAATCATATGATACCTTGCATAGTACTAGTTCATAATTATCGGGTACTATCGCTCGATTCATATTTTATTCCAAATTGGCCACTTCCAACAAAATTTGTTTTCGTTAATCCAAGTACCCTTTATCCTTAATAACGCTTATTTATCGCTTGTTATAAATAGCGTAAGTACGCTAATATCAAGTTGACCTCATTATGTTAACTGAAAATGAAATTTTTAGCGTACAATATTTCATGGTAATATCATTGTGACTTAATACTGTAAAACTTGACATCACCGTAATGTAATACTCACTTCCGAGTTCTCATTAATTTATTTATGTTTTAGTTTTCATATACGAAAATATGGGGTGTAATATCATTCCCCCCTTTGGAATATTCATCCTCGAATGTTGACTGATGCGCTTATCATTCTCATATCCCATAGCTCTGGCGAATACTTTAGTAGTCCTCTTGCTATCTAGGCAACTGTTTTGTGAATAAGTCCAAAGGCCAGGGTATTACTCCTCTTTAGGCCTCTTTCCCATGCCATGACTTGTGATAAAATTTCTTCCAATCTCATAACTGTTGCTACCTCCCATCATGCAGCTTCTACGATACTGACCTTGTACGTGTGCTTATGCAACTCTCTTTTCCTTTTTCCTCCAGTTTTTAACCAATCCTGAAGTTCTTCGCTTTTTGTTGAACTTACGAATATTTCTATATCTTATTTTATAGACGTGGTTATCCATTCGTATGACTTTATTGAATCTACATAGGTCATACTATATTATAACTCTTACCTTGACTTCTCTTCACTGAGATCTGCTACTAAATTCCTGGTTATTGTTTATCCCATACGTATAAATCTATGTCCTCTAATGCTTCCACATTTCTATTCATCTTAAGAATGGCAGCTTAATCTCTTCTCATACTTTATAAATTTTATCCTTCCATTATTGATTCACCTCAATTTTGATCCATAATCCACCCCTGATAACTTATTATGTAATATTGTTGCTAGGATTCACGTTTTATCGGGGAACATCTTAAATGATTAGTTGATCCACCTAAGGCGATACCCTGCTTTCATAACCATATCTCATGGCATTCTAATGTGATTTACCTTGCATGAGTATTTTAATCCTGTCAAATTCATGAGATTCGTTTCTCTTATTTGTCAGATCTTTACCCAATCGAAGGCCCAAACGTCCTTTTTTTCTATAATAATTATACCATCATTCTATTAACAGGGTAGTATTCCATCTCTTCTGAATGTTATTAGCCTTAGACTCCTTCGAGTTCATTCAGGCTATATTGAATTTTCTATAACTTAGGGAAACCATTGGCTTTCTTGTTTTCATGGGTTTCAATCCCGAGCACTTAGTCATTCTTGTCACCCTTTCACTTGCATTTCCTCATCTATACTTATGTTTCATTATTTGTCGCTCTACTATACTTTAGCTTGGTACCTATACATATCTATTTATTCTATACACGGCCTTCCTTCAACTTTCTTGCACCATAAATTTCCTTATGTTGTTCTAGAACATCAAGCAAGACATCACATCGTCTCTAACTATACTTTTCTCTCATAATCATTCTTTTCGATACATAGACCATAGGCTAGAAGATATGCTACTGACATCGCTGCTATCATTCCTGGATACTAAATCTCCGTGCTTATAGGCTTCCATCTGAAGTATGGGTTATTTACGATCTTTTGCCTTTGAATATCCCCTACGTTGTTCACCTTCATCTTACTTACCTTAGAATTTTGCATCTTATTTTCTATCTCTTTCATGACCTTCCCTCCACATAGGTATAATTCACATCCATAACTTGAAGCTCTATTATAATACTCGCGCCCCTGCTACATACACTATACGATGGGAGCTTCGTACTGACTTCTTATAAAGTCGATACTTCTTCTAACTGGCTTTCTTATAGAGCCATTATAGATTATGGTTGTTATGTTATTTCTCTTGAACATCGGATATTAAGAGTGATTTTGTCATATTCTCAAGCACAACATCTATTAGGTCCAATAATCAGACTCTTGATATACTTGGGTGATGTGATTCTTTAGCTTCCTTTTCCTTCCGATCAGCCTTTATCTAGGATTAAGCTACCCTCCGATTTGTGGCTCATAGTATTAGTTATTATTCCAGGGCATTATGAAATATCCATGATATAATCTTTTAACAATTCAATCATTTGTCTATGCTCTGGGCTCAATTCAATTTTTTTTTAGCTAACATCGGAGTCTTCTATGATTGTATGATTGCCAACAAATATAATGCTCCAAAATCTTGAGTGTGTCCATAACGTACTAACTCTGGATCATTGATCGAATAATTTATTTCGTTCCATCTCAACTCTCTTAAAATGTATGCAATTATTTTTTCTGTTCTTTCTACCCCTTCTTGCGTGCATAACTAACTCATCCTAGTCCTCACACATGCCAGAATTTTTGTGCAACTCATACAGTTTCAAATATTACCTTCGGTCTTTCTCCCCATTCATCAACCATAGTAGGTGCCACTTTATTTTGGAGGGCATACAATTTTTGTTGTGGGACTTCTTTTACATGACCTTTTCTTCATTAGGTTACTGTGCTTTGGTTGAAGCCTTATTCCTCATTTTCTAAGCTATTTCCTATACTGTAGTACTTACGAAGGATCCTCTGACTCTTATAAAGATGTGAGCTTATTAAATCGTATACTTGACAGACCTTCTACTGTTCTTCCCTGCCTATACTTATTTGTAGTTACTTATCTCTACGACCTTGTGCATGTGGGGTGGCTTCTGGACTGATATTTTGACTGCCTTCCCAGTGGCACTTTCTTTTATCCCCGTAACACTCATACGGTACCTTTAACTACCCCGTCTCTTGTTTGAATATATTTCAAGTATTATAGTGATATTCTCCGAGGTTGAATTCTCCATGTTGGGTTCTACTATGTTTATCTTACACGATCCGATGAATCGTTTGTAACCTTCTGTTTATCTATAATTGAGATCTTCCTGACCAATTACTAACTACTTGTCGGCCCATTCTCATATTACTATTCCTCGTAATATTTCTTGGGTCGCTTACTTTATCTTAGCTTACGTCTTGCACCGACTCCTTATTTATTAATAACAGCTCGGGCAGGAACCTTTACTTTATCTCCTTAACTTCGTGCTTGAACAATATTCTTGAATCGTAGCGTATCTGTAAGATCTGGATATGTGCAATCTCATTCGTTTTTCATTTATCGCATTCTTCCTTTACTAGAACCACTTAATTCTGACTTAATGTCATGTCACCCCATATTCCCCCCTTTAAGGGTGTACTAAAAGTTGAAGCCACGAGGATCTACCTATAGATGTTTTACCTCTTCATCTTTGGCATCATTTCTCAATATCAATGATTCTTACTCGCCTTGCGGCAATTCTTCTTTGCCAAGGATAACAAATTCCCTTACTTGCGAGGGTGACACTTAATGTAACTGGTATATATAGTCTCTTAAGCTTAACTTTGCTCACATTGCTTGCTCTAGGGAAACGTCTCCCCGAGTGACGATTCTCTAAATTCATCATGAATATTCTTATGTGATCCATTCTATTACTGCTTGAACGAAATCTGAAACTCCCATGATGTCGAGTATTTTTCGATCATTCAGTCCCTAATTCATATTTAGTTTATCTCGTTTACCAATCCATATTGATTTATGTTACTCTAGGGATTAACTTTTACCTCCGGTATTCGTGTTGGAGTCACGAACTTATTTCTCAAAATGAGGATATAACCCTATGGCCTATACTCTTTCGTTGTCATAAGGCTTATCACCTTTCGTCTCTTCCTTTATTTGACCATAGGTTCTGTAACACTCTACCTCTTTCATCTATGTGCCACACCTTATTCATACTACTTCCTTATCTCTCTTCTCAATACTCTGCTAATATTTTTGCATATCCCTTTTTTTTTTGAAAACTTCAATATAACATTCTTTCGCTTTTAGCTTTCTTTTGCTCCATCCAGTGGCTCTTCAAGTTACTTAACGTTTTCGCTTTACTAGGAATACGAGCTACACTATGGTAATATTTATCCCTTCAAGGCTTATAGTGCATGTCTTTGTAGTATTTATTTCTGGCTACACTATTTTATGGTGCACCATCCGGGTGTCTTATAAAGATATCTATTAGAACATTTGTAATATCCTTCAAAAATTTTAGCAGACGCACACAATTCATCCATCATATCTTCTTATACTACTTCTGTTAACCCTCATAGGGCATATCTAGAATGGGTGTGGCCAATTGTATATACCATTGTTACTATTGAATATAACTCAAAAAGCTCATGTTCCTCTACCTCAATTATAAACGTTGTTAACCTTCACTAATTGGATACCTCGTACCCTTTTCCACCTTGATCCTTTTACTTTTTGAAACTTGTACTTATCTTCTTAATCTCTCATTGTCTTTTACCATTAAGATGGATAGGCATTCTTGCCTTAAGGCTTCTTATCAGAGATCTTACACCCTCCAGTGCAATCATGGTCTGCTAAAGATCTCACATTTATTTTATCGAAGGCATTATAAAAAAATACAATCCTCTAACTCAGCTCGTCCACAACTATCTCTCTTTCCAACCTTTATTCAGGATGTAGGTATAGTTTTATTACGAATAATAAAAAAATCAGAATTTGAATTCTTATAAGTGAGCTCTACCGTACGATTTAGAGTAAGAAGAAAGAGTGACAATCCTAAATGCCATGTAGCCTCCTGCTTATAAGTGTGGTACACGACACACCCAAAAACAAGACTCTACTAGACACGACTTGTAGATTCCCTAGGACAGAGCTGTTTTGATACCACTTTTGTCACGACCCAAACTGAAGGGCTGCAACGGGCACCCGGTGCCTTACTCAACCAAGTACCACATAACATATCTTTCTTATCATACTATCATGAGTAAATGAGTCAGGAAACCCATCATGAGATAACAAGAATAAACATAAGGAAATATTCAACATATGATGACCCAACGTGATATACAAACTTATACATATGACATATCAGCCTATAAGGCCGACATGACCATTTGTAAACTTAAAGCATAGATCGACAAGGCCATACAAATATCCATATGTCTGACATCTATCTATAAGCCTCTGAGAGTACATAAAATAATAAAGGTTGGGACAGGACCCGGCCATACCAATCACTACCTATCCAAATCATACTGACCAAATAGGAACCTCCAGAGCAAGTGGAGTACGCCAACACATTCGCTTAGCTGATAGCCTAATATGAGGATTTTCAACCAATCAATCAAGACCTGCAAGCATGAAATATAGCGTCCCCAGGAAAAAAGGGACGTCAGTATGAATAAAGTACCGAGTATGTAAGGCAGGAAAGCATAAACAAGAACAGTAATGTAAAGAGAGAGAAGATACAACCTGTAACATCTGAGTGCCTCTGGGGGTTACTAACATGAAATGCACAATACATATATATACATAAACTTTTGTAAACATATGACTCTGTGGGCATCATCATCATCATATCGTACCCAGCCTCAAAGAGAACTCAGTAAAAACGTACCCGACTATTATAAGGCTCGGTAGAATTGTACCCGACCACGTGGAGCTCGGTAAAACCAACTGATCAATGATTGCAGAATAGGTGTCGTACCCGGCCGACTATAGCGCGGTTCGGTAGAGTAAAATAGATACATATATATATAATGCACGCTCTACTCATGGAATTACATTCTAAACGTGCGGAGTGACTTAAGAACATTATGGACATCCATACCCTCAATATGAACCTCAATAGGATTCAAGGTTCATACACACTTGCTTAGAATAATTTTATAAGGAAAGAACAACATGAATAACTTTAGTTGCTAGGAGTAGATTCATTATGAAATACTGTATTCATTTCACATTAGATTATGTTAAAAAAAATAAGAAGAAAGTGTCTTAACATACCCATTCTCAGAATTATTCGAATGAAATGAAGCTTCTGCTTCAGCGAAATATATTGAACGAGATTTGCTTGAATCTTTTGAAATTTTTTTGAAACGAAATTGTTCTGATTTTCACCACTTGGTGTAGCTAGCTTCTAATGTGTAAAAGAAATGTTTCCTGCTTAGATTTTGGAGCGTTGTCTCCTTTTTGACGAAGGACTTAAGATCTGATTGTTTTTGAATTAGGAAAGGGCTCAAAATGATCTTTTGTTTTCTCCCATTTTTTTTTATAGCCAAGACAGAATGAATGTCTTTTTGATTTTTACCAATTGTATTCTGGATAAGACTTTGTAAATTAGATCCTTAAGCCTTTCTATGACACCTGTAAAGGTTAATATTTAGTCACCTTAAACTAAAAGGGGAGGGGCTGCCACGTTTCTCTAGAGTGTGCTTTTATTAATTATTTATCCACTTATTAGCTAATTGGATAATATTTCGTTATCTGATAGTTAATTAATTACCCGCATAACTTAAAAATTACTATAAATTACTTAAAATTTTATTTATTTTTAAAATACTTCATGTATACTTTATTTATTATACTACCTTGGTCATATGATGCCTTGCATGGTACTAGTTCATAATTATCGGGTACTATCTTTCGACTCGTATTTTATTTCAAATTGGCCACTTCCAGCGAAACTTGTTTTCTTTAATCTATGTACTCCTTTATCCTTAATAACACTTATTTATCGCTTTTTATAAATAGCGTAAGTATACTAACATCAAGATGATCTCATTCTCGATTCTACGTCGGTTGACTGAAAATAAAATTTTTAACGTACAATATTTCATGGTGCAATATCGTTGTGACTTAATACTGTAAAATGTGACATCATCATAATATAATACTCACTTCCGGGTTCTTATTAATTTATTTATGGTGTATTTTTATGTACACAAATATGGTGTGTAACAATTCTCATTCCACCGATCACAGTCGGCTTTGACTTGGTCGACCTCTTCTCGGAGCAGCTTGATCTTTTCCAGCCTTTGCTGCAACTGAGACATTGAAGTGTATGCCTCCATAGTTGGACCGAGACTGTACTCTTTCAAAGGGTTAGTTACCTGCTCATCTATCTCAGCATCTTCCTTGCGAGCCTAGGATAATTCAGCTCGGAGGTCTCTAAGCCCATTTTCCTTCTACATATAAAGGTGATTGAGGGTGTCTCTCTCCTCGGTGAGCTTTTTGAGACCGGCCTCACACCGTCTCAGCTCATCTTGGAACTTATTGAACGCTTCTCAATGAAGAACCACAACCTATGGAGAAAGAAAAAATAGCAAGGAGAAGATAAAAGCAAACGTAATAATGGGAAATGAAATTCGCTTTGTTCAAGAGACGATGGGCCTCGTCAAAAACCATCAGTGCATCTAGGTAGGAGACATCGTCAACCCCCGAAAAGCAGCCACGAAATACGTCCTCCCCATCATGGGATGTTCCCACATCAGGGGTCTCCAAGGATCGAGCCTCCCAAAATTTCCCTTTAGAGAATTCTAGGCCGGGTGGCGAATCACCAACATTAATTTCCCCAAGCAAGTCACTTAGGGCGCTCTCTCCCTTCCGAAGAACCCTAAAATCGAACTACACGGGCACACTAGCCATATGTTTATCACAGTAGAAGGTATGTTTTACCCCCGATGAATTGGGGGCTTTGCTTGGAGTCCCTTTCGAGATCTCTTCGGCCCGAAGGTGAATCTTCTCGACTATCACCGGTTCAACCGCCATTGAAGCTTCGATGCTCCCCCTTCTTCGAAGCACTAGCTCACAACCGGCATCCTCCGTGATATCCTCTTCATCCCGTAGCTTTTGGGATACACCAATAGAGAGAGCGGTAGAGTCACCCCTCGGCTTACGATCCCTACTCTTCTTAGGCTCCAGGGTATCAGAAGGCGAGGCCCTTCTCCTCTTCTTGTCCTTGACCGGTTTGGGAACCACCTTTTCTCCAGGCTGGGCCGGCCTCAACTCAGCAACATCTCTGAGGCCTCCATAAAAAGGATTCAAGCGTATGAAAAAGGAAATTTTTTAGAAATGAACGTCGCAAGCATACAGGACAACTTACCATGATTTCTAGCCTCCCATCTGTCCCTTTCGAAGTCACGCTAGTAGCGCTCGGCATATGAAGAAGTTGAAGCCAGCTGAACCCAATCTTCAAGGTCAGGGGCCGCGTGAGGCAACCAAGCAACTTCTACATAACAGATAAGAGTGCTACACAAAGCAAAAACTAAAGTACAAAGATTAATGGCTAAGACTTATGATTAGATTTTCTTTTCTCGGGGAATAGTACTTTCTCCTCGGGGATGAGGTCGCACGTCCTTACCCGCACGAACCCGCTCATCCAACCTCAGTCCATATCCTCATCAATACTTTCAAAAAAAGGATTTTGATTATCGGCGATGAAGCTTGATTAATCCTCGATAAAGTTTGGCTCAGTACAGACGTATAAGGTGGCTGAGAGTGAATTCCAATCCATTAGCCTTACCGGAGAAGAAGCAGAGCATAATCACTATGCGCCAGAACGGGGGATGCACCTGGCCGAGGGTAACCTGGTACATTTAGCAAAAGTCGACGATTACAGGCTCAAGAGAACCCAATGTGAAGAGGTGAGTGTAAACACTTAGAAACCCCTCCACGTGAGTGGTGATACTTTCTTCAAGGGCGGGGATCTGTAACACGACCTCGGGCCCCCAATTACAGTTTTCCTTCATGGCTTCAAGTTGTTTCTACGTTATTGAGAAAATATACCTCGATACACGTTCACACCGACCAGGGATCAATGGAGGGTTCTCAACTTTGAAGTTATTTTTTTGGACACAAGGGCGTGGAACAATTTTGTAAAGGAGCAGTTCCACCGACGTTTGTCACCGGCCGGCCAGGAAGAAGAACAAGAGATTTTCTTTTTTTGAGGGAAGGTTTTGGAGGTTTTCGCCATTGATTCAGATGAGATGAAGCGAAAAGAGGTAAAATTTGGTATTTTTGGTCCTAAAAGAATGAATCAACGGGCGGTGGAAGAGAAGAGATAGAAAGAGGAAGAGACTTAGAGAAATTGGTTAAGATGAAAGTAAAGTTTTGATTCAAATGAGAAACATGTA
Source organism: Nicotiana benthamiana (assembly GCA_034376525.1). Classification (NCBI taxonomy): domain Eukaryota; kingdom Viridiplantae; phylum Streptophyta; class Magnoliopsida; order Solanales; family Solanaceae; genus Nicotiana; species Nicotiana benthamiana. The sequence continues at coordinate 109,721,688 of CM067326.1, read as the reverse complement.
TTTATAGGTTCACCGCGACGGTTCGGTGGCGCTAGTGGGCGACCGTCAGTGGCAAGCATTTAATGTTTTGAGGAACCGAATCGATAGGACATTTCGATCACCTCGAACTCTTACATCACGGGGATGACATCATTATCCGGGTCTCCAAAAAAATCGAGGCTCAAGTCGTTTCTTATCATTTCATTCTAAGAAATGAGGGGACTATCTGTATACAGTGGAAATCGGGGCTACCCGATTTTGGTCTTCGATGGAAAAAGTGATACCACGTTGAAAAACTAGGACGTCGAGCTCGGAATCGAAGTTCCTTTCTAAGGTAATGGTCGATAACACATACCGAGGTTAGAAGAGGCATGTTTCAAGGTGAGGTCGATATGAGTCAGCAACGGAAAGAGCGAGATACCCGCAACGGGCCGGAGATCACGACCTGAATTTCGAAATGGATTGGTCTTTAGTGACTAAACAGTTGTCAACTACGATTCCCTACTATAATTAGAAATGTACCTCATTTAAGACTCCTATACTATATATAAAGGGGGATCACATCCATTTGTAACACACTCCTTGCTCATTGATAAGAAAATATACGGTTGTTATTCTCTTGCTATTTCACTTTCCGTTCATCAAAGTTGTTTTATCATTTGTTATTCCCATTATCATACTTTGAGATTGTCACGGTTTGAGGTCGAGATTTACCTTACACACTGCTTTGATCTATTTTATTTGTTAATTTATATATTTAATTCCTTGTTTATCAATTGGCATTGAATTAAATCACATATTCTTTAAACCATGATACAAGTTTAATTATTACTCAAAATTTAGGGTAAATACTTTAAAAGTATTTTCATTACTTTTTGAAGACATAGAATAAGTATAAAATAACTTGACGGAACTCGATTAGCTTGAAGTTGAAGTATTCAAATGCTTCAATCAGAATGTCTAGTTTTCAAATTCTCGTCTATCTGAATCCTTGCAGTAGGCGAATCTTCTCTTTTATGGCCCCTTTTTAGAGTTTTGAGCCATTAAGCTAATTAATGATTTATGCTTCCATTTATATTTAACGTTAGCGATCTAAATACAATAGATTTCTTATTGGGTTGTCCATTTCCTTTTTAAGTGTTAGTTTGGTATAAAGAAAAATACTTTTTGAGAAAAATGTTTTTTTAAAAAATAGTTTTCTAAAAAAAAGTAATAATTTATTTATTTATTGGTATTTGGTACGTAAATTAAGAAAAATAATTGTTCGAGAGTATTCATAAATAATTTAGATATAATAAATATGAAGCCATAAACTTTCAAACCAACAATCTTCCGGACCCACAAATTTTATAAACTTTCGAACCACTAAACTTTCAAAACCGCGGAATTTGAACCCATAAACTTTATAATTTCTAAACCGTAAACTCTCAAACACATAAACCTCCGAACTCATAATTTCGGAACTTGTAAAATTTTGAGTTTTTAAATCGATAAATAATAAAAGTAAAATGTAAAATATGTTTTAAAAATATTGGGAGGGCGGGACCGTAAAATCAAAAAAACAAAAATTAAAATTATAAAAAAAAAGTTAAAAATTGTGTGGGTAGGGGGGAGGGTAGGTAGGGGATTGGGGTGGTCGTGAGTGGTGCAGAAAAATAAAAAGATAAAAAATTGAATTGCAAACAAAATATTAAGATAAAAATATTACGAGATGGAGTGAGGGTAGTAGGGAGGGTGATAACGGAAAAACTGAAATTTAAAAAAAAATAAAAAAAATTGGAAAGGGGGTGGGGTGGGTTGGTGAGGGTGGGGAAGGTTGAGAAAGAGTTTTGGAAAATATTTCTCTTGATAAGAAAACATGAGTTGATAAGGAAAATAATTTTCAAAATATTTAATCCTACCAAATATGAAAAAATTAAAAAATATTTTTTGAAAAATATTTTAATTCATACCAAACACAACTTAATTCCTTCACGTTTCAGCTCATACCTCTCTGTGCTACCTGTTTTTATTTATTTAGGGATATTTTTGTCGGGATATTAGTTACTTAATAGAAATTGGGTATATGTTAAAAAAATTTGAAAAATTAGCTGTAGGTTAAAGACTGCTACTAATATTGGGCATTCGTGCTCCGACATTCATGTCCAGTACAAGGGTATTTTTGAATAGTAACTAAAGAGTAACAACATCTCTAATTAGTGGCTAAGTGTGCACTCCCCTCCCCCTCTTAGCTGCTTTTCTTGTGGAAAAGATATTAGGTAGTCACCTTTAAGCATATTGTTTAAAATATGTTTATAGATTACAATATATTTAAAAATAGCCAACTTTGTTAAAATTTCAGGACATGATGTCCTAGAGTTTAAACCTCAAAATTCAAATTTCAGGACATTATATCATAAAGTTCAAAAATTGTATCCTGAAATTCGAATCTTATGTACTGAATTTTAATTAGTAGTTCAAAATTTTAGAACATCGTTTTCTAACTTATGTCGTAAATTTTAAATAAGTGATTCAGAAACTCAGGACAGTTAGTCTTAATTTTAAATTAGCAGCTCAAAATTCCAGGACACTAAGTCCTGAACAAGATACTTAGAGGTGTTTGGCTAGCTTATTAGCTGATTAAACTAGGTTACAAATACTTTTCAGCTTATCTACACATTTGGTAAATTAATAAGCCAAGTGCTTATAAGTAAAAAATAAGCCAAAGGCCATAAGTTGGCCACCCCAAGCTTATGAATTTTTAGCTTATAAGCACTTTAAATTTGACCGAGATTTTTACTATTTTATGCTTAAAATGGTTCTGTTTAAAACAAAGCTCGTACATCGATACTCACTGCCTCAAGTATTCAACCTACCCTCCCCCTCAAGTCTGCAATTTTTATTGACTATTTAAATAAGCAAATTCTTTATTCCTTTACATATTTGTATCTACGTGATTGTGTATTAATCTTTAAATTGTATGTAATAAATAAGGAAATATCAAATTTTTTAGTATGTTGCTTTCTAAGTGTTGTGGTGATGAAGACAATGCTTGTTTCTCTTCGAATAATTTGTCCTATTTAATTTTATTTTTACTGAGAAACTTTTGTAAAATTATTAATTATTATAACTTATGATTATATGCTTATCATAAAATAAGTAATATCTATCACAAAATTATCTTATCTAAGAAAAGTTGTATTTAAAATAACATGACATATAGAAATTTTGTAGTTGAATCAATCTGTAATTTAAAATTTTAAAGAAATTGTGCCCTTATAAGTGTAAACAGTTCTAAGGTTATTTAAGTTATTTTAAAATAAAAATAATTTATTAGTATTTTTTATCAAATACCGAAGCAACTTTTTATGAATTTCAGCACTTGTACCTAAATAGTGTAACTGCTTATTTATTAAATTAGTTTTAGTACTTAATGGTTATCAGCTACTTCAAACAGCTAATCCAAAGGCTATTAGTACTTAAGTTTGGTTATGGGTGTTAAACAAGCCGGGTCAGCCCGGTTTCGGGCCGGCCCTGATCGGTTAAAATTAAAATCGGTCTGGATCAATTAAAAGGGGTTGGGTTGGGCTGGGTTAGGCGGGACACGTGGGTGGCACCGTTTATATTTGAAATATCGGTTATCCGGGCCGGTACAACCCGTTAGGTGAATAGTGTAGTTTTTATTAAATATTGCCCCAGATATGACCGTTGGCAACGATCCGTTTCAGAAAATGGTTGTTGCCCAACGGGTGAATTGCACAATTAGCCCAATTTTGAGTTTTTTTAAAAATAGTTAACTCCCATTTTAAAAACTATAAATATCCCCCTCCCTCTTTCCTCATTTTTTTCACTTATCTCTCAATTCTCAATCTCAATTCTCACATTCTCTCGTTCTTCAATCTTCATTTTTCACCTATTAAAGTGCAATCAACTATTTGGCTATTTTGTTTTTGGAATTTAATTTATCTTAGTATTTATTTTTTGAAGTTTGAACAATTGAACTTCAAAATTGGAACAATTGACGTTTCTTCGTGGCAATTATTGGAGTTGCAAAATCATTAAGTGCTCAATTTATTGCTGAATTCGGTACACTCCCTCCAACTTTTTCTCTTATTTACTATTTTATTTGCATATTTATTTGTTTTGAATTGCTAGTAGTTAAATTTTTACAATATGTTTAATGCTACAAAAAGAATTTGTAACAAGGTTACTAACGAGAAAATAAAAAAAGAGGTTGTACTTCAGTTTCAGCATCTGGTAGTAATTTAAATACCTCTCCAAATATTCCTAAAACATTACCTGATAATAATATAGATTGTGAACAATTGCAGGAAGATTTTGGTATAGAAGATAATGAATTAGAAATAAAAGATGAGATACCACTTACACCTAGTAGTGTTGGAGCTACTAGCATGGGTGGTGTCGTGGTGCTAATAGTAGACCACATGTATCCCTGACTAGTAATCGTAGAAAAAGAAATAAGGTTTGAATTTTTTTTGAGGAAATAGAAGGTACTGATAGAGTTAAATGCAAAACTTTGTAATGATACTTTAAACATAAGACTGGGGGATCTGACAGAGATGGAAATCAATCAACTCTAAACCCTACTACTGGTGGTCTTGTTAAATATGATAAAATGAAGGATCGTGAGGGATTAACAAAAATTATTGATTTGCGTTGTCTACCTTTTTCTTTTGCTTCTTCATCATATCTTATTATGTATATTCAAAGGATTTACAATACTTTATTTAAAGATATCCCTAGAAGTACTTGTAGAGGTGATATCTTTAGACTTCATGGACAATATCAAACATACATATGTTATTTGTTTAGTCACCTTCCTTGTAGAGTTTCTCTAACTTCTGATATTGGTCATGCTGTTAATGGAAATAATTATTTGACAATTACATATCATTAGATAGATGATACTACTTGTATGCAAAAACGTAATATCGCTTTTAAATATGATGAAGATCGGAGTCATACTATTGCGTTTATAAGTAGTACTATTTATGAAATTGATAAATTTTATAATCTCAAGCAATAAATATTGTGTATGTCTTTTGATAATGCTTCTAACAATAATGCCACAATTTCAATATTAAAACTGTATTTGCAACCACCTCTTGATGAAATTTTTCATGTTAGGTGCGCATGTCATGTTTATAATTTAATTGTTAAAAGTAGCCTTAATTTATTTTCAACTGAGATTACTCATGTTAGAAGAGCAATTGGCGTTATTCAAGGAAATAATAGACAATGTAGAATAAAGGAATTTAAGAATAAGTGTGTCTAGTATAATCTTAAACTCATATTCATGCCAGACAAAATTGTTACTAGATGAAATTTATATATATATATATATATATATATATATATATATATATATATATATATTTATATATATATATATATATATATATATTTAAAATATTGCTACAAATATAGATTCCTAATAATTAGAGTTGCTAATGCACATTGTAATAACCCAAACTGTATGTTATAACTATTACTTGGGAGGGAATTAATGATGTTATTAAATTTTTAATAAATTTTATATAGCTACTGTTGAGTTTTTTGGAGCATATTACCCTACTGTTGCTATGGCTTTAGTATATTTAATTGAAATTTCTTTTCTACTATTTGAATTTAAGAAGAAAGAAAATATAAGGATGTTGTGAAAAAAATACAAGCAACATTCAAAAAATATTTCTTTCCAATTCCACTGATTTACTTAATCGGTGTTGTTTTAAATCCTTCTATTAAGATGCCTGAATATCACCAATTAATGAATGTTTTATATACTTATATGGAGATAAGACCAACTGAAACCCCAGATTTATTTAATTGTATGAACAAGCTAAATGAATATTTAAAATAATTATGTAATTATTATGTAAAAGTAATTGATGATGTTGATCGTAGTGTAGACAATGTTAATCTCACTATGCAATGTACCACTTCTGCTACAGTGGATGATAAAAAAGGCCTTGATAGTTTTAATATTTTTGCTATATTTTCTAACACTCAAACCAGTAGTAGGAACATTGATGAACTTCAATTCTACTCGCAGAAGCAAAAAGAGCCTCACACAAAGGAATTTTCACCGTTGGAATGGTGGTATGATAATGGAAAGTAATTTTTTGTTCTTTTCGCTATGGCTCGGGCGTGCTGAATGTGCCAGTTTCAACTGTTGCATAAGAGAGTGCATTTAGCCAAGCAAGACAACAACTTTGAGACACCTGTCATGTCACTCATTGGGAAGCAATGCTTTGGAAGTTTTGTATGTTTCAGAGATTGGATTAGATCAGAACGAAGAAATCAAGAACGCGAAGATGTTGATAGCCCAGAAGACGAGGAACATGGAGATATATTAACACATGGTAACCCATCCGAATTTAACACTCCAGAAAAGGTCACTCAGTTCATATTGATTATGTAGAACTTACTAAGGCAATACAAAACCTTTGAATTTACTTTTTTTGGTTAATTTGCTTGTTGTTAAATGTAAACCTTTCAATTTGTAAGCTTGAATTTCGAAATAAATATAGCACTTACAATTTATAAGTGTAATGTTTTTCTATCTTCCTTGTATTCTTTATATTAATACTTTGTATAAATATAACTTAAAATAATTATACAAAATATAAAAAATAAAAATTAACAAATACACTAAATCCGGCCCGCGCTCGATCCGGCCCCTTCAACCCATAATCTTTATAGTTTAACTTTTATTCGGTAGAATTCGAATTCGTTAAATCCGTTAAGCCCCAACCCGTAATTAGCACGAATCATAACCCGTACGGGTATAAAAAATTTCAATCCAGCCCGACCTGTTTCACTCGTTTAATACCGTAAGTTTGAGTGAATTTATTAATCTTTTAACACATAATAGACTATGAAAATATTTTAAATCGATTTGCCCTTCGCCCTCTTTTCTTATTCTCCAAGCCTACTAGTCTCTTTACGAGATCCCCGAGTTTTTCATATCATCACTCAGCTCTCTCTCGGTGGTTTCAAATCATCAGCCTCGTAAATCACTACTGAAAAAGATTAATCGGAGGTTTTTTTTTCCAAATTTTGGTGACAACCTCTAATACTCTGTTGCCTTTTGTTTTCTTGTCCCAGCAATCAAGACTGCTTTTTCAGTCTCTCATATTTTGTGTTTATTTTTTAGGTTATCTTTAGCAGCAATGGCGTCTAAGGCAGCAACTGATGTTCCTATGAAGGGTGGATTTAGCTTTGGTTTGTGCAGAAGGAATGAGATGCTCGTGAATAAAGGACTTCGGGGTCCTTCTTTCCTCAAGACTGGTACTACCATCGTCGGCTTAATTTTTCAGGTACCTGTAGTTGCTATTCTGTTTAGACTGGAAATTTTTCTAATTTATATCAGTATTTTCCCTTTTTATTTGGGTTCTTGACTGGCCTACTTAGCTTAGTGTTTCTTAATACGGTTAAGGGTCAGATTTGACCTTGTACTATTCAAAATAAGCTACATTTACCCTCCGTTTGCATTCTTTAACAAATATACCCCCACCGTTACACTTTCGGGCCACATTTACCCTTCCACCGTTAAAATTTTTTTCCTCAATTTTTTTAAACACGTGGCATTCTCTCATTGGTTCATATTAACCCACCCATTGAAGTCTTGCAACCCGACCGATCCGAAGCCAAATAACCCGCCCCGACCCCGGGTATTTATTTCCTAAATCTTTACTTTCCGGACCCTTCCCCTTAACGAAAATGGTACATCATTGCTTTGTTTCCCTTTCCCCTTCTCCAAACCCTTCCCCTTAACGAAAATGGTACATCATTGCTTTGTTTCCCTTTCCCCTTCGTTTACTGTGACAATGTTTGATTTATATGTTTGTGTTTATTGAAATTTCAGCCTTCGCACAAGACATTTATGATAAAGAAGAAGCTGGCGAAGAAGCAGAGGCAGAACAGGCCTATTCCTTACTGGATCTGCATGCGCACTGACAACACCATCCGTTACAACGCCAAGCGCAGGCACTGGCGCCGCACCAAGCTCGGATTCTAAAGATCCATCTCTTTTTCCCCCCATTATCTCTTGACCATGAGCTGCGGAGTTCTGTTAGGGTTTTCTCTTTAGATTTAATTTTCAGAATTAGTTCTTTATATTTGGAGTTGTGATAACTATGATTCCTGTGCGAAGGTGTGCACAAAGTTTTACTGTGATGTTTGCTACTTAATTATAAGCTGAAATCAAATTTAGTTTACCTCATTTTTCTTCTGGTTCTAATTTGCTTTTGTGATACGGTATTGTGTTTTTTTGCTAGTGAACATCTAGTCGATTATTAACTGGGAACTAGGAATTGTATACATCTTCTTTAATTTGAGGAGAAAAGGAGGATGTAACCTTCTGCTACATTCATGGGGATTTTTGATAACCAGAGAAGCATGCCCAAAGCTATATTTTTGGTTTTTTTCCTTCTTGTTTGGTGCTATTGGTATGAAGGAAATGTTTCCCGTGAAAGCTAATTTGAAATTTGCAAAAGGTTTGCTTGATGGTTCATCTTCCTCTCATTCTCCAAACTTAAACCATAATTCCTTCTTCTTGAACGAAATGAGAGGAAGATGAAAATGAGAGGAAGATGAAGGGGAAGGGTTTGGAGAAGGGTCTGGAAAGTAACGATTTAGGAAATAAATACCTGGGGGTCGGGGCGGGTTATTTGGCTTCGGATCGGTCGGGTGGCAAGACTTCAATGGGTGGGTTAATATGAACCAATGAGAGAATGCCACGTGTTTAAAAAAATTGAGGAAAAAAGTTTTAACGGTGGAAGGGTAAATGTGACCCGAAAGTGTAACGGTGGGGGTATATTTGTTAAAGAATGCAAACGGAGGGTAAATGTAGCTTATTTTGAATAGTACAAGGGCAAATCTGACCCTTAACCGTTCATAATATTGATTGAGCAAAGTATGGTTCACGAATGAGAATATGGATTCCGTTTAACTAAATCCTTAGACTAAATTGTTGCTAATAAAAAGGAGAATTGTTGGTTGAACTAAAAGTCTAAAACGAGAGGTACCGGGAAATGTTTAATACTAAGTAAGGCTGTACTGTGTGGCGGTTCTGGGTCTATTTGTACCTGGCGTTCCGGGTCTCACGGTTCCGGTTCTGGCGGTTCCGGGTCAGAATATATATAGATAAGTAGTATATATTGTATATAATGTATATAAAAGAATGTTGTAATTGGTATATTGTGTTGTATGTTATCAAAAAGTTTTTGGAAAATAATTCAACAAAAAACAAGTATACATCGCTGTTATGTGTGTGTGAACACGAATAATACAAGCATAAGTTACATAAGAATTTTTGTATTATTTTAAGCGAAATTTAAATCGTTGATGTACTATATGTATTAGTTGTTTTATACAGTATGTATTATGTATTAGTTATACATATATTAAAATATTAAAATGTCAATAATATCCTCTAATTTATATCTTCATTTTCCTCCTAGACAAACTTTTATTTTGGAAATCGCAGCAGTCAACATGGAAAATCGCAGCAGTCAACATGGGAAATCCCAGCAGTCAACATGGAAAATCGCAGCAGTCAAAATGGAAAATCGCAGCAGACAGCATGCTTCAATGCAGGCATGCTTCAGTATTAATTATAATTTCCATGGGAACAGCAGTGACTTGCCGTTACTGAAATTTTTTAAAAAAGAACTTTTTTTTAAAAAAAAATATCCGTTGGAACCGCCAGAACCGGTCCAGAACCGCCAGCCGGTCCCGAATCTGGTGGTTCCGGTTCTAGCGGTTCCGGATATTAGAAACGGCTCGTCACGGTTCCCTGGAACCGGTAGAATCGAAACCGCCGGAACCGGCCCATCGGAACAGGTAGAACCGGCAGAACCGCGGTTCCGGTCCGGTTCCGGTTCGGAACCGCCACACAATGCAGCCTTAATACTAAGAAGGCAATCAATAAACATGTTTTTGGATTATCTAAGAGTAAGGGTTGTAGAGATACAGCTTTGCTTAATGCTTCTATCAATGTAATTCATTCTGTTATGTTATATGAACTATACTGTTAACCTTGAGGGTATTTATAGTAGCAAGACTCTTTCGATATGCTATTCTCTATGCAAATTGACCAACTCCCTATATTGCTATGAGTTTTCTGATTTAAGTTAAAAAGTATGCATTAAGGTTGTGATCAAACGGGCAAAAGACGAAAGAATGCATTAAGGTTAACATAATTGACTGGCTATGTAAGGAGAGCAAATATACGTCTATTTTACTGCAAATCAAGCCCCTATTACCTAGATTCCCTGTTCTCATGTAAGGCTGTATTGTCTGGCGGTTCCGAACCGGAACCGCGGTTCTGTCGGTTCAGATGAGCCGGTTCCGGCGGTTCCGGTTCTACCGGTTCCAGGGAATCGTGACGGGCCGGTTCTAATATCCGGAACACGTTAGAACCGGAACCGCCAGACCCGGGACCGGCTGGCGGTTCTGGACCGGTTCTGGCGGTTCCGGTCCGGTTCTGGCGGTTCCAACGGATTTTTTTTTATTTAAAAATTTCAGTAACGACAAGTCACTGCTGTTCCCATGGAAATTATAATTAATACTGAAGCATGCCTGCATTGAAGCATGCTGTCTGCTGCGATTTTCCATGTTGACTGCTGCGATTTCCCATATTGACTGCTGCGATTTCCCATGTTGACTGCTGCGATTTTCCATGTTGACTGCTGCGATTTCCCATGTTGACTGCTGCGATTTTCCATGTTGACTGTTGCGATTTCCAAAATAAAAGTTTGTCTAGGAGGAAAATGAAGATATAAATTAGAGGATATTATTGACATTTTAATATTTTAATTCATGTATAACTAATACATAATACATACTGTATAAAACAACTAATACATATAGTACATCAACGATTTAAATTTCGCTTAAAATAATACAAAAATTCTTATGTAACTTATGCTTGTATTATTCGTGTGAACACACACACATAACAGCGATGTATACTTGTTTTTTGTTGAATTATTTTCCAAAAACTTTTTGATAACATACAACACAATATACTAATTACAACATTCTTTTATATACAATTTATACTATTATATACAATTTATACTAATTACTAACTACAACACAATATATACATAATATACAATATACACTACTTATGTACAATATATACTACTTATATACAATATATACTACTTATATATAATATATACTACTTATATACAATATATACTAATTACTACAACACAATATATACATGATATACAATATGTACTAATTACTACAACACAATATATGCTATACTAATAATTTAGTACACCATATAAAATATATTATACACTATACTAATGACTACTATACAAGATATTGACTTTAAAAAAAAAAACACGTCAGACCCACCAGACCCGCCAGAACCGGAACCCCATGGTGCTTAGACCCGTCACGGGTCGGTTCCAACCTGGAGAACCGCCAGAGCCGGAACCGCCGGAACCGCCAGACCCGGAACCGCCAGAACCGGAACCGTGAGACCCGGAACGCCAGGCACAAATAGACCCAGAACCGCCACACAATACAGCCTTATTCTCATGTTCAACTAAGGATCATAAACAAGGTCCAATTGTTGAAGGACATTGTGAGAAAGCACGGGAGAAAAATATAACTCTTGATATTAAACATGATACAATGAGCCCTATATATAATACACATAACCTAACCTACTCCTAATACACTTTGGATTAGGGTTCTACTATTTACATATCTAACACTCCCCCTCAAGCTGGTGCATATAAATCATATGTACCAAGCTTGTTACATATGTAGTTAATACGAGGACCAGTGAGGGACTTGGTGAAAATGTCTGCAAGCTGATCATTTGACTTTACAAACTTTGTAGCAATATCTCCCGAGAGTATCTTTTCTCTGACAAAGTGACAGTCAATCTCAATGTGCTTAGTTCTCTCATGGAACACTGGATTTGACGCAATATGAAGAGCAGCTTGATTATCACACACAAGTCCCATCTGACTAACATCACCAAATTTCAGCTCTTTGAGCAACTGTTTGACCCAAACTAGCTCACATGTCGCCATAGCCATTGCTCGATATTCTGCTTCTGCACTAGACCGAGCAACCACATTCTGTTTCTTGCTTTTCCAAGATACCAAATTTCCTCCTACTAAGACACAATATCCAGAAGTAGAATGTCTGTCAGAAGGTGATCCTGCCCAATCAGCATCGGAGTATCCAACAATCTGCTCATAGCCTCGATCCTCAAACAATAAACCTTTACTTGGAGTTGATTTTATATACCGAAGAATGCGAACAACTGCATCCCAATGACTATCACATGGCGAACTCATAAACTGGTTCACAACACTCACAGGAAAGGAAATGTCAGGTCTTGTCACTGTAAGATAATTTAATTTACCAACTAACCGCCTATATCTTGCAGGATCGTTAAGAGGCTCCCCCTGTCCTGGAAGAAGTTTAGAATTCGGATCCATTGGAGTGTCAACAGGTTACAACCTGTCATTCCTGTCTCCTCAAAAATATCTAAGGCATACTTCCGTTGTGAGATCACAATACCTGAGATAGACTGTGCGACCTCAATACCCAGAAAATACTTTAGTGTGCCCAGATCCTTAGTCTGAAAGTGTTAAAAGAGATGTTGCTTCAATTTAGTAATACCATCCTGGTCATTGCCGGTAATAACAATGTCGTCAACATAGACCACTAGATAAATACAGAGTTGTGAATAAGAATGCCGATAGAATACAGAGTAATCAGCTTCACTCCGAGTCATGCCAAAGTCCTGGATAACAGTGGTAAACTTACCAAACCAGGCTCGAGGAGATTGCTTTAGACCATAAAGTGACCGGCGCAAGCGACATACAAGGCCATGAGACTCCCCCTGAGCAACAAACCCAGGTGGTTGCTCCATATAAACTTCATCCTCAACGTCACCATGTAAAAATGCATTTTTAATGTCCAGCTGATACAGGGGCCAATTGTGAACAGCAGCCATAGAGAGAAAAAGGCGGACTGATACTATCTTAGCCACAGGAGAGAAGGTATCACTGTAATCAAGCCCAAATATCTGAGTATATCCCTTGGCAACAAGACGAGCCTTAAGACGATCAACCTTACCATCTGGACCAACCTTGACTGCATACACCCAACGACAACCAAAAGTAGATTTACCTGAAGGAAGAGGGACGAGCTCCCAAGTACCACTCGTATGTAAAGCAGACATCTCGTCAGTCATAGCCTGTCGCCACCCTGGATGAGACAATGCTTCACCTGTAGACTTAGGGATGGAAACAGAGGACAAAGAAGATAGAAAAGCATAATAGGGTGATGACAAACGATGATAACTTAAACCAATATAATGGGGATTAGGATTAAAGGTGTTCCGTATACCTTTTCGAAGTGCAATCGGAAGAGACAAGTCCGCAGTAGGAGCAGGGTCAGGTGCAGGACGTGAATCAACCGGGTCGGATGCTGGGCGAAGACGACGATGATATGTCAAGAGTGGAGTGTCTTGTGCAGGGAGTATAGGAGGAGCCACAGTAGACGTTCCAACGTTTGGAATGGGTAAGACTTCTGTAGCGGAAGGTGAAGGAGGAGATATAGTAGACTCCCTAAAGGCCAGTATAGGTAAAACCTTAGATATATCAAGATGGTCAGAATGGTTAGAAGAGGTAAAGAAAGGTTTAGACTCAAAAAATGTGACATCGGCTGACATAAGGTACCTACGAAGATCAGGTGAATAACAACGATAGCCCTTCTGAGCACGAGAATAACCAAGGAAGACACACTTGAGAGCACGAGGAGCTAACTTATCTTTCCCAGGAGCTAAGTTATGAACGAAACAAGTGCTCCCAAAAACACGAGGGGGAACAGGGTATAAGGGTGACTGGGGAAACAATACCTCATGCAGAATCTGATTCTGGATGGGAGATGAAGGCATCCGATTAACCAAATAACAAGATGTGAAAACTGCATCGCCCCAAAAACGCAGCGGAACGTGAGATTCAATGAGAAGTGTGCGAGCAGTCTCAATAATGTGCCTATTCTTTCTTTCTGCAACCCCATTTTGCTGAGGGGTAAGGACAAGAGGTCTGATGAATAATTCCATGAGAAGACATAAACTGCTGAAATTGAGAGGATAATTATTCTAAGGCATTATCACTGCGAAGAGTGCGAATAGAAACACCAAATTGATTTTTAATTTCAGCACAAAAATTTCGGAATATAGAAAACAACTCAGAACGATCTTTCATTAAGGAAATCCAAGTACATCTTGAATGATCATCAATGAAACTAACAAAATAACGAAATCCCAAGGTTGAACATACTCTACTAGGACCCCATATATCCGAATGAACTAAAGAAAAAACAGACTCTGCACGACTCTCAATACTACGAGGAAAGGAGGCGCGGGTATGTTTCCCGAGCTGACATGACTCACACTCTAATGTGGGTAAACTGGACAAACGAGGCACCATCTTCTGAAGCTTGGACAAGCTAGGATGTCCTAAACGGCTGTGAAGTAGGTCTGGAGGATCTGCAACTTGACAGACCTTAGAGGATGTTAGTGAGTTAAGGTAGTAGAGTCCGTCTGATTCAAGTCCTGTTCCAATCGTCTGTCCCGTACTGTGGTCCTGCATAATAAAAGAGTCATCAATAAAATATATTCCGCAATGGAGGGCACGAGTCAAACGACTCACAGACGCAAGATTAAAAGGACAGCCATGGACATAAAGAACGGAATCTAGAGTGACAGAGGGTAGAGGATTTGCTTGTCCAACTCCTTTTGCTTTAGTTTGAGACCCATTAGCTAAAGTAATGTTGGGAAGAAACTGTGAATATGCAATATTTGACAAAAGGGATTTATTACCAGAGATATGTTCAGAAGCAGCTGAGTCCACAACCCATTGTTCAAGAGGACTAGACTGGGAAACACAAGCAAAAGAATTACCAGCAACAGAAGTATCAGACTGAGCAACAGTGGCTATTTGTGGAGACGTCTGCTTACTTGCTCGATATTTAAGGAACTCATTATACTCCCTTTAAGATACAGAAAATCCCTGGTTACCTGTAGGCTCGGTCTGAGCAACATACGGTGAGATATAGATCTTTCAACCTAAACTCCAAAGAGACTCGTATTACACGTAGGGGTGTTCATTCGATTTTGACCCTTATCGATTTGTACATATGCTTATCGTTATCGTTTCAATAAGATTTCGATTTTTTCGATTTCGATTTATCGATTTTGGGGGGGTTATCGATTCAGTTATCGATTTCACCGATAAGAAAATTTGCGGGATTCCACGAAAAGTATATCGCTATAAACGTGCCTAACTAATATGGACAAAAAGAAGCTAAAATAAGATGAACACCATTTATAACATAAAACTTGTATCAACAAGCACATGCAACAAGAATAAAGTAAAGGATCAAATGTATGCCACCAACACTCCAACGGTATAAAAAACAAAACAAACAAAATACATCATCACGGCTAATTTTGTCTTTTATTAATTTGAACTTCATTCGCTTGATCATTTCATTCCTTAAATGTGGTAGAGGAAATAATATGTTAAGGGACGTAGGGTTAATGAAAGGGTATAGATTAGGAAAAATGATATTGTATAGCCGCTTTCAAAATAGTAGCGGAATATATATACATTTTTTATGTTATATTAATCTACACAAATAGGTAGTTACTTATTTTACAAGTGTCTACAGTCTACGGGTGTGCATTCGATTTATCGATTCGATTTTGAACCTTATCAATAATTACTTATCGATTATCGATTTGTACATATGCTTATCGTTATCATTTCAATAAGGTTTCGATTTTTCGATTTCGATAACAAATAATCGATTCGATTTATCGATAAACCGATTCGAATACACATCTCTAATTACACGAAAGGAGATGTTTGGTGGCCACGGCAGTCGTAGCCTACCAATGGCCAATATAGAGATATAATGTGACAGAGAAGAAATTGTTATTTTAGGACAACAAGAAAGTGTGGAGAGCTTCTCTTTTATCTTTGACAACTCGGGGTTCGTTATTACAATCCGGCAATGGCATGCATGTTGTGAAAAGCAGAGCCAGCAACCATAATGTATGTTTCTACATTAATATTTGGGACTTGGAGTCTGGGACTTATTGCTTATGTACTTTTCCTTGTTAATTCGTTCCACTATTATTTTTCTCCAATTGGAACACTATACTAGTAGCTCTATAAAGAGTGAGACAAAACCCGTTTTACTTAATAAAAAAAGAAATAAGATGAAACCCCTCTTAATATGATAGACATAATTGCAAAAACCTACTAAATCCCCTTGCCGAGCACCGAGTCTAGTCTAGGTTCAATTTTGCCGAAGAAGTAGCTCCATTCCATACTAACTTCAAGCAAAGAAAGGACTGGGTTATCCGCTAATTCTGGAACTTATCTTATCATTAAGGGGCAAGGTGTTAAAGAAGGGTGTAGCTTGAGACTTCTCCGCTGCAGGAACAAGAATTCCAAAATAGAATGACTTCACAATTACAATTACAAGAAAGCCACCGCCCTCGGCCTTTAGGGATAGAAATTAACGGCTATTAGCTTGGGGCTATCTTCCATATATGAAATTAAGAACCATATACATTGTTAACGGCATTGCTGAATGATATTGGTCAGTAAGCCTCAGCCAATCCTACATGTTTTTCTTTCTTTTTCTCCTTTTTACAGTGTCTTTTGATATACCTTCATCGTCATTTATTTCCCCTTTATGGGTGATGTTGCTTTTATGGATGTCTCGTCTGATTGATTATTTGTAAGAACCTGCATATGGGGGATCAGCAGTCTCAGGAAGTTACGTTTGATCAAATTGCCTTTAGCAGTATCCCATTCGTACAATTATCCATGATTGCTGCCTGTTGTACCAGCAGACTTTGGAAGTGATTCTTATTTAACTGCTTAGTGTTTTCTGTTCAGGATGGTGTCATTCTTGGAGCAGACACACGAGCGACTGAAGGACCCATCCTTGCTGATAAGAACTGCGAGAAGATTCATTACATGGCCCCTAACATATATTGCTGTGGAGCAGGGACAGCTGCTGATACTGAGGCTGTGACTGGTAGTTGAGTTTGATATCCATGTATTTCGGTTTGTAATAATAACATCTCTTCTCAAGTTTCGAATCATTGTCTCTCCATTTCTCTCTCATTCCTTAAGTAGCAACTACTATTTTATAGACATGGTCAGTTCCCAACTGAAGCTTCATAGGTATCACACTGTTCGTGAATCTAGGGTTGTGACTGCTCTTACTCTTTTGAAGACTCATCTTTTCAGGTGTGCTTATATTTTAATGTTGCTTCGTGATAGAATAACATCTTTGCGTGCAATTAAGTTGATAAAACAGAGGCTTAACTATGTGCTCTTAACCAGCTACCAGGGCTACGTCTCAGCTGCTTTGGTCCTTGGTGGGGTTGATGTCACAGGACCACATCTGCATACTGTGAGTGGTCTTGTGTTGGAGTCGCTTTAGTATATTATTATTTTTCCCATTGTAGAAATCCTGACTGTTGCTGGTCAATTGGCCTGTTCTCAGATTTATCCACATGGATCAACTGACACTCTGCCATATGCTACAATGGGCTCGGGTTCCCTTGCAGCGATGGCAATCTTTGAGTCAAAATACCAGGAAGGGTTAAGTGTAAGCTCATTTCCTGCAGCTACGTTTAGTCACTGGATTTGGCGTCTATATTATACATTATAAATTGTTTAATGTTGAGGTGGAGTTTTGGTGCAGAAAGATGAAGGGATAAAGCTAGTAGCAGAGGCCATATTGTCTGGGGTGTTCAATGATCTTGGTAGCGGAAGCAACGTTGATATCTGTGTAATAACAAAGGTTTGATCTCCCTTCAGCAAGCAATGACAGAATGTTCTCCTTATTATACATAAAGCATGTAATATTTGGTTAGTATATCGCTTTAAAACTTCTACTGGTGATTGTTAGGGGCACACGGAGTACTTGAGGAATCATATGTTGCCTAATCCTCGCACCTATCCGCAGAAGGGTTACTCATTCCCTAAAAGGACTGGTGAGTATTCTCATACTTGGTCAGTGAGGATCCACATAGCCGATCCCAACTTGTTTGGGACTAAGGCGCAATTGTTGTTTGTAATGTTTTCATACTTGTCAACCTCCAATGCAACTGAGATATACCTTGTTAAAAAGTACAAATTTGTTTCTTTCAAATGCTTTAATTCTGCCTGGGCTTTACTAATATTGTCAGTCGAATTGTTGTTGTGCTTACAGAAGTTCTTCTTACAAAGATTACACCACTAAGAGAGGTGGTAGAGGTTATTGAAGGTGGAGACGATATGGAAGAATAGCTGTATTGCAACGATGAGTTCCATTGTCATTTCTTTGA
Source organism: Nicotiana benthamiana (assembly GCA_034376525.1). Classification (NCBI taxonomy): domain Eukaryota; kingdom Viridiplantae; phylum Streptophyta; class Magnoliopsida; order Solanales; family Solanaceae; genus Nicotiana; species Nicotiana benthamiana. The sequence goes on along the minus strand of CM067326.1, from coordinate 109,703,297 downwards.
AGAAGTTGAACTATTTCCAGGAGTCTGAACTATTGTAATTTTTCTAAATGACCTACTAAATCTGTTTCATCAGACGTAGCTTTCAAACAAATTTGTTGCTAGAGAATGAAAGATTGGCTGGGTCTAGATGAAGGATTTTGTAGTTTTTGTTGCCCTAGTGCTGTGTGCGCTCCAAAATTACTCTAGTCAGTAATCCCTGGTATTATTAGAATGGTTTGTTTGCTTATCTTTCACATTGGCCAAACCAAACCATTCCCAGATAATTGCGTCATACTATTGTTTTTAAGGAATGCATTTTCGTGAAAGATTTAGGAAGCCCAAAAATAATCTTGTTTGATGCTTAAATAAGACTTCTTTTATTGGTAAACTTTTCTAAAATCCAACTTGGCCAACTAAGGTTCTGGAAAATTAGCTCTCTTCTCCCTTCCTTTAAAGATGTATCAAGTAGTGGTCAGAATGTTCCTCAAATTGCATTATGAAAACCTTATTACTGAGTTAGTCCAATCACATGGAAATTAAAAGTATAGTGAAGGATTGTCCACAAATAAACTGATCAAGAAATTCTTTTATCAGTTTGGAATATGGCATGAATTGATGAATTGATACAAAATTTCAGCTCTAATGAAAAAACGGCAAGCGCCAAGCCTGCACTATATCAAATTTAAGCAGAGTAATGTAGGAGGTCGTAACATCATGAGAGATGCAACTTGTAAAATTTTGTATAATTTGTTCAAATAATACACTCAGTTGTATAACCGAAACCTTGATATTGAATTTCAATTGAGATGGACATTCTTTTTTTTCTTTTTTTGGGGTTTGGGGGGGGGGGGGGGGGGCAACAGGAACACACTTATTCTTGGACACCAAACATCAAAAACTTATAAATAATAGTGTACTCTTTTCATGCCTGCCGATAGCGCATGAGTCGTCTAATTGTTGAGGCAAACGCCACAGTTCAGTCACATGTATGGTTGAATAAATGAAAGCAACGCAGGAGCACATCCTCGTTAAAGAAGTATGTCGATGATTTTGATGTCCGAGAAACCTTTGTCCATAAGATGGTGATTCCAAAATTCAATTTGTGCCCACAGATCTCCAACACTCATACAGGGTGGTAAGAGCAGTACTCAAAGATCAGGAACAGCTTTGTCATCAAAATTGTTCCTTTCCAGATCCTCCCACGTACACGCCACATGCTTGTTTTAACTAAGAAGAAGACTCTTCTGATTCATCCTCATTTCATCCTTGCCAATTTGTAGGGAGCCAATTGCAAGACATGAGTCCTCAACTCTCTTAATCATCTACTACTCTCACTACAGAATAATATGACAAACAAAAGACTAACCAAAATCAGTAGTAAATCTCTTAAACCAGCTTTCCACCGTTCATGCCTCAATCAGCATAATGAGCAAAACAAATGGGCTCGCTTTACTTTCAGAGTTTTTCCTGTCTCCGACTTTTCTTTTAATTCGCCCCGGAGGGACAGCAATTGCTCCTTCAGTAGCATGACTAGAATTTGAAAAATATTTCAACCTACTCAACCAGTTATTCGAGAAGAATACTAAAGGAAAATCCACCTGGAGTGCAGAACATTATGCGGCGGGCATCCTCCTGTATCTTTCACCCTCAACTTTCTAGCAAACAATAGCGTCCGCCATGTGCTTGTGTTGACGAAGTTCAGAAAACACTCACCTGAGAAGGGAACCACCAAGAAAACGAAAAACTAGTCAATGTTTAGATCTCTAACTCTGAAAACTCCCTACATGCACATGAGACAACCACTTAATTCAAAATTTGAATTGCGCTTTACAGCTTCCATCTGTCCCGTTTTCTCTGTTATCTCAGGCCTCTCCTCTGAACCTATGCAAAGTCTAGACGGTCCGGTACGGCTTTTTCTTCATCTTACCGGACATATCTAAGTAGCGCCGGAGCTTTAATCCACACAATGAGTCTGCAGATTGAACAGGGCTGTCTTGGGTATTCCTTTTGATACGTTACCATGGTTGGTTTCAAGAACGTAATAAACTACCTATACTAGTCTTGGGATTAAACTTGTTTATTTTCCTTTCTCAATCAATTATGCTCTAAAAAGAAGTTTTCAATATTAGATGTCACTAGAAACTTTATTTCACTTAACATCCACTATCAACTAGTAGAAGATGGTTCCTGCAGTGATCATATGGTGCATTTGGAAAGAAAGAAATCAGCTGTTTTGATGGAACTTCAATTCCAACTCTTGTTCTGAAGGCTAAAATTTTGGTTCATCTTTTCATGGAGTAAACTTCGTAATGTAAATGGTATTTGACTTTTTTTGGATTTTGTAAGCTCCTTCAAATTTTTGTTAGGGTCATCTGACATTGTCCATAAGTTGACTTCTTTTGCAATTATTGTGTATCTTCTGGATTCTGAATGAATGAAATCTACCTTTACTTTCTTTTTAGATGACCGAGAAATCCATCTGGCCCAACCCTTAGGATCAACTGGAGCCTTTGAAACTCAGGGGTAATGGGCCCGCGCCTGTATCCTTCTTCGCTTAAATACCAAACTTAGTTCACACAGCACAAGGCTCGAACCAATGACTCTAGTTCCTCAGCATTTGCCACTTGTATACCTGAGGCAAATGAAATCTACCTTTACCCGATCAAAAAAACTTTAATTTCCACTTAGCAATCAATTCAACCAAGTAACCCTTTTTTGAAGGATCGCAGCTAAATGATCATGGTTATCTTCATCAGTTTGAATATGAGAGAAGTAAGACTATTAAGAAGAGTTAGGGTAATCAGATGTTAAATAGAATATGGAAATGAAGCTTTAAAAGGGAAGATAAGGACTTCAGTTTTGAATTATAGATGGAAATTTATGAAACCAATGCGAAAATAGTTGAGTTTTACTGAAGTCAACAAAGAGAGGTTTTAAAAGATCTCAGTAGCAAAGATTCATATAGCTGACGCCAACTTAGTCATGGTTGAGGCGTAGTTATTGTTGTTGTTCAGTAGTGAAGTAACAACCTGCATGTGAGCTACTAGTGAAATTTACCCTGATTTACCTTCTCTTTTTCAATTAGAAACTACCATTGCCAGTTGAGTCTTAAACAATTCCCCCCCCCCCCCCCCCCCCCCAAAAAAAATTTCCTGTAACAGAGCTAGATTTTCTCAGGACTGAAAAGTTAGAAACTGAAAGCAAAAACAGGCTTACCTTCTCCACAAGCTCTTGAATACTATTTCCTGTTAGCATGGTGAAAAGAATCCATTGTACACTTTCCTCTTTTTTCCAAGAAGCTTGGCCAGATTGTTTACCATTGTGACCTGTATATGAAAATTCAACCTCCTTCAACAAAAATTGGTGGCCAATTACCTTAGGAGACCTAATTCAGAAAAAAGCCAACAAGAGGGGGTATTCACACTATTGAAAGTCGCATAAACAAGAATTAACAAAGAAGATGCAGATCAGACTTTGGGTTCTGGGGATATTATCAAAATCAAAAATATATCAGAGTGCATCTCAAGTAGAATATTGACAAACATATGGCTATTGACCAGTGTTGTCAAAGGCACTAAAAGCGCGCTTAAGCCCTGAACCGACGCTCAAAACATGTTGAGCGCTTCGCCTTGCTTTGTGGCGGTTTAGTGTCGCATCAAGGCTCTAAGGCATACTTTTCCTTCCCGATGAGTGTCACCCCATATTTCACTTTATCATAAAAGAATCCAATTTCTTTGTCTATATATTTGTTATTCATACTTATAATTATTAGTCTTGGACTGCATATACATATTTCTACTTGTTCTCTAGTTGCGTCTTTTTTCATTAATACCCACGCTTTATTTGCGCGTTGTGCTTAAGCTCCATCGGACCTTAGAGTTTTGTTGCGCTTTTCACCTTTGATAACACTGCTATTGACAGCTTTAAATGAGTTCAAATACAACAACAAACTAGCATATGGGTGTGCATTCGATTTATCCATTCGATTTTGACTCTTATCGATAATTACTTATCGATTATCGATTTGTACAAATGCTTATCTTTATCGTTTCAATAAGGCTTCGATTTTTTCGATTTCGATTTATCGATTTTGGGAGCTTATCGATTCAGTTATCGATTATACTAATAAAAAAATTTGCAGGATTCCACAAAAAGTATATCGCTATAAACGCGCCTAACTAATATGGACAAAAAGAAGCTAAAATAAGACGAACACCATTTATAATATAAAAATTATGTCAACAAGCACATGCAATAAAACTAAAGTAAGGGATCAAATGTATGTCACAAACACTCCAATGGTATAAAAAAAAACAAAAAAAAAACACATCATCATGGCTAATTCTGTTTTCCATTAATTTAAACTTCATTCCGTTGATCTTTAAATATGATCATTCCTTAAATGTGGTAGAGGAAATAATAGGGTAAGGGACTTAGGGTAAAGGAAAGGGTATAGATTACGGAAAATAATATTGTATAGCAGCTTTCAAAATAGTAGTGGAATATATATACATTCTGTATGTTATATTAATCTACACAAATAGGTAATTACTCATTTAACAAGTGTCTACAGTCTAGGGGCGTGCATTCGATTTATTGATTCGATTTTGACCCTTATCGATAATTACTTATCGATTATCGATTTGTACATATGCTTATCGTTATCGTTTCAATAAGATTTCAATTTTTTCGATTTCGATAACAAATAATCGATTCGATTTATCGATAAATCGATTTGAATACACACCCCTAAACTAGCATGCATAACACTTTATTTTCAGCATCACTGCAGAACCAAATAACAAAAAAAGGTGTAATAGCTATAACACCAAGCTCAATCTCACACGAGGCATGTATCATCCGCAAGATACGTACTTTATTGGCCAAATATGGGTTAAAAACTAAGTTGCTCCGACACATCACTTTAGGTGCCACACCCGTGTCAACATGACACTAGTATGGGGGTGGATATAGGATCCGTACCGGAGGATCTGGCCGAACAATTTTGGGCACTTTGACCATAGCAGACAGAAAATTTCGAGACGAGAAACAATTTGATTCACAAAATCAAAACCAAAACTAGGGTACATTGGAAGAAAATAGGATACTTTATCTAGGAAATCAAATTACAACTGGAGAATAAAAAAGAAATCCATACTTTACAGGTTCACGTAAGTATTCCACAAAATTTCTCATAATTTAGAGATTTTATATTTATATTTTGTTGACCTATTTTTAGCCGGATCCACGCACCCATACTCATACTAGGACCTGTATCCCCAAACCGTAGAATTTACATCTTGAAGAATCCAACCTCTAGATCCGCACACCCATATCCGAGCAACTTAGAATAAAAACCAATACAGAGGCATGTACAAGCCACAAGAACTGTTGCACCACATGGTTTTTGTTAGAAGTGTAAATATAGTAGAACTCTAATCCAAAGTGTATTAGGAGTAGGTTAGGTTATGTGTATTATATATAGGGCTCATTGTATCATGTTTAATATCAAGATATATATTTTTCTCCCGTGCTTTCTCACATGGTATCAGAGCTTTGGTGAGAATATTATAGCTGTGCGTCATTCCAGCTACTTCCGGGAAGAAAGACCTCGTCGCCGTGCAATTTTCCGGCGACTTAAGAGGCTGTCCGTAACTAAACTACCTTTTTTGTTGGTTTTGTGCAAAATCCGAGACCACTACGAGGTTCGGAATAGAATTCCGACCAACCACAGGAAAAATCACCGGAAAAGCTCCAGTCACGCGCCCCCACGTGCCGGCAAAACCCTCGGCGCGTGAGCCCACGCGCCGGCGCGTGAGGGCCCTTCCGGCCACTTTTTCAGTTTGCTCCAGAAGGACAGTTTGGTCGGCCTTCAATTCCGACCCTACCCATACTTTTTTCGTTCGATTCCGACAACTTTCAATTTTTTCCGGCGACTTTATTGACTTTTCCGGCAGCTACAGTACTTTCCGGCCAGAATTTCTTCAGGACAGTTTGCTCAACCTTGAATTCCGAGCCTATCCATATTTTTACTTTTCAATTCCGACAACTTCAAATTTTTCCGGTAGCTACAGCGTTCCTGTTTTCCGGCAACGCCAGTTTTCAGTTCTCTGTTTCAGTTTCAACGAGTTTTCAGTTGATAATCCAAAGATGTCTTTGGGACTAGATGCTTTCGGGTCTAGAAACCAGGGTTCTGGCAGTTCCGGTATTATGATTACCTCAGAACCTTTAATGGGAGGTTCAAACTACCTAGCTTGGGCTTCGTCTGTCGAGTTGTGGTGTAAAGGCCAAGGTGTTCAGGATCATCTAACCAAAGAGTCTAGTGACGGAGATGAAAAAGCCAAAGCACATTGGGAGAAGATTGATGCTCAATTATGCAGTATTTTGTGGCGATCTATTAATTCCAAGTTGATGCCCTTGTTTCGTCCATTCCAAACATGTTATTTGGTTTGGGAAAAGGCTCGTACTTTATACACTAATGACATATCTCGTTTCTATGATGTGATATCGCGGATGACAAATTTAAAGAAACAGGAATTAGATATGTCTACTTACTTGGGTCAAGTGCAGGCAGTTATGGAGGAATTTCAGTTGTTGATGCCAGTTTCTGCTAGCGTTGCAAAGCAGCAAGAGCAACGACAAAAGCTGTTTCTTGTTCTTACTCTTGCTGGGCTTCCTAATGATCTTGACTCAGTACGCGATCAGATTTTGGCTAGTCCGACTGTCCCCACAGTTGATGAATTATTTTCTCGCTTACTTCGCCTTGCTGCAGCACCAAGTCAACCAGTGAGCTCATCACAGACACTTGATTCATCTATCCTCGTCTCCCAATCCGTGGACAATCGGGCTTCTCAAACTATGGAGTATAGACGAGGAGGAGGTCGTTTTGGAAGATCTAGACCCAAGTGTTCTTATTGTTATAAACTTGGTCATACTTGTGACGTGTGTCATTCTTTACATGGTCGACCAACAAAAAATGCTTATGTTGCTCAGACCGAGCCTACAGGTAACCAGGGGTTTTCTGTATCTGAAAGGGAGTATAATGAGTTCCTTAAATATCGAGCAAATAAGCAGACGTCTCCACAAGTAGCCACTGTTGCTCAGCGTGATACTTCTGTTGCTGGTAATTCTTTTGCTTGTGTTTCCCAGTCTAGTCCTCTTGAACAATGGGTTGTGGACTCAGCTGCTTCTGATCATATCTCTGGTAATAAATCCCTTTTGTCAAATATTGCGTATTCACAGTTTCTTCCCAACGTTACTTTAGCTAATGGGTCTCAAACTAAAGCAAAAGGAGTTGGACAAGCAAATCCTCTACCCTCTGTCATTCTAGATTCCGTTCTTTATGTCCCTGGCTGTCCTTTTAATCTTGCATCTGTGAGTCGTTTGACTCGTGCCCTCCATTGCGGAATATATTTTATTGATGACTCTTTTATTATGCAGGACCACAGTACGGGACAGACGATTGGAACAGGACTTGAATCAGACGGACTCTACTACCTAAACTCACTAACATCTAAGGCCTGTCTAGCTGCCGATCCTCCAGACCTACTTCACAGTCGTTTAGGACATCCTAGCTTGTCCAAACTTCAGAAGATGGCGCCTCGTTTGTCCAGTTTATCCACATTAGAGTGTGAGTCATGTCAGCTCGGGAAACATACCCGCGCCTCCTCTCCTCGTAGTATTGAGAGTCGTGCAGAGTCTGTTTTTTCTTTAGTTCATTCGGATATATGGGGTCCTAGTAGGGTATGTTCAACCTTGGGATTTCGTTATTTTGTTAGTTTCATTGATGATCATTCAAGATGTACTTGGATTTTCTTAATGAAAGATCGTTTTGAGTTGTTTTCTATATTTCAAAAATTTTGTGCTAAAATTAAAAATCAATTTGGTGTTTCTATTCGCACCCTTCGCAGTGATAATGCCTTAGAATATTTATCCTCTCAATTTAAGCAGTTTATGTCTTCTCATGGAATTATTCATCAGACCTTTTGTCCTTATACCCCTCAGCAAAATGGGGTTGCAGAGAGAAAGAATAGGCACATTATTGAGACTGCTCGCACACTTCTCATTGAATCTCATGTTCCGCTGCGTTTTTGGGGCGATGCAGTTCTCACATCTTGTTATTTGGTTAATCGGATGCCTTCATCTCCCATCCAGATCAGATTCCGCATGAGGTATTGTTTCCCCAGTCACCCTTATACTCTGTTCCCCCTCGTGTTTTTGGGTGCACTTGTTTCGTTCATAACTTAGCTCCTGGGAGAGATAAGTTAGCTCCTCGTGCTCTCAAGTGTGTCTTCCTTGGTTATTCTCGTGCTCAGAAGGGCTATCGTTGTTATTCACCTGATCTTCGTAGGTACCTTATGTCAGCCGATGTCACATTTTTTGAGTCTAAACCTTTCTTTACCTCTTCTGACCATTCTGACCATCTAGATATATCTGAGGTTTTACCTATACCGGCCTTTAGGGAGTCTACTATATCTCCTCCTTCACCTTCCGCTACAGAAGTCTTACCTATTCCAAAACGTTGGACCATCTTCTGTGGCTCCTCCTAGACTCCCTGCACAAGACACTCCACTCTTGACATATCATTGTCGTCCTCGCCCAGCATCCGGCACGGTTGATTCACTTCCTGCACCTGACCCTGCTCCTACTGCGGACTTGTCTCTTCCGATTGCACTTCGAAAAGGTATACGGAACACCCTTAATCCTAATCCCCATTATATCGGTTTAAGTTATCATCGTTTGTCATCACTCTATTATGCTTTTCTATCTTCTTTGTCCTCTGTTGCCATCCCTAAGTCTACAGGTGAAGCATTGTCTCATCCAGGGTGGCGACAGGCTATGACTAACGAGATGTCTGCTTTACATACGAGTGGTACTTGGGAGCTCGTCCCTCTTCCTTCAGGTAAATCTACTGTTGGTTGTCGTTGGGTGTATGCAGTCAAGGTTGGTCCAGATGGTAAGGTTGATCGTCTTAAGGCTCGTCTTGTGGCCAAGGGATATACTCAGATATTTGGGCTTGATTACAGTGATACCTTCTCTCCAGTGGCTAAGATAGCATCAGTCCGCCGTTTTCTCTCTATGGCTGCTGTTCGCCATTGGCCCCCCTGTATCAGCTGGACATTAAAAATGCATTTTACACGGTGACCTTGAGGATGAAGTTTATATGGAGCAACCACCTGGGTTTGTTGCTCAGGGGGAGTCTCGTGGCCTTGTATGTCGCTTGCGCCAGTCACTTTATGGTCTAAAGCAGTCTCCTCGAGCCTGGTTTGGTAAGTTTAGCACTGTTATCCAGGACTTTGGCATGACTCGGAGTGAAGCTGATCACTCTGTATTCTATCGGCATTCTGATTCACGTCTCTGTATTTATCTAGTGGTCTATGTTGACGACATCGTTATTACCGGCAATGACCAGGATGGTATTACTAAATTGAAGCAACATCTCTTTCAACACTTTCAGACTAAGGATCTGGGCACACTAAAGTATTTTCTGGGTATTGAGGTCGCACAGTCCAGCTCAGGTATTGTGATCTCACAACGGAAGTATGCCTTAAATATTCTTGAGGAGACAGGAATGACAGGTTGTAAACCTGTTGACACTCCAATGGATCCGAATTCTAAACTTCTTCCAGGACAGGGGGAGCCTCTGAACGATCCTGAAAGATATAGGCGGTTAGTTGGTAAACTAAATTATCTTACAGTGACAAGACCTGATATTTCCTTTCCTGTGAGTGTTGTGAGCCAGTTTATGGGTTTGCCATGTGATAGTCATTGGGATGCAGTTGTTCGCATTCTTCGGTATATAAAATCAACTCCAGGTAAAGGTTTATTGTTTGAGGATCGAGGCCATGAGCAGATTGTTGGATACTCTGATGCTGATTGGGCAGGATCGCCTTCTGACAGACGTTCTACTTCTGGATATTGTGTCTTAGTAGGAGAAAATTTGGTATCTAGGAAAAGCAAGAAACAGAATGTGGTTGCTCGGTCTAGTGCAGAAGCAGAATATCGAGCAATGGCTATGGCGACATGTGAGCTAGTTTGGGTCAAACAGTTGCTCAAAGAGCTGAAATTTGGTGATGTTAATCAGATGGGACTTGTGTGTGATAATCAAGCTGCTCTTCATATTGCGTCAAATCCAGTGTTCCATGAGAGAACTAAGCACATTGAAATTGACTATCACTTTATCAGAGAAAAGATACTCTCGAGAGATATTGCTACAAAGTTTGTAAAGTCAAATGATCAGCTTGCAGACATTTTCACCAAGTCCCTCACTGGTCCTCGTATTAACTACATATGTAACAAGCTCGGTACATATGATTTATATGCACCAACTTGAGGGGGAGTGTTAGAAGTGTAAATATAGTAGAACTCTAATCCAAAGTGTATTAGGAGTAGGTTAGGTTATGTGTATTATATATAGGGCTCATTGTATCATGTTTAATATCAAGATATATATTTTTCTCCCGTGCTTTCTCACAGTTTTCAGTTGAGGTGCTATAGACATAATCCATTTAAGTTCGTAGATTTAAGGCATCAGCAGAAGATTTGTGTGCCATTATCATAATTAAACAGTCAAGTGAACACACTTATACGAAAGGTTCTAATGGCAAAATTATACCTAGTTCCTTAGTATTAATTGTGCTTAAAACATATCTTAGCAATATGGAGACAATTCAGTCAATTGATAATGATGTTTCTTCGTTTTGTTACACATTTTAGCAACTATATATCCACAGAATGATGAATTATATCATGACACTTGGACAAGCAATTAAATGCAGCAAACACTGGGAGCTATCTGTCTATTATAATGCTGCTGCTCACTAACTTAAGGTAGCATGACTCACGGAAAACATGCAATTGACACTGAGATTCCATATAAGTTTATCCTTTGCAAGTGGATCCATTACCACCCTTCGAATTTAATATAAAGGTTCACTAACTCCCAAACCTCTCGTCGTGGAAGTTTCTTCTGAAAGATAGGTTCCAGGTATTTCCTTCTCTGCATTGCCTGACAGTAGCATGAGTGGACGACCACAGTCAAGATCCCAACTAAATTAGGCTGTTTTAGCTGGGTGACACTAACAGGAGGTTGCCTTACATGAAATCCTATCTAACCAGCATGCTACATGTGTCTCCAACACTCTGAGGATATTTGCCATCTTTTCTTACCGTACCACACTGCAAGGGACATGGAGCATGTTCTACAGCCTTCTTGGGGTGCACTGGGCAATGGCAGTGCTGTCAAAGGCGAAAAGTGTTAAGAAGAGGCCCAGGTCTATCGGGGCTTTTAAGCGCAATCAAAGTGTGGGCTTTAGTTAAAAAAGGCTCAACAAAGAAAAAAATAAAAATGTGTAGCCAAGAAAAAATTCATTTTTAATGGTTTCCTTAACAATTAATGTATATTTTGCAAAGCACATTTATTTTTTAGTACCACTTCTTCAAGATAGAACTTATGGGCAATGAGACCCACACTCTAGTGCCTTGCCTACATTAAAACGCAACCTAAGTGAAGCGAAGTGCCTACCCTGAGCTTCAAGGCTTAAGTGCACCTTAAATGAGCCTTTGACAACATTGTGATGCCTTACTGTGTTAGATATGCATCCAGGTGCTGAGGAGAGTGGAAACTGGAAAGTAAACAAAACATTTGGAACTTTGGCAGATAGTAGAATGCATTTTTTGCTGCATATGGAATAATAAGAACCGAAGACGTTTGGAAGGAGTTTTAACCCCTTTCCATGAGCTTAACACTAGATGCATCTTGAACTTTTTTGTTGCTGTAATCTTCATTCTGTAAATAGTTTTAATGAGTTTTTGTGACTTTGTTAGCTCCTTCGAATGCATATAGGAGATTCAGTGTAAAAGGAGCTGACCAATTTTTTGCTCACTTATGTAAATTTTGCATCTACTGGATGCACTATCAATGAAACCTCTGATTTACAACAACAACAACAACAACAATATACTCAGTATACTTCCAAAGCAATGTTTTGAATAGCGCGCGGCGACAAATAGCGACGAGGGCTCGCTTCAGTGAGGCGAGAGGCGGGCAGCGAAGCGCTCGCCTTTTTGATGTGAGGCGACAATTTATAAAAAAAATAATATATATATATATATATATATATATATATATATATATATATATATATATATAAAACTAAAAACTCAATAACAATAATATATTGATAAATATATCAATTTAAAAACTAAAAACTCAATAGATAGTCATAAACTCATAATAGATTCATAAATTAAAGACTAATAGTCTAAACTCTAAAATAAGCAACATCTACTCTTCTTCAAGATTTTCAAATTCTACAACTTCATAATTGATAGCATTATATTGGCTATCATCTTCTTCATCCTCGGACGCTTCATCAATTCGGGTGGACCGGTTTGAACTTGCTACCCCCTTTCCCTTGTACCTTGAACTTGAAGAACTCGCTCTAAGTCCATAGATGTCCTCCTCAACTCCAACGGCCATAGAAACGGTACCCCAATCAAGATCATCTCCTTCATACACTTGTTCATCTTCATGATTTTGGGGGGCTCCAGTTAACCATTCATTTGCCTCATCAATATTGTCCAACAAACTTGGATCAATAGTATCGCGAGCTTCATAACGTCGCCTCAATGTTCTATTGTATTTAATATACACTAGATCATTGAGATGCGATAGCTCAAGCCTATTTTTTTTTTTCTTGGAGTGAATCTGCGCATTAAGTTATTTATATTAATTAGTAAGTACTAATAATAATACAATATAGAATATATTAATATAACAAATCTACTTCTTACATGCTCAAATACGCTCCAATTTCTCTCGCATCCAGATGCACTACAAGTTAGACTTAATACTTTGATCGGAAACTTTTGCAAGTTTGGAGTTTGACTTCCAAATTGATTCCACCATTCAACTATAGTAGAATATTTTAAAAGTTAATAAGTATAAATCAAATAAATTAAATTAAAGTTATAAGGAGATCTATATTAAAGTTAGTCACCTGGCGACCTTTTGTCTCTAGCTCTAATGGCGGCAGGTAAACCAAATAGGCCATCTGCTTGTTCGTACTTACCAAACTCCTCCCCTATTAGATCTATCGTCGCTGAATTAGGGATCAACTTCTCAAGACATGCATGGTATCCAACCCACACCTCTGAAGCCAAAGTTTCCTGACTAGTGTTCTTGTAAAATAATCCCGGGTTCAGAAGATGGCCTGCTGCATGCAAAGGTCGATGGAGTTGCTTGTCCCACTTGCTATCAATTATCTCAAAACTTTCTCATATTTCCTAACATCTCCATCAAATGATGCTGCAATACTCTCTTTCGCTCTATCCATAGCTTCATAAAGATAGCCCATTGGTGGTCTTTTCTCCCCATCCACCATACAGAGCACCCGAATCAAAGGACCACCAACTTTAAGAGCCCGAACGACATCATTCCAGAATGATGGAGCAATAAGAATTTTGGCAACCTCTCCCCGCAGCTTCCTTTGCATATTTATTATCTTTCCAATCAGTTGAAAGAACTAGCTTTCTCAAATTTCCCTTTTGCAAGTAAAAACTATGCAAAGTTAAAGAAACCGTTGCAAATCTAGTCTTGGCCGGTCTCACCAAATTTCTTCTTGTGTGAATTTTCTCATCAAATTCAACAACAACGGCCTCTGACTGATGTAAGCATACATCTTGACGGCCTTAGCGAAAACGGTAAAAGTAACAATAGCAATTTTTAAATTAATAGTTTAATACTAAAGGCTAGGATATAAGTATAAATAAAGTTACAGGCTTGAAAGATAATTATATTAAAGTTACCTGAAGTATATGGGTGTTCCTTGAATATGTTACCAAACATCAAGTTGATACAATGGGCAGCACATGGAAGTCTAATAAATGTTTGGATAGATAGCTTCCATCATCTTCCCCGCACTAACATTCTTACTAGCATTATCTGTAACAACTTGTACAACATTTTCCTTTCCAATTTTATCAATAGTATTTCTAAACAAGTTGTACATTTTGCTTCCATCCGTAGAAGAGTTGCTAGCATCGTGAGATTCAAGAAAAACACTCCCTCTTAGAGAGTTCACCAACACATTTATGATCATTTTCCCATTCTGTGCTGTTTACTTATCCATCATAATGGAACAACCAAACTTGGTCCATTCCACTTTATGCTCCTCAATAATTTGGTCTACCTTCTTCACCTCCTTTTTAAGATTAGTTACTCTAACTTCATGATAGCTAGAAGGCTGCATCCCGGGCCATATTGTCCTACAGCCTCAATGAATTTATCAAAAGTTTTGTAGTTGACACAGTTGAAAGGAAGGCCTGCATCGTACATACATGATGCAAAGGCACTGACGGCGCGATCCCTCAAAGTCTTCTTGACATCTTTACTCGAACCTTCTTCACCTTTTCCCCTTTCTTGTTGTTTTGCCGAGTAATAAAGATTAATAGGGCCTTTTGCCACCGAACGTGCCGTGGATGACCCACTAGATTGAGAGTGCCTTTTAGGGGGGAGGTCCCATTTCACCTTCTTCATCCATCTCATCATCTTCATCAATTAGATTCACGGAATTCACCGATGCTTCATAACTTATTTGAGTTCTTACTAAATTTTTCTTTTCAACAAAAGCTTTTATTTCCTCCCTAACCTCGGGCGGACAAAGGGGACATTGTATTACATTTTTAAATCCACCGATCAAATGTTGCTTGTGACGAGTTATCCCACCATTATATGTTTTTCCACAGAACAAACATTTAATTGCAGTTCTTGACGGGCCTTGTGTAGCATAATTCCAAGCTATATCACTTCCTTTACTATTATCGGATGACGCCATTTCAATTTTCAGCGTTGTTTTATAGAAAAATAGAGCAATAAATCAAATAACACAATAAGTTACTGCCTCCCTAACTATTTTTAAAAGCAGAACTACAGAACAACAAAAAAATAATTTAAGCAACTTAGCAGAATTGCAGAAAAAGTGAAAAGAAAAACAAAGAAAATAAAACAGAGCAAAGAAGGGCATGTTTCGGAAAAATAGAGAAAAAAAAAGAATAGCTGAAGATGATGGAGAAACAGAGGAAAGAAGAAGAAAAACAGAGCAAAAAAGGGATAATCTACCAGTTCTTGTGTCTAATAAATAGATTAACATTTCTTGTTTTATCTGTGCAGGTGCTCTTCGACATTCTTTACAGGATAGACTTAGCAAAATTTCAAGCAAAAGTCGTGATGAAATATATTTGAAAGAAGAAGAAAAACAGAGCATAGATAGGAAGAAAGAAGAAGAAAAATAGAGCAAAGAGGAAGAAAGAAAAATAGAGCAAAGAGGAAGAAAGAAAAACAGAGCAAAGAAGAAAGAAAAACAGAGCAAAGAAGAAAGAAAGAAAAACAGAGCTGGGGCCTGGGTGAAACCGTGAAAGAAGAAAGAAGAAAGAAGAAAGAAGAACATACCTGGCTGGTGCGGTCGCAGACGATGGAAGAAGAAGAAAATTGAGCCAAACCCTAATTTTTGTCGATTGGAGCAACTGAAGGAAGCTGACTGTTTTAATTTATCTGTATAATCAAAATAGCGACGCCTCTCCTCGCCACTCGCAACAGAAGCAGAGGCGCAAGCTATTCTGCCTCACAATGCATCAGTCCCTTGTGTGGCGCTATAGCCTCGCCTCACCTCGCTACACGCCTTTAGCGCTGTAGCGAGCGCTATTTACAACATTGTTCCACAGTGTAGAGTATGGAAGGGTAATGTATATGTAGAGGTAGAGATAGAGGTAGAGAGGTTGTTTACAATAGACCATGCATTTTTCACATCAAGTTGACGAATGGGCCAATTTCGTGAGATGGCAACTAATAGAACTGAATTTAGTAATCCGGAATGATAAAGAAAATCATAATGGACTAAATTGATAAGTGGTATCCTTTCTTTAAGCGGTCCATATCTTGGCCACCACATCATTTTGAACTATAACCGCTCAAGGGAAGCAATTCACATCAGGAAAACTCTAATTCACTGATCCAAAAATAAATAAGGAAACAACTTTAAGTGCCTTCATCTTTAACTTTCCTCTGCAGTAGAGGCTCTGACTAAAATCTGGAGTGATACACTTATACTAAACTTTAACCAAATTTTGATAAATACTGCCTCTATCATTCTACTGTCGGAGTTGGAACTCCTAAGTCCTAAGATCATTACCTAATGATTTTCTCACCTAAGTCCTACTGTTTCATAAGCATCTCTTCTTTACAAATTGCAACTGTTCACCCACACGCACGCATTTGTGGATTCAAAATAGTAAGTTATTCTCATTTCATGGATTTCTTTTCATTTGAGCTGTGAGGCGAAAAGAGCAATGCCCGTGTCAACAACATTTTTACCAGAGAGAAACTCCAGGTTCCACTTTTAGTTCCTTGTTGATGCACAATTAATACAAAATATTTTCAACACTCAAACTAACTGCAACCAAACGGAATGTGTGTGCGTCTAAGCGAGAGGGAGGGAGGAGGGATGGATGGATGGATGGAGAACGAAAATGGTATGTTCCTTTTTTGCCTTATAATTTTAATCATTAATTTTACAAATTGCTAGTCAATAATATGTTTCCGGAGAAGAAGCATGCCAACCTTCAATGCATTTCCTTGAGAAGAACAGAAGGTCTACTGAGTTCTGAGAGCTGCAAATCCAATAGAAATTTGCCCATGGGAAGGATTCAGAGCAAGTCAACCTGAAATTCCAACTTCTAAGTAGACCATCTTTAAATAAAACATAATTTAAAAGGGAATCATTGATTTCTCAGATTATGTTTGTTTGGAACAGATGCACAATATTTCTTTTTTCTAGGACACATTTTGCAATTTCAACTATTTAATTTAGAATGTTAGATGATACAGAATTATACAAATACTCATATTTGATACATAACCACTCCCCAATATGCAAATAAATGTAGACACATACAAGAAAGATGTCAAGACATAGGTGTTCTATCCGAAACATGCAAAAAGACAACCAGATGGGTGTTCGGAGATACAAACCATTTCTGATATGGTGCAACCTATGAGTTGATTGCATTAATTAGAGTCTGCGATAAATCTCTGTCAAGTGTAAAACCCTTCTCCATCATTTGATCCCAAATTGCACAAGCCACTGAGAGGTTCTTCTCCTGTACGAGGCCTCCAATAATCAATTTGAAGGTGATTTCATCTGGATCCAAAGCTCTAGCTTGCATATCTTCATAAAGACGCAGAGCTTCATTTGCTCTAGAAGCCTTGCAAACTCCGCTGATTAGTGCATTATACGAGATAACATCGGCCCCAACACCCTGTTCCACCATATCATGGAAAATCCTCTGAGCCATCCCTATTTTACCTGTCTTGCAAAGGTTATCTATAATAGAAGTGTAGAGTACACGATCTGGAAAACGGCCCATGCTGATCATCTGATCAAAAAGTGCCTTGGCTACACTGGAGTTGCCTTCCTTTAGAGGAGCTTCTATAAGAATTGTAAAAGTTACAACATCAGGAACAATTCCTTTTTGCTCCATCTCCTCGAAAAGATTGTATGCCCTCTTACTGCAGCCTGTCTTGCAGAGCGCTCTAATAATAGTATTATAAGATACAACATCTACCAAGCCTTTGGCCTCCATCTTGTGGGTCATTAGCTTATAAGCCTTATCCAATCTATTGGCTTTGCAGAGACCTTTAAGAAGCTGGTTATAGCTGTAACAATCAGGTTCCAACCCATTTCCTTCCATCTTATCTATCAACTTCTCCGCCTCTTCCAACATAAGCTCCTTACAACAATAGTTCAAGAACACATTATAAGTAACTAAATCTGGTTCACACCCATTTCTCCTCATGAACGTTTTGATTGCTTGTGCTTTGTCAATCCTACCAGCTCCACAAAACCCATGTATCAGCACATTGTATATTTCCGTGTTGAATTTGACTTGACCCCTTAGAATACCCAAAGTCAGCTCATAAGCCAAATCAACCTTACCACTCCCACACAAACCGAAAACAAGGGCTTTACAAGCCTTATTGTCTGGAATTAATCCTTTCCTAATCATTGTATGCCACATTTCAACAGCATTATCAAAGCGTCCGATCCTACACAGCCCACTAATAAGAATGGTATAACTCACAACATCAGGCTCTTTTCCTTTTGCTCCCATTACTCTAAAGAAATCCAAAGCAATTTCAACCAAATGTTCACTGCACAAAAGATTCAAATACGTATTATAAGCCCAAAAATCAGGGACTATACCAATCATATCCATGTCATTAAGAAGCTTATGAATAAGATCAAAGTTCTTAACTTTACACAAACCACAAATGAATCTTGAATATGTCAATGAATTTAAGGAAAACCCCATAGGCTTCATTTCATGATAGTAGCATTCTGCTAAATCAAAACGCGAGTTACGAATAAAAAGCCCAATTATTCTATTGTAATCAATGCTGAAAACTCTGCAGTCTGACTGAGTCATTTCGTCGAACACCTGGAGTGCTTCGTTCACTAGGCCGGTCTTCACGTAATCTGAGATGCGGGCACGGTATATGAGTCGATGCTTACCAAGAGTTCTATACATATCAATGTGGATTCCTCAGAGGTGAAAGCATAGCATCGCTTCCTTGAGCTCAAAGGCGCCAATATATATTGAAATATTGGCTTGACGTAGAAGTGTTCACATTAGTTAACAATAAGTTGTACAGATAACAGCGAAGTAATTTCACGCGCTTTGTGCTTAAAAGAAAAAGGAGGGGGGAGGGGGGGGGGGGGGGAGAGAGAGGAGGTTTCGGCGACGGAGAAGATTGGCGGGGAGAAAGGGATTTGGGGGCCCAAATCCAAAGTCCAAGTTCTGGAGACGAAAGACGATGAGTTCAAACCTTCAACTACAGTGCAACACAAAAAAATCAAATTTTTATAATGGACTCTGATGTGGGCCTTATGCTTCTCTGGCATGGGTGTGATAATTTGTATGTATACCTATTTTTTTAATCACGTTTTAATTTGTATTTATTTTATAAAAAAATTACAAGTATATTATTTTTTACGTAAGTTCAGCGCAAAACTTCAGTATTTTAATAAATGGGACTCAAATAGCAAGTTTTTATTTTTACAACTAACAAATTTCAGCTCTAGAGCTAAAGTTTTTATTTGTAACTGATTGTTTTTTTTGTAACTGTCAAATTTAAACTCTAAAGCTAAAGTTTTTGTTTTGTAATTGATATTCAACTCTAAAACTGAAATTTTTCTGATTTGTTTTTGTCTCACACATAAAAAATAGGAAATAAAGCCGAACAGATATCATCATGGCGATTAGTTTCCGGTCTGCAAGATTTGAGGGAGAACATAGGTTAATAGACTAGAAAAGGGTCTTAAAAATAGCAGGCAAATATTTTAACATTTCAATGTTAAGACAACCGAGCTTCCCACTATTACCATCAAATCTACAGAGAGAAAAAAAACAAAAGAATGACTTGGAGCAAATCAAGTTGCATTAATCTTACAATACACAAAGCTTAATTAGTGTCACCGTCAGCCATAATATAACCACAAGAGCTATCGTAACAAGGACATTAAAAGATAGCGCATTCTTTTCTTGACAAAATTTCAACCAGGATTGATGAAAATAAAATTGTTCCGTTTAATAACACAGTCCACCCTTTTTACTAATAGAAAATGAAGTTATTTTTAAAAAAAGGAAGAAGAAGAAGAAAACGAAGGTGCAGAAGGAGGACGAAAAGGAGAAGAAAGGGGGCTGAAGTTGTTTAAAAAGTAGGTACAAGTTAAAACTTTTAATAAAAATAGGTATAAGTTAAATGAGGACGACCAAATAAGGAGCTCAGTGCAATTTTTGCGGTGTGATAAATGTAAAAATTTCAAGCCACATTATTTAGTTGCCTTCTATTTAATCTGTACCTACTTTTTTAAAAAGTTTAATTAGTACCCAAAGTACATATAACTTCTAGTCGTTTCCTTCTCCTTAAAAAAGTATAATTAGTACTCAAAGTACATACAACTTCACACCGTTTC
This sequence comes from Nicotiana benthamiana, assembly GCA_034376525.1. Classification (NCBI taxonomy): domain Eukaryota; kingdom Viridiplantae; phylum Streptophyta; class Magnoliopsida; order Solanales; family Solanaceae; genus Nicotiana; species Nicotiana benthamiana. The sequence goes on along the minus strand of CM067326.1, from coordinate 109,683,285 downwards.
GTCGTTCCTTTCTTTACTACTTCTTAGGATTTCTTCTTCTTAAATGTAAAATGAGTTTGATAGATTTGGTTTAGATTTATTATTATTTTGACAAATAACTGAGGTTTGTTCTTTATGATATGTGGAGGCTATATTTTAAATTTGAGCTAATTTGGAGTAGATCTAGGTATTGAATCGTATATTGAATTATTGAAATTCGAAGAACAAGTTTATGTTTCTAGTTAATTTGCACTTCAGACCTATAATGCCTTAAGTGCATAAAACATTGGTTGCACTTTAGACATATTTGGCCATAAGTGTAACCTTTTGACTTCAGACTTATTTGGCCTTAAGTGCATAAAAATATTTATTGCACTTCAGATCTATTTATCCTTTAAGTGTATCTCTTTATGCTTAACTGTCCTCGAGTGCATTACACTCCAGGTTAAAAAAATTTCTTTTCCTCAACTTCACATGATAAGTCTAAAGTTGATCTTAAAGTGAGTAGACTTGTAATTTTTGTGTGCAAAGTGGCGATTATTTAAATTGTGCCACCAAACTAAGTATAAATGCAAATCGGTTAAGGGTCAAATATATCCTTGTACTATTAAATATAGGTCATATTTATCCTCTGTTTGAATTCTTTATCAAATATGTCCCCACCGTTATACATTAGGGCCATATATATCCCTCACCCGTTAAAACACTCTCCCATATATTTAAATTACGGTTAAGGGTCAAATATATCCTTATACTATTAAAAATAGACCATATTTATCCTCCGTTTGAATTTTTTATCAAATATGTCCCCACCGTTATATTTTTATCAAAACACCCTCCCATATATTTTTAGTAGCACGTGGCATCTTATGATTGGACTAGACGACCCGCCCCACTCCTTTAATTAAACCCGCCCCGACCCAATGAAATTTAGTCTTTTTCTCCGTTCAATCCCTTCAATATGCTTATGCTTCTGCAAAATGCATGCTTCTTTGCTATTTGATGAAAAAGTTTTTTGAGGGTGCCTTAAAAGGTAGGGAGTGATAACAATCCTATGCCATAAATATGAGATGGACCGAAAAAAGAAGAAGAAATTGAGTATGTTATTTACTAAATGGGTAGTTTTTGTGTCTGGTCCATTGCATAACTTATGTAGTACAATACCATATTGATTTCTAAACTATTATCCATTTGAATGCTTATCGGATACTAGTACTACTATTGCTATTCTATTTTTTTCCTTTATAATGTTATAATATACGCTTAACGCTAGAGGGGGGGGGGGGGGGTGAATAGCGTTATAATAAAAAACAGCGTAAACTTGCGGAATTTAAAAATTGCAGGAATGAAATAAGTGCGATAAGTAAATAATAAGGAACGAACGCACCGATGTTATCCTGGTTCACCACAACCCGTGGCTAGTCCAGTCCCCGAGAGACTCTCTCGAGATTTCCACTAACTTCGTTAAGCTTACGGGTGCTTAACAAACCGTTACAAACTGAGAACTTGAGTCACACAAGCCTCAACAACCTTTGCTCGAAGATACAACACTTCAAGACTTCAACCAAAGGAATCACAACGTTCCTTCTTACAATACAAGGGATTAACACTTCCCTTCGAGTGTATAAAAACATTTTGCACTCAAAACAAGACTCTCCTTAAGAGTAGATATGAGTAAAATAAATACGCTCAAGAACGCAACAACTTTCGTCAAGAATTTGGCTCTCAAAAACTTATGTAATGAATAGAAAATGATGAATAAGAGAGTATGCAAGCTTTTGCAATAATATGATCAGTTGTTGTGTTTAGAAGACTGATTTGAAGATGTATTTATAGTGTCAAAAACATGCATAACCGTTGCCTAATTGTCAATCAAGAATTGCTGATTTTGTGCTACGACAATCGATTGTCTAATTGGCACAATCGATTGTTTTCCAATCGTTCCAAAAATCATTCCCAGATTTTACGCAGCATAATCGATTATCTAAGACGTACAATCGATTACTGGCAACGTTCAAAAAATCATTTCCAGATTTTACTTAAAACAATCGATTATCAGAAATATACAATCGATTACTTGGCAACGTTCAAAAAATCTTTTTCAGATTTTACTTCAAACAATCGATTATCAGAAATATACAATCGATTACTTGGCAACGTTCAAAAAATCTTTTTCAGATTTGACTTCAAACAATCGATTATTAAAATCCTATAATCGATTATCTGACGGAGTTTGAAAATATTTTGGCAACGGTCATTTACATAATCGATTATGCTATATGGACAATCGATTATTTTTCAGTCTTGAAAAATCTAATAGACACTGCCTCAACACAATCGATTGTCATAAGGTTCACAATCGATTATTTTGTATCTTTGAAAAATCTGATAGACACTGCCTCAACACAATCGATTATCATAAGGTACACAATCGATTGTCATGCAGATTTCAAACATCTGATGGGCACTGCCTCAACACAATCGATTGTCATAAGGTACACAATCGATTGTCTTGCAGCTGCCTTAACATAATCGATTATCATAAGTACATAATCGATTATCTTTGTCCAGATTTTAGAGGCATGTTTAAAAATCATTTTGCTAAAATAAATATGCATGATTTAAAATCATTTTGCTCTAAATTAAATGTGCATGATTTGATAAAAATGTTTTTACGAGAGAAGCCAAGTCTTGAGTTAAATTGTCGGATCAAGATCACAATTAAAGAGCGACTCATGTATAACTTTGTTTAATCTTGATCTTTGTTTGTCTTGTGCTTGAACTTCGTTACGTGACATTTGCGCGCTTGTGCTTGAACTTCGTTACGTGACATTTGCGCGCTTGTGCTTGGACCTCGTCATATGTCAATTGCGCATCGTTTGTCATTTATCAAAACCTACAAATATGAACACACGTTTAGTTTAGTGCCTTGAAAACGTGTTTCAACAATTTCCCCCTTTTTGATAATGGCAAATCTTAATCGGGATATGCATATTAGGTAATTCATAATGACGATCCAAGACAAGTATATATATATGCAATTAGTTTCCCCTCAACATATGAATTCCCCCTCAATTTGTGCCAATAAGTATTAAGTGCATAGCCCCTTATTCTTCCCCCTTTTGACATTAGCAAAAAAAATTGGTAAATAAGTAATAACATGTTTATTGATTAACAAAAAGGCGATTACATAAAAGAGATAATAAAAGATAGAACAATAAGCAAATAAAGACATTATTCATTATCAATTCCCGCCTCGTCATCCGGTACTGCTTCATAAGGGACAAGTCCAGCATATGGATAGTGAATATGATCAAAATATCCATGGATCTCATATGTCAATCGATTGACAGAGGTGTACAAAGAAGCAAGTTGGTCGGAGATAGTTTGAAGTGTAGGAGCTTGAGGCTGACGCGCTTGAGGAGTTGGAGGAGGAGCAGGAGCCGCGTGTTCGCCGTCATGGGGAATGGAGGATTCGGAAATTTCCCATTTCTTGGTGCCCTTTTTGAGCGAACCGATAGAGGTGTTGAACCCGGAGGCTTCAAGAAAATTCATTATAAGAAGGGCATAGGGAAGTGGTCTATCGTCCCCGATGGCATCAAGCATGTGGATTTTGATAAACTTACACCAATTGATGTGAGCCCCGGTTATAATGGCATGCATGAGGTTTGCGTCCTCTTGGGAGAGAGTGGTATGATTATGTTTGCGTGGTTTGAGGACTCGGGTTATGAAGTAGAAAATTAAACGATATTCGGGGAGCATGCCCGTAATGGTAGGACGATGATTCGACAGATTAGGATCATAAGCTCTAAGTCTTATTTGGTTTAGGAGAATTCGTTCAACAAATAAGGCGCTGGCTTCTCTAATGTAGAGAGAAAAGTTTTCCCCACTTCGAGGAAGGTGAGCAATAGAATGTAAGATTTCGTTGGTTAAAAGAATTTCAACTCCATTAATGTTTGACACAAGATCACCATCGTCGTGCTCATGAAGATTGGAATAGAAGGCTTGAATCAAGAGAGGATTAATGTGAGGATAGGTTAGATATAGGAAATCAAGGAGTTGGCATTCCCTAAGCATGTTTGCAGCTGCAGCAGGGGCGCTGGATTCAAGATATTTGCTGGTGGAAAAGCGAGGAGGAAGAATTTCACGCTTTTCGAATTTTGTCATGAATCGAGTTAACTCGGGTTCAGTGTTGAACCGTAAGAGAGAGCCATCTTAGTAAGGAAAACTGGGAAGAGGAGGAGCAGCTGAAGAAGATGCACCATGACTGCCGGAACGAGGGCGTTTGGTGTGTCTGCTCGTCATTTTAAAATAGCTTTTGTAAGAAATTTGAGAGATTTTTGAAAGTTTGAAAGATAAGATTGATGCTTGAGTGAAGAAATTGAAGACATATGGTACCTATTTATAATGAGAAGGATGACATTGCATTTAAGGTAACAATCTGCAGAAATTTAAGAGGCAAAAAATGGTCAGAAACGGTAAAAAATTTGCACTATCCGTTGCACAATCGATTATGGAATAGAAACAATCGATTGTTATGGAGTTTTTGAATTGTACTCGGAAATGACACAAAATCGATTGTGGGAATCTTGCAGGACCCAAACGGTAACAAAGATTTTGAATTACTGACTGAAAATAATCGATTGTTGAATTATGGTAATCGATTGTTTTGACACAGTGTGCACAGTGATTTTCTGACTTCGGAAAATAATCAATTTTGCTTATGAGACAATCGATTGTTTTAGAAAGGCAGTAATGAATATCCGAGACGGTAATCGATTATGCAGTAAAAAAATCGATTATTAACATCAAAAACCTGCAAGGTCAAAAAAAAAGTTTAAACAATATGTTGATATTCCGTCATAATAAGCATAAGACGTAAATAATCGATTAGTGATACTTGCTAATCAATTTTCCGGCACAGTAAGCATTGACATAAAGGAATGATAATCGATTATTGACTATAACTATCGATTGTTCTACACCATTGCCTTATGATTCCCCCTGCCTTTAGGGCGATACCTGCAAAAGAGAATTAGACGTCTCCGATGCTCAAGTTAGTAATTTGTAAACAAATAATGACTTAGATCAATGTGAAGTCAAGAGTTCCGAGTTTACTATAGATTCGGAAAAGAACTTTTTCGCTAAAAGGCCTTGTGAAGATGTTGGCCAATTGAGAACGTGATCTCTTAAGAAGTGTGTCCTAAGGTGTTCTTAAGAGTGTTTCGAGTACTTACCTGTTGTTTAATGTCGCCAATTACCTGTTCGAGAGGATGGTCTTTGATTGTCCTCCACGCGTTAGGCAGTTTCGTTTCTTTTTCCAGTTGTGGCGCTTCCTCCGATAATTGTTCCAAGATTTCATCTTGAATTTCCTTAGGAGTTTCCTCTTGTACTTTGTCTTGAGGACTTATTGAGTTTAAACTACCTGCAAGTTCAAAACCAGAATCCTTTCTCGCCAAGCGAGCATTATTTTTGGAAAACACAATATGAGGGGATTCCTCCACAGTTTCGGTTCTATTATTGAATACTCTATATGCTTTGCTACGTGAAGAATAACCAATAAAAATTCCTTCATCGGATTTGGCATCAAACTTTCCTAAATTATCTTTACCATTGTTATGAATAAAACATTTACAACCGAATACTCTAAGATGGGAGATATTTGGTTTCCTTCCCTTGTACAGTTCATAGGGAGTTTTCATGAGTATTGGCCTTATGACTACTCTGTTTAAAACGTAGCATGCGGTACTCACGGCATCCGCCCAAAAATGTTTGGGAATCTTAGCCTCATCGAGCATGGTTCTAGCCATCTCTTTGAGACACCTATTTTTCCTTTCCACCACTCCATTTTGTTGTGGTGTGCGTGGAGCAGAGAATGTGTGCTCGATACCGAGTTCGTCACAAAAATCCGCGAAGAGATTGTGATCAAACTCTCCCCCATGATCACTTCTTATTGAAGTGACGGTTGTGTCCTTTTCATTTTGAACACGTTTAAGAAAACATTTAAAATTATGAAAAGCTTCACTTTTATGAGCAAGAAATAGTGTCCATGTAAATCTAGAATAATCATCAACAATAACAAAAGCATAACGATTTCTACCAAGACTTTCAATGCGAGATGGTCCAAAAAGGTCCATGTGAAGAAGTTGCAATGGTCTAGTAGTTGAAACAATATTTTTCGATTTAAAAGATGCTTTTGTTTGCTTCCCTTTTTGACAAGAATCGCAAATGGAGTTCTTTTTCAAATTACAAATTTGGAAGACCAATAACTAAATTTTGTGAAACCAATTTGTTTAAAAGATGCATGTTGATGTGAGCTACTCTACGATGCCATAACCACATATCATCTTCTTTGCTCATAAGACAATTCACATACTCAGATGAAGAATTTTCGAGATCAACCATATAGATGTTATCCATTCTAAAACCACGAAGGATAATTTTAAAATCGCTACGGCGAAAAACTAAGCATTCATCCGAATCAAATAAAACAAGATTTCCCTTGTCACATAATTGACTTATGCTCAAGAGATTATGTTTTAGACCTTTAACTAGCAATATATGCTTAATGGAAGAAGGTTCATCCTTACCGACCGATCCAATGCCGATAATTTTTCCCTTGTTGTTATCTCCAAAAATAACGCTTCCTCCTTCCTTGTGTTCTAGTTGAAGGAACTTGGATTCGTCTCCGGTCATGTGTTTGGAGCATCCACTACCAAGGTACCAAAGTACACTTGATCCCTTCAAACATACCTACAAGACAAATTAATGAGTTTTTGGTACCCAAGCTGTTTTGGGTCCTTGAGAGTTAGGTGTAACATGCTGTTGTGCTTGACATGCAGTTAAGTGTCTATGTCTAGTGAAGCAAGAAGGAGCAATATGTCCAATTCGATTGCAATAATGACAAATGACATTAGGATTATGCATTCGTCTAGGTTGATAGTAGTTGGACGGGCGAAATTTGTTTACTCTATTTTCGACAATATGACTATTGCGCATTTCATGAAAATCATTTCTCCTACTATTTGTTCTAGGATATGCAGCATTTCTGGAATAGTTATTTCTAGGTTGAAAGCCATTTCTAGGTGTCCTAAAATGTTCAAAGTTTCTTCTAGTGTTTGGTCTAGGATATGCATCATTTCTAGAATAGTTATTTCTAGGTTGAAGGCCATTTCTAGGTGTCCTAAAATGTTCAAAGTTTCTTCTAGTGTTTGGTCTAGCATGCATGTTGATTCTAGGATTGTTATTTCTAGGATGAACATTTGTTTTATTTATCCTAGGTTGAGCCTTAGGTGGTTGGGGTTTGGGTTCAACTTTTTCTTTAGGCTCGTTTTTAAAACCTATCCCATGTTTGGTCGATTTCAAATTAACAAGAACCTCATTCAGATTTTTATGAGAAGAATTAAACTTATCTAAGGTGCCCTTAAGTCTTTCTACCTCATCTTTTAGATGCATGCAAGAAGTACAATTTTTACTAGAACTCTCGGGTTTGTCGGCGCTTCTCTTGCCGAAAAAATTGTTTTCTTCTTTCAACTTCTCATTTTCCAAAATCAGTTTTTCCAAATCCTTTTCTTTCAAAGAGAGTTGTTTTTCAAAATCTTTTTCTTTCAAAGAAGCATTTTCCTTAATGTTTTTAACAGTTTTGGAAGCTTTAATGAATTCACTATACAACTCATCAAAGGCATTTTGCATTTCCTCAAGAGAATAGAAGTTTTTGGAAGAAATTTGACATACCTCTTCTTGATTGTTTTCGTGAGCCATGAGACAAAGATTTGTGGTTTCGTCTTCTTCTTCCTCACTCGACTCGTCTCCGGAGTCGCCTCCCCAAGATATGTATGCTCGTTGTTTCTTGAAGGGTTTCTTCTCCATTTTGACATTTGGGCAATTTGATTTAATGTGCCCGATTTCTCCGCACCCATAGCACTTTACTTGATCTCCTTGTTGTTTGCCTTTTCGTTCATACTCTTTTCGCATGAACTTTTGAAATCTCTTAATAACGAGTCCGAACTCGTTATCTCCGTCCTCGTTATTTTGAGGTTGGCTTGTGCTTGCCTTGAGGGCGATTCTTTATTTCCTTTGATCATTAACAAGAGGGTTAAGTATAGTAGATTCATAAGTTTTAAGATTACCTCTTAACCCGTCGATGGTGACATTTGAAATGCCAATAGATTCTTGAATCGCGTCGGCCTTGGAGCGCCATTCCGGAGTGAGACTTCGGAGAATTTTTCGGAAAAGTTCCTTATCCGTGAAGGTCTTCTTAAGAGCATGTAAGTCATTAACGATTTTTGAAAATCGTTCGAACATGTCATCGACCCTTTCGCCTTCCTTCATGTGAAACAGTTCATATGCATGGGTTAGAAAATCAACTTTAGCCTCTCTTACCTGGTCCGTACCTTCGTACGTGATTTCCAGCTTATCCCACATTTGCTTCGCCGTTGTGCAACATGATATATTTCTGTAATCATCAGCGTTTACAGCACAATATAATAAGTTGATGGCTTTAGCGTTGTTATGCACTTTTCGGATATCATCCGCATCGTATTCATCTTCGGATTTTGGAACCCATTCATTTTCAACCTTTTTGGATGGAATTTGTTCTCCCTTAATTATAACCTTCCACAGATGAAAACTATTCGATTGAATGAATATTCTCATCCTTTCCTTCCAGTACGTATAGTTTGTGCCATCGAATAGTGGTGGTTGGGTGGAGCATTGTCCTTCACCTATTCCTGCAAAAGAATCACGAGTAGAAGCCATGGATTGTTTCTATCAAACGGTTAAGTTTTTCAGAGAGTTGGACTCTGATACCAATTGTTAGAATATACGCTTAACGCTAGAGGGGGGGGGGTGAATAGCGTTATAATAAAAAACAGCGTAAACTTGCGGAATTTAAAAATTGCATGAATGAAATAAGTGCGATAAGTAAATAATAAGGAACGAACGCACCGATGTTATCTTGGTTCACCACAACCCGTGGCTAGTCCAGTCCCCGAGAGACTCTCTCGAGATTTCCACTAACTTCGTTAAGCTTACGGGTGCTTAACAAACCGTTACAAACTGAGAACTTGAGTCACACAAGCTTCAACAACCTTTGCTCGAAGATACAACACTTCAAGACTTCAACCAAAGGAATCACAACGTTCCTTCTTACAATACAAGGCATTAACACTTCCCTTCAAGTGTATAAAAACACTTTGCACTCAAAACAAGACTCTCCTTAAGAGTAGATATGAGTAAAATAAATACGCTCAAGAACGCAACAACTTTCATCAAGAATTTGGCTCTCAAAAACTTATGTAATGAATAGAAAATGATGAATAAGAGAGTATGCAAGCTTTTGCAATAATATGATCAGTTGTTGTGTTTAGAAGACTGATTTGAAGATGTATTTATAGTGTCAAAAACATGCATAACCGTTGCCTAATTGCCAATGAAGAATTGCTGATTTTGTGCTACGACAATCGATTGTCTAATTGGCACAATCGTTTGTTTTCCAATCGTTCCAAAAATCATTCCCAAATTTTACGCAGCATAATCGATTATCTAAGACGTATAATCGATTACTGGCAACGTTCAAAAAATCATTTCCAGATTTTACTTAAAACAATCAATTATCAGAAATATACAATCGATTACTTGGCAACGTTCAAAAAATCTTTTTCAGATTTTACTTCAAACAATCGATTATCAGAAATATACAATCGATTACTTGGCAACGTTCAAAAAATTTTTTTCAGATTTTACTTCAAACAATCGATTATTAAAATCCTATAATCGATTATCTGACGGAGTTTGAAAATATTTTTGGCAACGGTCATTTACATAATCGATTATGCTATATGGACAATCGATTATTTTTCAGTATTGAAAAATCTAATAGACACTGCCTCAACATAATCGATTGTCATAAAGTTCACAATCGATTATTTTGTATCTTTGAAAAATCTGATAGACACTGCCTCAACACAATCGATTGTCATAAGGTACACAATCGATTGTCATGCAGATTTCAAACATCTGATGGGCACTGCCTCAACATAATCGATTGTCATAAGGTACACAATCGATTGTCTTGCAGCTGCCTTAACATAATCGATTATCATAAGTACATATTTGTCCAGATTTTAGAGGCATGTTTAAAAATTATTTTGCTAAAATAAATATGCATGATTTAAAATTATTTTGCTCTAAATTAAATATGCATGATTTGATAAAAATATTTTTACGAGAGAAGCCAAGTCTTGAGTTAAATTGTCGGATCAAGATCACAATTAAAGAGCGACTCATGTATAACTTTGTTTAATCTTGATCTTTGTTTGTCTTGTGCTTGAACTTCGTTACGTGACATTAGCGCGCTTGTGCTTGAACTTCGTTACGTGACATTTGCGCGCTTGTGCTTAGACCTCGTCATATGTCAATTGCGCATCGTTTGTCATTTATCAAAACCTACAAATATGAACACACGTTTAGTTTAGTGCCTTGAAAACGTGTTTCAACATATAATTCATGTACTTGCAGCTATACGATATGCGAGAAATTTAGTAATTCTAGAAGCCAAAAACTTAACAGACCGCAACTCTACATGAATATGCCAATTTGGAAAAAGAAAAGCACAAAATAAAAGGAAGCTAGCACAGAAATATAGTTTCACACTTCCGTCTGCAGCTTCATGGGTTGGGAGTGAGATTCACTAGATATCATTAGAAGAATAATAATTATGTTTTCAATATAGAAAGAGTACTCTCATGGCGTTAAAGAGTGACCGCGCAACATTCAAGAGTGGACATTTTATTTATTGATGCATGTAAGTAATATCCAACAATTAACATACATTTTCGTCTTATCCGATTTTGAGGGTCATTTTCATGAGCCAATTTATATAGCTATAATTTTATATAAAAATAGAGTTTTAGCCTTTGTATTATTGGGCACATGCTAACATGGGCCATCACTACCTAGTATTGAAGGGATTGAACGGAGAAGAAGACTAAATTTCATTGGGTCGAGGCGGATTTAATTAAAGGATTGGAGCGGGTCCTCTAGTCCAATCATAAGATGGCACGTGCTACTAAAAATATATGGGAGGGTGTTTTGATAAAATATAACGGTGGGGACATATTTGATAAAAAGTTCAAACGGAGGATAAATATAGCCTATTTTAATAGTATAAGGATATATTTGACCCTTAACCGTAATTTAAATATATGGGAGAGTGTTTTAACGGCTGAGGGATATATATGGCCCTAATGTATAACGGTGGGGACATATTTGATAAATAATTCAAATGGAGGATAAATATAGCTTATTTTTAATAGTACAAGGATATATTTAACCTTTAACCGAATGCAAATTCCACTACACAATTGGATCATTTAAGTCGTCATTTAAATTGTATCCCCGTTTAAGACTTTTACAAGTATAACCTTGGTATTACAAACTCCGAAGAATGGAAAACTCCGTTCACAAGTTTTACCAAAATCAGCCTTATATTGCCACATAACATCCACTATATTCTTGTAATATTTCTTAGTAAGAAATATTTTTTAAAATTTTCAAAGTTAATTTATCCCTCCGTTAAGTTTGTCATCCACTTCTAATATAATTTTTATTTCTCACATGATCTTTTATCTTTTTCCCTTACAGAAACACCTTTAGTTCCGACACCAACTCCTTCACTTTTCAAATGATGTTGTATGTCTTTTCATGTATTTCATTTTCGAGCTCTTACTCACTGAAGTTTAATTTTAAGTTCTTCTTTATGTAATGTATTTCTTTTCCCTATTTTTTCCTCTCTTTTAAAAATTTCCATGACTAATTAATCAAAACAGTAATTCCTTTTTCCTACTACTTTTGTAGAATGTATATCTTCAAATTGATTTCAATGCTTTTTTTCAAATTGGGTTATAATATGATGCTTTTGTTCCCGAGTATGAACAATGGTTCAAGTCTCTTTAATCTAATGTGAAAGCGACTTATATCTGTCGCCCCCCTTTTTTCCTTCTTCCCGTCAAGAGAACGGGTTAATGGCATTTAGGTATAAGACAACTTGTTCCTTTTGAGAATTGAATTTTGTATTATTTGAAGAGTCGTGAGTTGCCACCTAATAATTTATGGTGCATTAGGACACCTTCAAGGTTTATTTCTAAGTTCCCTTGATAACCTGAGATAAGGTAAGGGCTTGAAATTATCCTAAGGGAAGGTGTTATGCACCCCTCAAGATCTACTAGTGTGGATCCTGACCGGACAATTTTTGTGAATTTAGGACGCAATTAACATGTAAACATAGAAGGCTCAAATAAGAGGGGATTTTAATACACAATGGTTTGAAAGTAAACAAAGTTTGAAAGAGCAATTAAAAAGGCTAATTTTTAAACAAGGAGTTACAATGCTTTAAAAGAAAAGAAAAATACAGAAAGAGGGTTCTAGGTTTATTTAAAATATGGATAACATCAATGAAATATCCGGCAATCACTCCTCAGAAGAGGGGCTAAAGTGTGTTGGCCCAAGAGCAGGTGTAGTTTTGAAGAATGACAAATGAACTTAGTCATGGACCAGGTCCATCAGGTAAATCACAGTGCTTATCAACCTATACATATGAGATACACGTGAAGGAGATAAGTCCCATTGATCAAGCAATAATATCTCCTGAACTGGTCGAAAAGGTTGCATATGAGATAAGGAGGGAAAGTCTCTTTATGAGAAGAGAACACAGATCCGAATAAAGGATAGGGTTGGAGTTTATGTTGTTCAATGACTCAACTTCGGTGGAAGATCAACAATCGAGTCTCAATCAAACTATAATTACTAACTCATTAAATAACAATTTCATTGCACAAATGCAGAAGTGAAACTAAATTGAGAGAAAAAAAGTGAGGCAATTTTGCAAGCAATTTATATGAGATTTGAGTGTGCATTCCTGAAGCTACTGAGACAAGATAGAAGAACCAATTCCATTGTGTCTTTCTTTTATTTTAGTTCAATTGTAGTAGGTGGTTTAAAGTTGTACCTTTCAGCTCTCATAGAAGCATTAGTACTAGGTACTTTGAGTATTCAAGTTAGAGTTAACTTGAATATGTCGCAACAGTTGAGGCTATAAGCTATACAGAGATTAGAGTTTATTCTTTAGGTTTACAAGAGTTTTGTAAATACTGTTTTGGCTTAGTGATTTTAGTGGAAGTTTGGAAAAATCCTACTGAGTAGTAGGTTGTGATTTTTCCACCTTTTGAGCCAGGTATTTTCACGCAAAATCTCTATGTTCTTTATTTTATAAACTTTTAATTTTGCAAATAGTAGTAGTAAGTACACCTAGAAGAACCAGGTTCTTCTATAGCAAAAATTGGGTACCACATAAATCATCCCCCCTCTTGTGTGTATTGACATTTAGAACATCAACTTGTATCTGAGCAGGTTATCCTTGAAGAGGATAGCACCTTAGGAAAAGATCAATATGAGTGCACCACCTGGGAACTAGAAAGGGCAATCCACCGCTAGGCCTCCACTCTTCAATGGACATTATTATTATTGGTGGAAAAACAGGATGAGAGATCATATCATTGGAGAGGACTATAAACTTTAGGACATAGTTGCTGATGACCCATTGGCAACTATAAAGAAGAATGAGGAAGGAGTGGAAGTACTAAAGACAAGAGTTGACCGCACTGTTGAAGAGCAAAAAAAGTGGGAGAAAAATGCTAAGGCCAAAAAATGGCTTGTGTGTGGACTAGGTCCACATGAGTACAGTAGGATCCAAAGTTATACTACTGCTAAGGAAATCTGGGAAACTTTGCAAGTGGCTCATGAAGAAACACCTCAAGTGAAGAGGTCTAGAGGAACACTATTGTATTCTCAATATGAGAATTTTATTATGAAAGAAGGAGAAACTATCCAGGAGATGTATACTAGGTTCACTATATTGACAAATGAACTTAAGTCTTTTGAAAAGACTATTCTTGAAGAAGACAAGGTTGAGAAAATCTTGACAAGGGTTCTACCAGTCTCATGAGAAAGCAAAATTACTGCTATTCAGGAATCTAAGAATATTGCTACCCTCAAGCTGGATGAACTAATTGGAAATCTTACTGCCTATGAACTGAGAAGGAAAACCATGAAAATGGACACACCCAAGAAGGAAGAAGTCTGGCTCTCAGAATTGTTGAAGGTTCAGATCTGGAGGATGATGAAATGGCTATGATAATAAGGGATTTCAAAAGGTACCTGATGAGAGGAAAGGGTTCTTCAAGAGGTACAACTTTCAACGAACCAAAGGCTCCTAAGAAACAGACCAATGCGGGTGTTACAAGTGTGGTAAGACGTATCACATGATCAAGAACTTCCCGTAATGAGAAATTAAGTGGAAGAAGGAAAGGGCTGAATGGATAAACAAGAAGAAGGATTAGGTTCGACCAAAAAGGAACAAAGATCAACAAAGACTATGGTTGCTGCCTGGGAAGAAACATCAGATGAGGACTCAGAGGATGAAGGTGAAGATGAACATGTCCTTATGGCCATCGTAGAATCAGATGATGAATAAGAGTTAAGTATTCTTCATCTTAAAGACAAGATTAAATTCCTATCTAAGGAAAGATTGGCTGAGCTATTACTAGACTTCATTGATAAGTCTGAAATAATTAAAAATGAGAAGGAAGATCTGTCTAGGGAATGTGTGCTACTAAAAGCAAAATGCAAACGTCTATAGTCTAGGGCTAAGGAGAGTGATAGCAAAAATTCTGAGTTGAAGAAACAGGTTCTTGAACTTGACACCAGTGTCCTAGAACTTAGATCTGAAAACATAAAACTGAAACTAGGAACAGGAAAGAAGAAAGTTGATAACTCATACCTCACTTTAGAAGAAAACTTAGGAAAACTGAAGGATGAGTTGTATAAGAAGGATGAATTGATTAAAGTCCTAAAAGAAGATCTAGGAAAGGTGAAACATGAACTAGATAGAAGTTGCAAATAGGACAAGGCTTCTGATTCAATTTCTTAGTTGCAAGAGCATTACAATAGCAGTAAAAGAGGACTTGGCTATGGGACTCAAGCACCAAAGTAGGATCCTAAAAGCAAGTACCTCACACTTCCTGAAAATAAAATCTGCACACATTGTGGCAAGATTGGACATTACAAGAGTGAGTGTAATGCTAAAGAAAAGGCCAATTGAAAGAAAAAAGCCTTTGTTAAAGAGAAAAGTAAGCTTCCTGGGTGGGCAAGAAGGAATCTGATTCATCCTTTTGCCTATAAAAAGGGACACAAACTAGTTTGGGTTCCTAAGACTAACCCCTGATTTCTTTTTGTAGGTTCAAGTGAAAGGAAGTAGCCAAATATGTTATATGGATAGTGGCTGCTCAAAACATGTGACTGAGAGCAAGGACCAATTCCTTTCACTTGAGGACTTAAAAGGAGGCAATGCCTCCTTTGGGAATGGGAAGAAAGGTGAGATTATTGGGGTTGGAAAGGTAGGTAAGACAGACTCTCACTCCATTGAGAATGTCTACTTAATAGATGGCTTGAAATGTAACCTTGTAGCATTCACCTCTACTAAATGCTTTGTGATTAATTTTACCACTGATAAGATTGTTTTGCAGGGAAAGAGAGTTACAATATTTACATTGTAGATTTTTCCACTCTCTCAGAAAATGAACTAACTTGTCAAAGTATGCTGGATAATGATCCCCTCCTATGGCACAAAAGACTTGGTCATGCAAGTGTAAATCAGCTAAACAAATTAGTCTCTAAGGACTTGGTGATAGGGTTACCTAATATCAAGTTCAAGGAAGACAAAGTTTGCAAGACATGTGAAGGGGGAAGCAGGTAAGATCATCCTTCAAAAGAAATAAAATGGTAAGTATAACCAAGTCGTTGGAACTAGTCCATATGGATCGATGTGGTCTAATGAGAACCATGATCTGAGGTGGGAGGAAATATGTAATGGTGCTTGTTGATGATTACTCTAGATTTACCTGGGTTCTACTTGTAACTTCCAAAGACAAAGCATTTGACATGCTTACTGCATTTGTTAGAAAAACTCAGAAACAATTAGGAAATCAACTTGCATCCATTAGGTCTGACCATGGAACTGAATTTGAAAATTTCAAGTTTTCTGAATTTGGTGATGAAAATGTATATATCATGATTTCCCGGCCCCTAGGACTCCTCAACAAAATGGAGTAGTTGAAAGGAAGAATAGGACTCTTAGGACATGGCTAGGACCATGTTGCTTTCTAGTAAATTTCCCCACAACTTTTGGGCAGAGGCTCCAAACACTGCATGTTACATAACCAATAGATGCATAACTAGACCTCTGGTAGAGAAGACTCCCTATGAGTTATTTAAAGGGAGAAAACCAAACATATCCCATCTTAGGGAATTTGGTTGCAAGTGATATGTGGACAATAATGGAAAGGACTCCTTAGATAAGTTTGATCCAGAAGGGATAATGGAGTATTCTTGGGATATTCTTCACATAGAAAAGCATATAAAGTGTTTAATAATAAAAGAACTCTATGTGTAGAAGAACGTGTACATATATTATTTGATGAAACTAACACTCTTTCTAAGAGACGGGAACCTGAAGATGAAGCCATTGGATTGCTAAAGGATTTAACTGAAGCCTCAGCTCAGGTCAAAGTGGCACCAACAAAAGGAACATGTGATGAAACATGTTCTTCCATCTAGGGCAACCCGATAAGGGGAACTAATCAAAGGGGAATTGAAATAAATCCCTTGAAGGAACCTGTTCATGGCCCTGTTCCTCAGCAACAGAATATGGGAGAAACATCTAGCAGAAACCAGTTGGTTGTGAAACCTCACAAGTATCAAAGTTCTCATCCCATTGAGAATATTATCACAGATCCAACATCTGGAGTTATAGATCACAATTAAAGAATCTGTGTGCTTTTGATGCCTTTGTGTCTCTTATTAAACCTAAAAATGCTGTTGAGGCTTTGCAGGATGCAGATTGGGTGATTATTATGCAAAATGAACTTAATCAGTTTGAAAGAAGTCAAGTTTGGCATATAGTTCCATGACCCAAGGACATATCAACTATTGGTACAAAATGGGTCTTCAGAAACAAACTTGATGAAGATGGAACAATTACAAGAAACAAGGCAAGACTGGTGGTCCAAGGTTACAACCAAGGAAGGGAATGGACTATGATGAGAGTTTTGCTCATGTTGCAAGACTAGAGGCAATCAGACTCCTTATAACTTTTACAGCACATGGAATTCACTCTGCATCAAATGGATGTCAAAAGTGCCTTCCGAAATGGCTACCTGAAAGAGAAAGTGTTTGTGAAACAACCACCAGTACTTGAGAGCAAGGAATATCCTGAGCATATGTACAAGTTAGAAAAGTCCCTCTATGGACTCAAGCAGGCTCCAAGAGCATTGTATGAACTATTGTCAAAATTCCTACTAGAGCATGGTTACAAGAGAGGTAAAATTGATAGTACCTTATTCTTAAAGGAATAAGGTAAGGATATCCTTATTGTACAAATATATGTTGACGACATAATCTTTGGGGCCACTACAGATAAGCTAAATAAGGACTTTGAAAAATTAACGGGGGGTGAGTTTGAAATGAGAATGATGAGTGAGCTTAACTTCTTCTTAGGCTTACAAATCAAACAATGTTCAAATGGAACCATGATCTACCAGCAGAAGTATGTAAAGGAACTAATCAAAAGTTTAAAATTGAAGAATAAAAGAAAATAGACACACCCATTGCAACTACTACAAAAGTAGATGTTGATGAACCTGGTTCATCTATTGACTAAAAGTTGCATAGGGGTATGATTGGTTCACTTCTGTATCTTATTGCCAGTAGACCTGGCATTGTTTTCAGTGTAGGACTTTGTGCTTGCTTTCAGGCAAATCCTAATGAGTCTTATCTGACTGTTGTCAAAAGGATACTAAGATACTTAAAAGAAACCACTGATATGTGTGTTTGGTATCTGAAATGTATCAATTTTGAGCTAGTAGGATATGCTGATGCTGATTATGCAGGTTTTCTAGTGGATATAAAGATCACCTCAAGTATGGCACACTTTTTTAGTTCATGTCTTGTGTCATGGGCTGCCAAAAAGTAAAACTCAATGGCCTTATCTACTGCTAAAGCTGAGTATGTTGCTGCTGCATCTTGTTGTGCTTAATTGCTATGGATCAAACAACAGCTGGTAGATTTTGGTATTGAAGTTGGTTATATTCCAATATTTTGTGATAACACTAGTGCTATTATTATGACAAAGAACCATGTTCATCATAAGAGGACTAAGCACATATATGTTAGACACCACTTTTTAAGAGATAACTATGAGAAAGGACTGGTCTCCATAGAATTCTGTGCTACTGATAAGCAAATTGCTGACATTTTCACTAAAGCACTAAGTAGAGAAAACTTTGAGAGGAACAGGTTGGAATTAAGAATGATTAAGATCACCTAATAGGTCCAGTTCAGAATGCACAATAAAAAAAATGAAAAAAATTGGCTAGGAGTCTATTCTTTGTGAAAATATACATTTATTCGTACTCAGCTTCATACTTTAATTAGTATACTCCTGTGACTTGTGTATATATGATTCACTGATCTCTTACAAAGTTTTTCTATTATGACATTTGAGGCATGTTGAAGAAAGTTCTATATGAAGAACCCGATTCATCAGTATGAGTTCATGTGAAAATACTAGTATGTTTTCAATACTTTGCATAATTAGAAAGACTAACAATTCAAACATGTGCAGAAGTCTGGTCATTGCCAAATTCCTAGAAAATTTTATCCGTTGAGGCATTGAACCAGTTTCGTCCATTTAGAACTCTAGAACCATGAGTTTTGCCTAAAATCTAGGGAAGCCAAATAAATCATTAAAGGACTGGAATTACATGTTGATTAGACTTCTCTTTGACCTCTGAAAAGATGCCGTTACTGAGTAAATGTCTAATTGCTCTTAAATACATACCACATCTCTAATCTTCTTCATTATGCAATAACCGTAAAAAATTTCCTCTAGTTCAAAATCGCTTTTCCTCTGTAGAAATTCCCAAAACTCTCTTCTTCAAAAGTTCCCAAAGCTTATCAAGCAACGAAGAACCATGTCTAACCCCAAGATAATACTGGTACTCCTCCACCACTAACTCCATCAAATATATCCTTATCTACTCCTCCTAGTGAGTCCCCAAAATCTAGGTTTCGAAGGAAGAAAATGTTGGTTAGAAAAACGGTAACATATGAAGCTCTAAGGAAAGTTTTAAATGAGAGATTGAAAGCTACCCAAAGGAAAGAAAGCCCAGCTAAAGAATCTGACTCCAATTATGAGTCAGAATCCTTTATATCTTCCTGTGAAAGTGAAGAACATGGGTCTTTACACACTGAGAAAATACATGAAACCCTTATGAGGTAAGTTCTTTTGTGGTTGAAAACTTAGAAAATAGGTTTGTCCTAGTTGGACCTATTTGAGATATTGAGGTGGCTGAATCGAGTAGGATTAGAAAAGGAAAAGGAAAGGGAGAAGTTTTTACTATATGTGGAGTTGAAGAAAAGAGTGGCACAAAGTCAAGGGGAAGTGGCTCTGAGAAAGCAGCTGAAGGGTTGGTTCATAAGCAAACAAAGAGATGAACCTGGTTCATCTGCTGAGGAAACTCTGTGCTGATCTTCTGAAAAAGGTTGGAGCAAGTTATGACCCAAAGAAATGAAAATCTACCTCACAAAAGGCCCCAACTATTCCCAAGCAATCCAAGAAAAGAAAGACTTCATCCCCAAAATCTACTGCCCCTTAAGTACTTAGGGGAAGGGCTATAAGAAGCAAGGTAAGACAAAGTGAAGCTGACCTACTAAAAGCTCTGGAAGAAAGAAAGAAAAAGAAAATGGAGAAGGGAAAGAAAAAGGCTGCAGAGTCCTCTAAGGTTGAAAAAGAAGAGGAGATGGAACTGGTCCATCAAGAAAGGGGAACAATAGTGGAGGTTTCTACACCAAAATCTGAAAAGTCCAAGACTTCTTCCAAGAAGTCTCCTTCTATACCTGTGTCTGATGAACACCCACTAGGCAAAAGGAAAAAATCTACAATGAAAGGCAAGAAAAATATAATTGTTGAAGAAGATGAAGAGTGGAGTGGAGAAGAAGAAGAAGAGGAATCTGAGAAGAAGTAGGATAAATTTGCCATATTTGATAGAAGAAAAATTCTAAAAGGAAGATTGCTAAAGGATCTGGGTGAACCTATAATGATGAGACTATTGGATGCTCTAAGTGCACAAGGTTGGAAGCACATGGTCCTTAAATGGATGGGAGGCTGGCCAGGAATGAGTTGATTGAATTTATGGCCAATGTTGTGAAGGATGGAGTAGTCACCAATCTGGTGAAAGGAGTGAAAATGGAGTTTGATGCACTCAAACTGGGTGAGATTTTGGACATACCCACTGAAGGGTACGATAATTATACAAGGCAAAGGTGGCCATGTCTGGATTCTCTTCCCACTACTGTTGAAATCACTAGAAGGTTTTGTGGTTCTGAAGATGTGTCTGAATCCAAATTTGTGTAGAAGAATGAAATGAGACCTGAGCACAAAGTATTGTTTGAATTTGTCAACAAGTGCCTCTTGCCCAGACATGAGAGAAGACACACTGCAAATTGCATGGACCTGGTTTTTATGGAGTGCCTGGAGAGAGGAATGCAAATCAATTGGCCCGCTTTCATTGTCAAATTACTAGACAGGGTAATCAATGGCTCTAAGGCACATGCTAGTCCGTATGGGTTCATGCTGCCTACTGTGTTGGACAGGCTGAATGTATCTTTGAAGAAATGGGAAATGGCATCAAACAAAGAACATTTTAGTGTTAAGACTCTGCTGGATTGTGACTATCCAGTCAATGCTATCCTAGTTGAACGTGGTTCATCTTTGAGGACACCCATCAATAACAAGGTTAGGGCTTTTGTTCAGGAGTGTGGAACTAAGGATGAATGAATTGCTAGGCTCAAAGCACGTGTGGCTGAATTGGAAACTGAAAGAGATGGCCTTAGAACCGGGCTAGCAAAAGAAAAAGAGAAAAGTGATGGAATGCTTCATAATATGCTAAACCTTCTCCAATCTCAGTCTTCTAGTTACTCCAAGCTCCAGGTCTCTCAGCACTTATCTTTTGAACTAGTTTAATAACCCCCAGTGACCCAGATTAGGGATATTTCTACTTTTTAGGTGCGCATGTTTTGGAAAATTTTCTTTCTTTATATGTTCTGTTTGTGAAGGCATATCTCTATCAATGACAAACTGCTTATGTTTGTTGATTATTGATAATTGCACAATATTTTCACTTGCAGTTGCCCCAATGGCCATGGGTACTTACTAAATTCCGGGATTCACAGTATATGTAACTTTTCGATGATGCCAAAAGGGGGAAAAGATATTGTGCTTTACTCATTATTCTGAATTAAGTAATATTTATAACCTAATTAACCTGGTCCTTGATGATAAGTAAAAATTTCTAAGTAAAGTGTTTGTTTAAGCTGAGTTCTTATAGGTCTTTGATCAGTAAAAAGCACAGAGTTTGTCATCATCAAAAAGGGAGAATTTGTTGGCCCAAGAACAGGTGTAATTTTGAAGAATGACAAATAAACTCATTCATTGACCAGGTCCATCGGGTGAAGCACAATTTTTGTCAACCTATACATGTGAGATGCACATGAAGGAGATAAGTCCCATTGATCAAGCAACAATGTCTCTTGAATAGATCGAAAAGGTTGCATATGGGATAAGGATGGAAAGTCTCCTTATGATAAGAGAACACAGATCCGGATAAAGGATAGGTTGGAGTTTGTGTTTTTCAAGGACTCAAATTCGATGGAAGATCAACAATTGAGTCTCAATCAAACTATAATTACTAACTCATTAAATAACAATTTGATTGTTCCCTTATACATGCATTGCACAAACGCAGAAGTGAAACTAAATTGAGGGCAAAAAGTGAGGCAATTTTGCTAGCAATTAATGTGAGATTTGAGTGTGCATTCCTGAAGCTACTTAGACAAGATAGAAGAACCAATTCCATTGTGTCTTTTTTTACTTTTAGTTCAATTGTAGTAGGTGGTTTAAAGTTGTACCTTTCAGTTTTCATAGAAGTATTTGTACTAGGTACTTTGAGTATTCAAGTTAGAGTTAACTTGAAGGTGTCACAACAGTTGAGGTTGTGTGGTACATAGGGATTAGAGTTTAATCCTTAGGTTTACAAGAGTTTTGTAAATGCTGTTTTGACTTAGTGATTTTAGTGGAAGTTTGGGAAAATCCTACTAAGTAGTAGGTCATGCTTTTTCACCTTTTGAGCCAGGTGTTTTCCACGTAAAAATCTCTGTGTTCTTTATTTTATGAACTTTTATTATGCAAACAGTAGTAGTAAGTACACCTAGAAGAACCAGGTTCTTCTAAAGCGAAAATTGGGTACCACACAAATCACCCCCCTCTTGTGTGGTATTAACATTTAGAACATCAACGTGGTATTAGCGCAACGGTCATCATATCCATATTTACTCTTTCCCACCTTATTTAAGGAACTAAAATGCGGATTGGTCTCGACCACTATTGCATTCTATTGCCCGCCACATTCCTATCAGTTCCGGAGGCACTTAGGACTAATATTCTTAATGGGGATGATGTTGGCTGACTTGGAGTTTTAAAGTTAAGTAAATCTATGGCGACATATAAAACATATAAAAGACAACATATTTAAAGGGAAACACATAAACACCTAAGGCTCAAATATACCTCCTCAAACAAAGTAATCCAATAGCATGACTCAAACACAATTAAAGTCCGATTCTAAGAAAAAGAATACTCGAGGGAAGGAGATCATTGTTGCTGCAGTAGGCCTGGTCTATTACATAACTTAGTTAGGAAACACGAATCAGACCTGCCTGCTGGTTGTAGCAATTAACAAATAACGGAGGCGAGATTAATTTTTATTATTATTTATTGCCTAAGGCTTTCCTAAGTGTTTAGGGGGAGCTCTTAGGGACATGGTATCTATTGCTTATTTCGAATGTGGCAAAGTAGTAACAATTTAAAATGGATGGTTGGAGATCCTATTGACATGCTTGTTAAGTCGTGTTAATAAGAATATATTAAGTTGCTTAAAAACTGGTTCAGAGTAGACTAATTTTAAATTAGACTAGTTTCAATATCGGCAGATGATAGTATCCGTTATTACTGATTTTATTCCAATGAACATGATATTTAAAATTACTGATTTTAGACTTTTACAGACATGATGCCTAAATGAATGATTTTGACCCCTATAGGCATGATATCTAATGAATGATGTTAAAATCTATAGGTATAATATCTAGTAGACAGTGGAAACAGGCAGGGTTTCCACTTGAGAATTTCTATAGGCATGATTTCTACATTATATGATTTTAACATTGTAATCTTAATGCCAGATTATAACTAGTTAGGTCATAAAATACATGATATCTAAATGAATGAACAATATGCAAAATTTCAGATAATCCATATAGGCAGGTTATCTAGTGATGAAGTTGAACATGCAAATCTAAAGCAAGTCCTATAGACATAGTTTCTAAATGCAATTTAAACATGTAGAATTAACAATAGTCCTATAGACATATTTTCTACCCTTGAACATACATAATTACCTAGACATTTTTCCATTAGCCAACCCCAAGTATTTATTACAACTTATTACAAACCAGAAATACCGAAATACAAAAGAAAGAATGAAAGAAAAAGCTACAACCATAGGAAAGCCTGATTTGACTTCCTATTTGAGTTATGTAATGAACCGCATCATTTCCAATGCTATTGATTTCAAAGCCTTTCTCAGACTTGGGTATGTCAAAGTTCCCTAAGGGTCTCAACACGACCCTGGGTAGTGCTCACACCCAAGTTTCATTAATCAGATAGAGATGAGTGCAGTGTGAAAAAGGCCAGCCCTTATGTGTCCAAGTTCAGAAGGAACTTATAGGTCCCAAAGCAGAGCTCACACAAGAGGGGAAGAACATAAGTCTAAGAGTAGAGTGGAAGTGTCGGAGCAGAAAGTTAATTAAAACTGAATTAAGAGCAGTAGGGGGATAAGGGTGGTTCGAAAAATAGTAGCTAAAGTTATGTAGTATCAGCAAGTACACAAATGGGGCAGAGGTGTGGGAATACATTGCAGATGGCATATGACCCTGAAAGGGATCGAGTCTAGAAATGCACAACAATAAGTGATGCTGGCATGCCCATAAACTAGCCAAAACACAAAGCATCTAGAGGTTATGATCCTAGGAAATCAGGTTTGGTTCATGTACAGCAATGTCCAATGCTGTCATGCCCCAAACTAACAAAAATACCAAACATATGGGGTTTGGGATTCATAAGTGACTAATAGAATGCATATAAAAGGGAGACAGAACTAAAAAGAAAAGGAGGCATATTATAACATGCTTAGGAATGAAACTCAATTAAATACAAGTGTTGGAACAGGCAAAAGTGCTGGAAATAGTAAATAAGCATGTTTTTGTTGATGTTGAAGATTAATCAGAACACACCAGTACAGAAGCACATGCAGAAAGAAAGTAAGAAATTTCCCACAGCCTAGCCTTGGATTTTAGCAAGCTAGGTAAGGCAGCAATACAAGTAATAACAGAGCCAAGAGAGAAAGATATTTTATAGAGTAAAGTGTGTGTTCTGAACTTAAGTAGTTCGTGTCTTTGAAAGAGGAGAAGTACATGATATTAATAGCTTTTTGAAAATGAGTAAAAGAGAAGTAATAAGCTGCAAGAATGGAAACAATCTCAATTTAGAATCAATTATACAAGTGATTGCCTTTAACTAAGGGATCGCTTTGCTTAACTGGTAGTGACAGGTTCGATATAAGGAAAGAAATCAACATTTGAGCAGGCTGATAGTTGTCATAAAAGAAGCAATACAACAATTAAGTAAGTAATCAAGTCCTAGTACAGAAGTGTACTTATTTTAGGAAAAAATTTAGTGAGGCAAAACAAGGAAAGGAATTAATTAACCTTAGCAGGCGAGTGAAAATCAGAATATCATAAAAGAAGGGTTTGAAATCAGTCACAATATTGAAGGTCAATCAAAGAGAGAACACCACCATATAAATAGAATGCATAAATACTAGACATATGAGGCCAAACCTATTGGCAAAAGAATTAACATGCAATAATAGCAAAAAATTCAGTAGATAGCCAACATTCGAGACATAGTAGCCAAATAGGTTAAGTCACATTGAATTAGTAGTGAAGAAAGCATAGAACATCATGTGCATGGGTGTCGCTCCCCCTTTTTCTCGCGAATTGGGTTTTTGACATTTGGGAGGACAACTCGTTCCCTTTTGGGAATTGGCATTGGGAGAATTGAAGAGTCGTCACCTAATGATTATAGTGCATTAGGACACTAAGAAAGGTTTCATTTGGATAACCAGAGATTGGGTATGAGCTTGAAATTATCTTGAGGGAAAGGTGTTAGGCACCCCTCAGGATCCACTAGTGTGGTTCCCAGCCAAGCTATTACTGAAAGTTAAATACAAATAACACATAAGTAAGTAAGAGTATCACATAAAAGGGGATTTTCATATAAAGGTTAGAAATAAACAAAGTTAGAAAGCATAGGAGAGAGTTGATTTAGAATAAACATTTTTAAAGATTTAAAGAAACAAAGAGCAAAGGGATGGGGATCCTAGGTTTATTAATAATATGGATCACGTCAATGCAATACCTAGTAATCACTCTTTAGAGAGGGGCTACATGTGGTATTTACGCACCGATCATCATATCTATATCTACCCTTTCCCACCCTGTTAAGGTATTAAAGCGCAGAATGGTCTAGTCTACCTATTGCATGCCATTACCCGTCCCGATCTTATCAGCCTCGGAGGTTCTTGGGACTACTAATCCTAAAAGAGGGAGGAAAGGTTGGGCTTATTTGTGGTTTCAATGGTAAACTTACTAAGGCGACAAGCAAGAACCTATATGACAAGTTTGGGGGAAGCATATAAACTAACATAAGGCTCAAACTCCTTTAGGTAAAGAAAAACAACTAGTTAACATGAATTTCCTGTACTTGTTTAGGGTCGGTTGAAACTTAAAGATTTGAGGCAGACTGATCTATTACATAATTCAGATAGGAAGCCTGACTCAGGCCTACCTACTGATTGTAGTTAATAAAAAATCTGATTCAGTTTATAAGTTTGCCCTAAGGCTTGCCTAAGTGTTAGACATATGTCGCGCTATCTTTTTCTCGCAAAATTGGGCTTTTGACATTTGGAAAGACAACTCGTTCCCTTTTGGGAATTCGGTTTAAGAGATTTGAAGAGTCGCCACCTAGTGATTATAGTGCATTAGGACACTAAGGATTTGGATAACCAGAGATTGGGTAAGGGCTTGAAATTATCCCGAGAGGAAGGTGTTAGGCACCCCTTAGGATCCACTAGTGTGGTTCCCTGCCAAGCTATTGTTGTGAGTTAAATAAAAATAACACGTGAGCAAATAAGAGTATCACATAAGAGGGGATTTTCACATAAAAATGAGAAATAAACGAAGTTGGAAAGCATAGGAGAGAGTTGATTTAAAAAGAAACGTTTTAAAACGATTTAAAGAAAGAAAGAGAAAAGGAAGGGGTCCTAAGGTTAATAATAATATGGATCACGTCAATACAATACCCGGTAATCACTCCTCAGAGAGGGGATACACACGGTATTAGCGCACTGGTCATCATATCCATATCTACCCTTTCTCTCCCCGTTAAGGTATTAGAGCGCGGAATGGTCTCATTTACCTATTGCATGCTATTACCCGTCCCGATTCTATCAACCCGGAGGTATTTGGGATTACTAATCCTAAATGGAGGAGACATGGTCTTATTTGTGGTTTCAAAAGGTTTCAATACTAAGGCGATAAATAAAAATATATATAGAAAATTTAGATGAAGAGCATATAGACAGATAATAAGTTTAGACAAACCTCCTTTAAAACTAGATAAAATACATAGTTTATCATGTCTTACACGTATTGGTTAAGGTCTAATTAAACTTATGAATTTGAGGCAGTCTAATCTGCTGAAAGCCTGAGTCAGGCATGCATGCTGGTTCTAGTTTAAAAGAATGAAAGGATTCAGTTTATAAGTTACCCTAAGGCTTACCTAAATGATAGACGAAACCTATAGGCATGATATCTATAGATCTTAGGAATGAGAGCATGGACTGATTGCATGTTAATTTAAGAAAAGGTTGCCAGGTTTAACAGAAAGAATACAAGTTTTGTAATTGGCAATGCATTATTAATGCTAGTTTTAACTTACAAACGAGTGAGGCTATTCAGATTTGGATTATGACCCATATAGGCATGCTTTCTAGATGTTTGTTAACTTTGAATACTGTTATGGACCTAGAAGAAAGCAGAGATTATGCAACATGATTATCCAAACTTTGTGCTATCTGATTGCAATTTTTTTTATTATTAGGACCTATAGCCAAGTTTGCAAAGTGAAAAGTGGGTGTGCAAGAAACAGAAAATGACATATAGTTATATTTTCTATGTGTGTATGCAGGAGCTATAGATATGGTAGTGCATGATTCCTATAGACATGGCAGCTAAATGAGATGCAAAAGTTCTTATAGACATGGTAGCTAAATGAGATGCATGAGTTCTTATTGACATGGTAGCTAAATGAGAAGCAGAAATATTATAAGCATGATAACTATATGAAAATGCAGAAGTCTTATAGACATGATAACTACATTAAGAAATGCAGAAATCTTATAGGCATGATATCTACATGAAGGGATGCAAATTAGAGATTTCTATAGGCATGGTGACTATGAGAAGTACATATATTGGAGATTCCTATAGGCAAGTTTTCTACCCATAGGCATGCATAGTTACCCCTCCATTTTCAATAACTATCCCCTAAAGTTATACAAAGTTATTACAACCCAAAAAATTAAAGTAAAGAAATACATCAGAAATTTAAAAGTTACAACCAAGGAAAGCATGATTCAGACTTCCTATCTAATTTATGAAGTAAACCAACTCCAAAGATCAATGTTACAAATCCTTTCTCTCATTTGGATGTGTCAAAGTTCCCTAAGAGCCTTACATGGACTCTGGGCAATGCTCACACCCAAATGCCTTACAGGGTTAAGACATAGTGCAATGTGGAAGAGGCTAGCCCTCAAGTGTCCAAGTTCAAAGGGAACTCAAGGTCCCAAGGCAAGGCTCACAAGAGGGGAGCAGAACTTAGAAACTAGGAGAGAGTATAAGAGCAGATTTTTGAAAAGGGGAAGGGGAAGTGGTAAAGAAGAAAGGACTGGCTAGTGGGTATACCTAGCAATGAGAAATGCTGGCACACCCCACAAGCCTGTTAAAACACATTACTTTGGGAGTCAGGATCCCTTAATGGATCAAGTCCAAATATGAACAATAACTTGCATATTGTCATGTCCTGAACTACAACTCAAAGCACATAGAGGAAAACATTGGTGTAGGGATTCACAACAGAAACAGGTAAAAAGAAATTAACATGCTAGTAAACATTTAACTCCACATAGACAGTAAAGTAAATATGGATGTAAAGGTTGTAAGTAAACACATTGGGATGATGCTGAAACTAAAACTAGAACATACCAATCTTAGAGAAATAAGTAAGAAGAAGGCAGTTGTCTTGTAAAACCATAGTGCAAACAAGCAGTCAGAATACTATGAGTTTAGAAGAGAATTGTGAGATTGTAAGTGTGAATTCTGAAGTATAAAAGTGTTAAATTGACCGTGCCCTACGAAAAAGAGGTCATTCCTTTTATGTTGTAGAAGGCAGGCAGAAATAAGGTAAGAGAATAGTTTGAGAATCAATTATACAAGTTTTCTCTTTAATAAAGGGATTCAGATTTCAAACAGTAAAAATAATTAAAGAAATAAATTAATCAAACATTTTATGTAAGGTAGTATAATAGGGGTCAATACATAAAGGTTTATTTAAGGATAATGTCTGGATAATACACGTGTCATGCCCCAAAATCTGAGGAGCGTGATCAGCGCTCAACCAAGTAAACCCGACTAAACAAGCCTTTTAGGTCTTATTCTCTCTAAACTAATTCATGAATAAATGGGAGGTGTACTCCATTAATCATACTTAGTAAGTATTTCATTAACAACTTCCATTTCATTTCTATTAGCAACTTAAATCACAATTATCAAAATATTACATGTTTTATAAATCTTTGCCAAACATCAATATTACTACTTTAATTCCAATATCCGACACTACCCACAACCTATCTACGGAGTCTCTAAACATAGTTGAAGAGTCATGTAATATACAAATTCCGGTAACAAGGCTCCGGCTACACCTCAAATACAAAGTACATGATAAAAAAATGAAACAGGACCGTGAAACGAAGTGCGGCTCACCAAGTCAGCTGAAAGGATGATGGGGCACTAGCTGCGACCAAGACTGCCTGCTATAGAATCATCTACATCTATTTAAAGATGTAGCACCCCCGACAAAGGGGACGTTAGTGCCATCGAATAGCACTAGTATGTATAACTAAACACCATCTAGTTAGAAAGAACTTTCCTACAATAATAATGAAATCACAAGCACAACTCAAACACTTTAAATAATCACAACATTATTAAATAAGAGAACCATGCTATCTTCACATCATTTTCCCATAGCTTTTAGTTTGGGAGTTCATACTATTCAACATTGTTCACAATACCACCGCTATCTTGAGCGAAGTCCGATCTCGACCCGATCAGCTAGGTCGCCTCATTTGAGATATATATTTCAATCACAATATCATTTTTTTCTGGAATTCATTCACAACACCACCGCTATCTTGAGCGGAGTTCCATCTCGGCCCGATCGGCTAGGCCGCCTTACCAAGGCATTGTTCCCTTCTCATTTGCCATTTCGTTTCACATATATCATTTCGTAGGCACTTGGGGCCACAACTTATCACATCATTCTCGGCACTAGGCTGCATTTTACATCATTCCCAATTTCAATATTAGCTTTGCCATTTAGGACAGTAGGTGCACATAAGAGCAATTAGAAATTATAAGCATAGATGAAACTTCACATAGATGGCACAATATATATAGCTTCAATCTCAATTTAAGGTCTTAGAATTTCAATACATGATTCATATTCCTTGCACCAGTTTTAAGTTATCAATAATAGCACATTGATCATATTGAAATACATCTTTCTCAAATATAAGGTAGCTGGCCCAAATTCATGTGGAACAATAATCAATTTAACAATTAAACTTTAATCTTACCGAATTCACACAAACATCAACGAAGCTCAATTTCTAAAAGACGGGGTTTTAGACATACATACCTCAAAGAGCTTTTCCTTAAGTTTATACAATACACCAACACCTCTAGCAATAAAAATCTACAAGGAGATAGCAAAGATCGATAAATAATTATGAAGGTTACCCATAGTATAACTCTCCTAGGAATTTCATCAAACACCTAACATGTGAAGTAGACTACAAGGTTTAGAAATGGGAATCTCTTCTTTCTTCACCCAAATCTTAACAAAAACTACCCAAATTAGTTATTTAACCACACATACAATAACTTAGTCCCACATGCATGACCTATTTCTAACCCTCACAACCTATTTGAACTCTTAACTTCTTGTATGAAAATTTTAGAAGTAGAACTTACCCGGATGGAAGACAATCTATGGTTATCTTCCTTGATTCCTGAAGACTTGAGCAAGACCTAGATGATTATAAAGTTAAGTCCCTTCTTTCTCTCTCTATATTCTCTCATCTCTCTCTAAAAATCAATAGAAAATGACCCCAAATGAACCCCCTAACCCTATTTATGAAAATGGGGTCGGGTTATAAAAGTAGGAAAAATAATCCTCCGTAACATAGTCTCCGATCGCAGAATGGACCGCAGAACCAACATGCGAGCCGCATATTGAATGGCAGAATCACTGCCTAAAACTGTGTTACACTGGCCCAGTCTGCAACCATTTTTGCAATTGCAGATAAAAAATGCGGGCCGCATTGTGATTCTGCGATCGCAAATTTGACACAAGATTGCATTTTTTCCACCCTTCGGTAATTTAAATATAACTTTGCGTAGGAATGTCCAAATGATGAATGGTTTGAAGCGTTGGAAACTATAATCGAAGATCTTTCATTTGATAGATTATTCATCACATAATACCTTAGAAGTCTTTAGATATGTTCGTTCAAAGTGTGTACTAGTGCGAACTCACTTGGATTTTTGCCTATTATGAACTTTTCCCATTTGGCTTAGACTTAGGCTTACCCTTGGACCTCACATTAGTGATTATACGACTCATAAACTTATTCACCATATCAAATTCATTTATGTCATACTTAATGCACATAAAATATTATAATTAGTCTACCAGGCACCCTGAGTCCCTTATAGCTTAGCAAAATGTTTTTGGGGCCTTACATTCTCCCCCGCTTAGGATCATTCGTCCTTGAATGAGAGATAAAGCCTGACCCAAACACCTAACATGACATATCTCTTTTATATCCTTCCTAAATTTTGACTAACTTCTATATTTTTCAGAAATTTTGGCAGTATCTTCTTTGTAACTAGGACTATCCACCTGATAGCAAACCACCAAAACCATATTAAAAATTCATCAATAACTCGACAAAGCACCACAATGTATATACCCATAACACTAATCTCAACATCAAAAGAACTACATTACCATGAAGACACATGAACATGGACTGCACGTTTTTAGATCATAACACCTATATGGTACCTTTCAAGTCAAAAATAATTGATATTCAATTAAGCAAAAATATTTTCCTTCCACGACACTTTCAACCTTCAAGATGTACTCCTCGACTTACAAGCTCTATCATAACACAATCGGAAAAAATATCCACTCCCAAACATACATTACAAGGATGACAAATAGACATCACCAAACAATGACTATGAAGTGTGCACATCATGCAAAAGGCTCTTACTAGTTGTGATTCTCTTTGACAGACAAATTGCTCCAAAAGCAAAGCCATTCAAGATATCTGAAATGGTTATCCAAGAAAATAAATTCATTTTTTGAGATATGGTTGATTCAGCCATAAATACAAATAGTACCAGGTGTGAAACATATAGGGTTGATGCAGAGTAAAAGTCTCTTGAAACTGACTCAAGCTGATTGAGTAGAAAGCTAAGATGTCCAAGACACAAGGCCACAAACCGACCACCAATTTAAAAGCTGACAAATCTTTCTTTGTGTGAAACAAAAGCAAAGTAGTGCAAGGAAAATCGTAAAAAAAAGAAGAGAAAAAAACAAAAAAAACAAAAAAGAGACGAAAAAGAAAAGAAGAGAAGAACTCACAAAGGTAAGTTACTCAAAACTTTGTCTTGATATTGTTCATAAAATCTTGCCATTGATCTTCACATTTTTTTTCCTCCTAGGATAAAAAATCCTAGTCTAATGGATTTTCCACCCCAAAAAATCTTACTCTGATGAAGTTTTCTCCTAAGATAGGAAACCTAGTCTGATGAATTTTCTCCTAGGATAGAAATCTTAGTCTAATGAATCTTTCTCCTAAGATAACAAAAAAAGGGACCTAGCATGATGAACTTTCTCCTAGGATCAAAATCTTAGTCTGATGAATTTTTCTTCTTAGATAGATAATCTTAGTCTAATGAATCTTTCTCCTATGATAAAAAAGGGGCCTAATCTGATGAGCTTTTTCCTAGGGTCAAAATCCTAGTATAATGAATTTTTCTCTTAAGATAGACGTCATGACCCAAAATAAACTAAGGATCGTGATGGGGCCGGACACCAGTGTCAGGTAAGCCAACAAAAATACTTAATGCAATTCTCGTTTTAATAATTTTGAAAACAATGATAATACCTTCAATTTTAGTAGAAAAAGGTAGTCATTTCAAATTAATTATATATGTTAAGAAGTAAGTACAAGATACCCCATAATCATTCCATAACCCGGTGTCACAAGTGTATGAGCACTAGGGAATGTAATAAAATATAGTAACTGTCCGGAATGCAAAGTGGATAGGAATGAAAGTACATCACAATACTCTAAAGGAGACTCTATTGGCTGCAAGTCGTCTCGATAAATGCATCTCACCCAAGTCTCTGTATCAACCATGCCGCTATGCCACTAAGTCACTAGCCATACATGAACCCATGCAACAAAAATGCAGAACAAGTATTGTATAAGTACGAAAATAACGTATACCCAGTAAGTATCTCGTCGAATCTCGAAGAAGTAGAGATGAGAAGTCAACTTCGACACGTACTTGTGGTTCAATAATGATATGTCCATAATATAATAAATCGAGGATTTTTATAGACAGGATTGTAATTCAATAGAATGAAGCAAGTAAACAATTCTTTCTTTTGTAGGAAATTCCCAAATTCCTTTTCATCAATTATACATTTATTCTCAAGTTAGGGAGAGAAAATATCAACATCTACAGATCCCAAGGAAAGCAATACAAGCATGGGAGATGTAAGGCCCCGTGAAAATTTTTGCTCAACACTCAAGATCTCGTAGTGCAAAGTTAGGAATATGTGTTAGAGATTTGTAATATAAGCTCACCCCGGTTCAGACTCTTTTGGACTAAACTATGCATTAAGAAGTCAAGAAATTATATTTTCCCGAAAAGTGCAATTTTTCGATTGTATATCAAGTATGCGGACCGCATTTTTGCCGCAGAGTGAGTCAGTGTGTTGGCCAAATTTGAAGTCAACCATGCGGTGAATTATGCGATCGTATAACCAAAATGTGAACTGCATAATCATTGGATAGTTTCTTTGGGATTTGTGAAGGGTAGTTCTGCGGTGCATTTTACGACCGCAGAATATGAATGCGGACTGCATTTCTGTCGCAAGCGAGTCAGTGTGTTAAGTTGTTGGACCATTTTTGCGGTTCATTTTGCAGACCGCATGTCCATTATGTGATCGCAAATGCAATCACAGATTTATTTTGGGGCTCCAAATTTCTTATTTTCTTACCCGACCCCATGTAGATATATTACACACCACCCTTCATTTTAGGTATATTTATAGTGCATTTATATATAGAGAGGGTACTAGAGGGAGAAGGGTTTCTTCATCAATATATATCCAAAACTCTTGCTTAAGCTTGAAGATTTGTCAAGAAAGGCACCTAGGTCTTCTTCCTAAAAGGTAAGGTTCTATAACCCAAGCTCTTGATTACTAAATATAACTAGGGTAGACCATTAGAAGGGTAATTGATGAGGATGAAAGTGGATATCTTGCATGCACGAGTTCTTAAAAGTATTTGGTTAGGTCTTGAGCTAATGATGGGATGAGGGATGGTAGGATCTTTCACAAAATGGTTTTAAAAGCATAATGCACACTTAGTGTTTGAGAATATGATCAAGTGAGCTAGAACTATGATCACCTCTCTAATTTGTGGTTCAATTTGTCATGTTCCCAAAAGATTGACATTGCTAAGAGTCTTAGAGTATAGTAGGACTTAAGGGAAGTTCAATCGAGGTATGTAGGCTAAACTTTCTCTCTGGGAAGTGAATTCCATAATGTTTTGTAAGTTTAAGTGTTGTTTGTCTATCGAAATGATATAGTCTTGAGTCACATTTTAAATGAAGGATAGTATATTAATTGGGTAAGAAGAATTCAATATGTTAAACGCTCATAATGGCTCTTATGTGAACCAAATGGCTTGATCGAATGTGACTATTTGTTGATAAACTGTAACATTGTTTGGAAATGAATCGAATAAGAAAATGTAAAACAAATTCTGAAATAAGTCTCAACCCTTTTGAACTAACTTTCAAATAAATTGGCCGAATAGCCTTGTACCTGAACTATGCCCATAATGGCTATTTTAGATACTGTTTTGCCTTGTAGATACATTCAATGTAATACTAGTCCTTACACATTTTGATGTTTAAATTGTGCGTTTGTCGTGATGGAAAAAGGGTAATTCAAGGATAACTGAGGTGATTGATTGCTTATAGTTCTAATGTGTATTTCAATTGTTGGTTGACATGTCTCTCTTTGGGAAGAATCCTTTGGTAAATTGAAATTGGTTAGTGATTCCTGGAAATAAAGGAGATAAAAACGTGGAAAATCATATGCGGCCTTGTGCCATGAGAAAGATAAATCTTGTAAAAGGCCAAAGGGCAAAAGAGACACTGTTATCGAGAAAGATTGAGAACATTAATAAAAACTATAAAATATGAAAGGTATTGAGGTAAACATGGTTGCATTTATGCTATATTTGTATACTTGTATTTATACTACAATTGTGTGCAATATTAAATTAAATCAAAAGTATTTTTGAGAGTATCATTAGCAATACCGAGGAAGGGTGGGACATAATGCCCACACCTGAAACTACACGTGCTAGTGTAAGGGTGGAGTGTGACTTGGGATGAAGCTGAAATATCGGTGAAATTGTGACTATTCCCCAAAGTGGGATGACACTATTACCTGCGAATTGGAAAAGAAAAATCCAACCCGCATGGCATACATGGGAAGGCAGCTTAGTCAATTAGGCCATGATCGAACGCCATACCGCACATATGGTGGTATTGTGTTGGGAATCATAAAAACTGGAAATTTGTTGTTGTGGTACGTATCTCTAAAGGGAAGACCTAGCCAATGGGTCGTGATCGGACTCCATTATAACAAAGATGGTGGTATAACTTGTATCGGTGCTAGTGATCTCCCAACCAAAAATTTTATATATTATTTTCATAAATTAGAAGATTTGTGTGTTTCAAGTTGGATGAAAGTTTATTATTAACTTTGTCTACCTGTTTTGTGTTTTCTTTGCTTGTATGGTTATTCTATTTTGAAAGAGGATTTTTATCCTTACATACTAGTGCTATTCGACGGTGCTAATGTCCCTTTTAATGGGGGCACTGTATCATTTTATAATATAGGTTGTTTTACAGTGAGAGGGATCGACCAATGATAGCAGTATTCTCTTCCCAGTAGACTTGGTGAGCCCCACTCTATCCCAGGGTCGTTTTATGTATCTTTTTTTCACTTCTCATCATGTTTTGAGGTATAGCCGGAGCCTTGTTGCCGGCATTTTACTATTTCTCTTCTATTGTACTTAGAGGCTCCATAGACTGTTTGTGGGTGGTAGTTGATGTTGAGCTTTAGGACCAGAAATATAAACATTTAACAAGCATGTTTTTCATTAAACTTGTAATATTTTGAAACTATGAATGAAGTCATTAACAATAATGAAATGAAAGTTGCTAGTGGGAGATTTCTTAGTGTTTTGATTGATGGGATAACCTTACCTCCTTATTCATGAACTAGGTTGGGTAGAATGAAACCTAACAGTCTTGCTCAGTCGGATTTACTTGCTTGCGCCCCGATCGCGTAATAGGCAAATCATGCTGAGGACGTACGACCCAATCCAGCAATGTTTAAACTGTTCACTGCCAGAGGGTTGAATGGAGTGAACCATAGATGCATATATTATCTCTCTCGCGAATCATACACGACGCAGTCAAATATAAATAAACACAACAATCAGCCAATCAAGAATTCATCAGGGAACATTTATTGAAAGAAAAGCCCATTCTCTTTTAAAAATTCAAGAAAATGAAGTTTAATCCTTTAGAAATTCATTTACTAATTCGATATGATTTAAGCAATTCAAACCGTCAATAAGATTACAATTTTTCCAAGTATAGCATGCTTTTGGGTCCTAGACTACCTAGACTTAAACATAATAATTGTTACGTATGAACTCTCGTCACCTCATGCGTACGTAGCCCAGAAAAATAGGAGCTCAAATCCAATTAATTCACCTATAGGGACAATTCCCTCTTGCAAGATTAGAAAAGAGACTCACCTTGCTCCGAAGTTCAATAACCGACATTCTATGCTCTTCTGAAGACTCAAATTGATGCATAACACTCCAAAACTAGCCAATAATGATGTAAATCCATTAATATGATTTATCACTCAAAATAATCTAATTTATAACAATTCCTAACCCCGATCGAAAAGTTGACAAATATTCCCTCAGGCCCACGTGCCCAGATTTCGAAATTATTTGAAGATAAATTTACCCATAACCCCACGAACTTAAATTTACAATTTACTCTTAATTTTATGCCCAAAATCATGGTCAAAATCCAAGAAATCCAATTTTCTAGGTTTTTCCTCAAACCCCAAGTTTCTACCTATTTTCATGCTTAAATCCGTATATAATCCAACCATTTAACTCAAAACTAGTAGAAATCGCTTACCTTTACATGGATGACAAAAATGGAGCTCCAAAATCGCCCAAAGATCGGCTCCTATGGAGGAAATGGGGTTGAAATGAGCTGAACCCCCATTTTAAACAACCTTACTGATTCCAGCATCTTCGCAGATGAGGTCACTTTATTGCTTTTGCGATACCGCAGGTGCGAGCTATCGTCCATTTTGTGGTCCTGCTCCTAGCCTCAGCTTCTGCATCTATGCTTCTCCTTCCGCAAGTGCAATGATGCATCTGGGAAAAATTGACGGCATCTGTGATCCTAGCCTAGCCGGCCCATTTCCGCTTCTGCGACCCAAGGGCCGCTTCTACGGCTCCGCACCTGCGGCCCAAGCCTCGCAGGTGCGTTTAAACCAGAAGGGAGTTGATCACTTCTTCAAATTCCAAAATTGCTACGTTAATCACCTGGAATCCACCTCGACCCCTCGGACCCTATCCATTCATACCAACCAGTCCCAAAATACAATACAGAATTGCTTGAGGCCTCATATCATATCAAATAATTCTAAAATCATGAATTGACCTCTAATTCATGCTTAATGAACTTTAGAATTCCACACTTCTACATTCGATGCCGAATCCTATCAAATCATGACCGATTAACCTCAAATTTTGCACACAAGTCATATTTTACATTACAGACATACTCCAACTTTCAGAATCGGAATTCGACCCCGATATCAAAAAGTCCACTTCCGGTCAAACCCCGCAAAAACCTTCAAATTTCTACCTTTAGCCAAATGACTCCAAAATAACCTACAGCCCTCCGAATTTACTTTAGACCGCACTCCCGATATCAAAATCACCATACAGAGTTATTCCTAAACTTGGAATCCTAAACGGACATTAATAACACTGAATGCACATCAATCCAAATGTATGAAATTATTCCAAAATGCTAACTTTCACAATAGGCGCAAATATTCTCCCGGGTCACCCAAAAAACCCGATTCGGGCATGCCAAGTTTGAAATCATCATTCGAATCGACTAGAACCTTCAAATCCCAATTTTGGTTGTTTACTCTAAAATCCAATATTGGTCAATTATTTCAACTTAAAGCTTTCGAAATGAAAATTCTCTTTTCAAATCAACTCCGAACTTCCCGGAATTCAATTCCGACCATGTGTACATGTCATAATACCTGAAATGAAGCTGCTCGTACCCTCAAACTGCTCAATGACGCCTAGATCTCAAAACCACCGATCGTAGTCTGATGAATCTTTCTCCTAAGATATTAAAAAAAAGACCTAGTCTAATTAATTTTCTCCTAGTATTGAGGTATTAGTCTGATGAATTTTTCTCCTAAGATAAGAGCCTTAGTCTGATGAACTTTCTCCTAGGATAGGAATCATAGTCTGATAAATCTTTATCTTAAGATACAAAAAAAAGAGACTTAGTCTGATGAACTTTCTCCTAGGATTAACAACCTAGTCTGATGAACTTTCTCCTAGGATAGAAATATTAGTTTGATGAACATTTATCCTAAGACAAAGAGCCCCTAGTATGATGAATTTTCTCCTAGGATACAAAATCTTATTCTGATGAATCTTTCTCCTAATATAGAAGACCTAGTCTGATAAACTTTCTCGTAGGATAGAAATTTTAGCCTGATAAATCTTTCTCCTAATGTACTAAAAAAATAGAAGGACCTAGTATGTTGAATTTTTTCCTAGGATCGAAATCTTAGTCTGATGAATCTTTCTCCTAAGATAACAAAAAAAAACCTAGTCTGATCAACTTTCTCCTAGGATAAAAATCTTAGTTTGATAAATATTTCTCATAAGATAACAAATAAAACCCTAGTTTGATGAATCTTTATATGATAAATGTCTTTGTATGATGAATCTTTCTTCTAAGATTGAAGACCTAGTCTGATGAACTTTCTCCTAGGATAAAAATTTTTAGTCTAATGAATCTTTCTCCTAAGATATCGAGAGAGAAAAAGAGAAAAGAGACCTAGCCTGATGAACTTTTTCCTAAGATCAAAATCTTAGTGTGATAAATCTTTCTCCTAAGATTAAAACCTAGTCTGATGAATGTTTTTTCCTAGGATAATAAATTTCAAAAAAAGGGAAGTCTGGATTTGAAAAAAATGGTCAATTTTTAGTTTTCTTAAGTTATCAATCTTTAGTTTTTTGAAATCAAGAGCCCCGCCTGGAGAATAGGGTAAGTTTTTACTTTAGTCAAGATTAGTTTATAGTTTTTTGCAAGCTCAATCTCAAATCTAGGAGACGCTTCCTAGTTTGTTTTTTCTTTTCAGATTTATTTCTTTAGGAGATGCACTTCCTAGTTTTAGGTTAAAGATTTTATCCCTAGCAGGCGCATTTCCTGGTCTGGGTCTTTCAGGTTATACTTTTTAGTAGACGCTTCTTAGTTTTGTTCATTCAAGTTTTACCCTAGGAGATGCACTTCTTAATTATTCGAGTCATTCAGGTTGTTATTAGCAGATGCATCTTCTAGTCAAAATTTTCTTGGTTTTACTCACAGGAGACAACACGTCTAGTCGAATCTTCAATTGCATCCTTCATCAATAGCATAGGTGATTTATGGGTCTGCTAACAATTCACAAATCTTCTTAGTGCAAATTAGGGCAGAATAGTTTCTTTTATTTTGTCTATTTAGCTATAGTAGTAGGCGTCCACCTGGAGAATAAGAGAAGTAATTTCATATGTCATTTCAAGTTTCAAATACGAAGTAGCACGAGTTGCCTGAAGAATAAGGTTTTTACCTCGAGGCACAGGTGTTTGAGATGACCAAAGAAGAAGTCTCAAACTAAGAAAAAAGAAAAAAAGAAAAAAGAAAAAAGAAAAAAGAGGGAAGTGAATCCAAATGCAGAAGCAGATGTAAGATGTGGATTGTTGAAGACGTGACTATAGTCACAAGCACATCTTGTCCGGTTTTGATCCAAAGAAGCTATGAAAGAATGAATCAGCGCCTGCAGCTAGCAAACATCAAGGTTCAAATCAAAAGCCTGCATAAAGAACCATTCAACTCAAGATCAAGATTTAAAAGACGTATAGATAGAAATCTTGTAACTCATAGCTAATAAGTTTGTTTAGTTCCTTTAGATTTTTATTTTTGATGTAATAACAGGAGATTTTCCGAATCTCGACGGAACAGTACCCCATTCGACTCCCTCATCCTCTCCACACACTCCATCACTTTATTCATTTCTAAACTACACGTGGCCTGATTCTTTTATAGCCAAGGATATGTAGGCAACTCAGATACCAGTGCTCAGTCACATTCTCTTTTTTTTTTTTCGTTTTTTAGTCTTTCTAAATAAGGGTCGGGTCAAAAAACCTGTCTTGTCGTTCTTTCTCTAAAAAGTCTTCGTGTTTCCAGTCAACGAGGGATAGCTATAGACATGTTTTGACCAACCATGTCTTCAAGCTATATTAGCAGTTTCATATATTTTATATATTTATTTGAGTTAATTAAATTTTTTTAGGATTCTAATATACTAATTTTATTGTTATTTTACTTAGTATTTAAAAAAATTTAAAACACTAAAGATTTTCAAGTCTATTTAATTTAAGGTTAATTAGTACTTAATGTAATAATACTATTTTCACCTATTTTTATTTTTATATAATCTTTAAAAATATCAAAAATAGTTTCATAATATAATATTATTTATTTTAATTAGTTAAAGTTAGTTATGTATTTTATAGTATAGATTTTACATTATCTATAGAAAAGAATTAAGATCATGGGTTGAAAAGCCCCAATATCAAATAGTCTAAAACATTGAACTTATACATACTCCTCATTTGATCTAACCTAATTTCTGCCCCTAAAGAAAAACCTAATCTCTAATTCCTTAGGCTAAGACTCCACCCTTCTTCAACCAAAAAAAGAAAACCATCCGTCCTTGTACTAAGAAAGGACCCCAAGAAGAACCTAAATCCCTATTCGTATACACCTATGGCAGCCATTTCCTTTGGGAAAAGGAGCTTTTCACTCTTATTTCAAAAAAAGAAAAAAACAAAAAACGGACAGACACCTAAAACAAAAAGAAAAATTTCCACATCAACTTTCCCTAAGCTCTCTTCAATCTTCTTGGTTTTCTCCTTTGATTTTCACCTTTTTGAGATTTCAACTGCTAAGACAGAACTCAAACGAGCAATGCAAATCTGAATAAGAGCAGTTCATAACATGCAGACCTATCTCTTCTTGGCTCCCATTTCCATTGATAAAGGTGGTAGCTCTAACCAGAAATTATCTTTTGGACCATGGGCGTAGCCTAGCAAGCGCGTAGGTCTTTTTCAGCATCATGCTCGGGTTTCAACATCTGCTATCGGTGGTGGCCTGTAGAACCACTATACTGTGCTTGATGTGCCACACAGTGCTTCTCCTGCTATAAAAAAAGGTACATCACCTTCTTGCTCTCAAGGCAATCGAAGATGACGATGAGTGCAGATCAAATTTGTTTTGTCGTCGTTGTTCTTGAACAAGCTTGAGCTGTTTGGGAAGATTCTATTATTGAGAACTCTAATTAAAGCCATCCAAGTGGAGCTCTAGATTTCCGTTGAGATATCGAATTACCAGTTCCGTCCGTGTTCGCCGGCGAAAGCACCGGTCGAGAGTCATCGACTTGTTTAACCTCTTGTAATTCCAGTTTCATTGATTTATACCAATGGTCTGTTCCTTCTATTCTTTCAAGACTTTATTCTAATAATTATCATGTTGTCTTACCTTATTGCTTGAGTTAATGTCCAATTTTTGTTCTTTTGTTGCGTTTTTCTTTACTGTTATTTTTTTAATGCCTTTGTTTTGTTTGGTGACTACATGAGATTATACTACTGTTTTCCTTTGATTTTCTTTATTGAAATGTTGATTGGTTTATTAGCTTTGTTTTCTTATGCAAGCACATTTTGTTCTAATACTAATATCTGGAAAGCAAGAAGGTTGCCAAGAATAAGTTATAAGATTTGGGGTTTTACATTAGGAATCGGAATTTGAGTTACTCCTATCATTTTCATATTATTTGAGCTAATTTGACTCGGCACGGAGTCTAAGAAAAAAAAAGAAGACTTTTGAAACTTGTGATCTTAAAAGTTAAGGGATAAAAAGTTTGTAGGGCTATACCATTTGTGTGACTATAAAAGCTTCTCATTAATGGTAAAAAGGGTAAAATAAAGAGTTTAAAGTTCAATTATTTCCAAATTTAAAAATGTGTCATTTATTTTGGAACAAATTAAAAGGAAAGTAGCTCATTTAATATAAAACGGAGGGAGAAATTGCTCTCGGCGTGTTTAATAATAAACTGTCGTGCAGACTTATGTATTTTGGAATACAAGTCCCACTAGACTGTGTGTTCTGTTCAGCCAGCATGGAAGATTTTGATCATTTGTATTTTGGCTGTCCAAAAACAAACAACTTATGTGACAGACTATTGAGATGACTTGGAATCACAAGGCAAATAGGAAGCTGGCAGAATGAGCTACTTTGGATCAGAAATCACGCAAGAATCAAAAAGTGTAAAGTAGAAGTAACTACAACAACTTTTGCGATGGTTGTATATTGTATTTGGCGCGAAAGGAATTCGATTATATTCAACAAAGGAAGATATAATATAGATGAATTACGCAAGAAAATTGTTATACATATACACATTCACGGGAGGAAGAAAGCTAAATGGCAAAAGGAAGTGGACAGCTTAAATAATTTTCCTTAGTATAGTTAGCTACTATGTCATAGTGTAGACCCGTATTTGTATGTAAATAGAAGTAGGAGATTAATGGTCCACATTAATCTGGTTATGTAATGACAGTTTTATTTATGAAATAAAATCTTAGTTTTATAAAAAAAATAAAATAAACTGTCGTGATTATTGGTACGGTTCCCGTGACATAGTCATGATACATAAGCTCAATCGAGTGTGTGTCTCACGCGACTCGATCTCACCACTTCAAACAATAATAAAAGTAAACACGTTGTAGACCGCGGGTACATTTCATGTGATACGATTTGTAATGTGTACAAAACAGATGAGCGCGCGACATCACAACTCGTTCAAATAAATTTCATAAATCCTAAAAGTGGTTAAACAATAAATTAAAAGCGGTAAAAGGAATAAGATGCGCAATATGTTCTAAACATGTAATAAATTAGATAATTAGGTCAATTATTAATAGTTGAGCGACCGTGCTAGAACCATGGAATTCGGGAGTGCCTAATACCTTCTAATGGGTTAACAGAAATCCTTACCCGAATTTTTGTGTTTTGTAGACAGTAAACCAGAGTCAAAACTTCCTCGATTTGGGATTTAAAATAAAACGATGACTTGAGACACCATATGATTATCCTAGGTGACAACTCTAAAATTAATAAATAACCTCATTTCGATTTATGTTACTTAAATTAAAAAAACTCCCTATCCCAATTCCCTTCGGGAAAAAAAAGGTATGACAAGATCATGAAACTATAATCTAAGTTGAATAGAGAACTCTCTAGGGAATTTATCGTGGAATGGTAGGGTGGTTCTCAAGGGTTTGACCATATGGTAGATCCTCCCATTGCTAAAGTCTGATTGATTTGTTGAGTTGGATTAGTTGGCAAATTAATGTCTTCAGACATAAAATCCCTTGAAATAGCAACTAAAAGGTGATGATAAAAAAAATGAGAATAACAAAAGAATCAACATCATTTTGAAATAA
Organism: Nicotiana benthamiana; assembly: GCA_034376525.1. Lineage (NCBI taxonomy): Eukaryota > Viridiplantae > Streptophyta > Magnoliopsida > Solanales > Solanaceae > Nicotiana > Nicotiana benthamiana. Next base: position 109,639,387 of record CM067326.1, on the reverse strand, counting down.
ATGAATGATTTTTTGACCCCACATTGGACGCCAAGCTATTTAACTTAAAATTTAGCTCATAGATATATTAATTTGTAAAAATAAAGTCACAAGCAATTATTTTAGTCTAATTTAATAGAAGATATGATATACAAATTGAACATCAATAAAATATAATTAAGAAGCGAAAACAAAAAGAAAGAAGCGAGAACTCTTATTGATAAGTTTTTGAGATATTTGTTTACCCGTATATCGGTACAACTGAATTTATAATGTCATTTATAGACAAATAAATCTATTTCATCCAAAATGACAATAAAGTTAAATTAAATACAAGACTTAGCGTTGAAATCGAGATAAGATATGAAATAGCTTGGTTCCAGGAGCATGACTTTCAAAGGCAGCAATACGAATAACATTGGATAGAAAATTGTCACGACCCCAATTTTTCATCCTCGAGGGTCGTGATGGAATCTACTCGTAGAAGCTAGGCAAGCCACAGAATGTAGAAATTCTAACTCTTTCATTTTAATCCTTTTTAACAACTTGAATTAACATGTATCAATACTTTAAAATTAAAGATGAACAAAAATAAACGGAAGACTTAAACAGCTGAAAATAACCAAGCCAGTAATACAATACCAATGTACTCCTCTACCTGGAATCCGATGTCACAATATTCACGGACAAACTAATATTACTACAATAAATGTCTGAAAGAAATAAAATATATCTTGAAATCTAATGAAAACAAAGTACATAATGAAATAGAAGAGAGGCATGCGGATACCTGCAGGATTATCTCGGGATCTCTAGATAGACTGAAGGCTGGCTCCCTGGGTGCTACTATCCAAATGTTGTTGCGGTATCTGCACATAGTACAAAGTATAGTATCAGCACAACCAATCCCATGTGCTGGTAAGTGCCTGACCTAACCCAACGAGGTAATAATGAGGCAAGGACTATACTGCAGATAAACCTGTGCAGTTATATAATATACATCGGAAAATAACAAGAATAAACAATTTAAATGGGAGGAGGTATAAGCCATGGGGAAAATTTCAAATCCAGCAGGAACTTATGAGAAATATGGGATAACAATTCAGAATCTACAACAAAATAATAACAATACTGTTGCGGCGTGCAACCCGATCCAATATAACATTTATTGCGGAGTGCAACCCGATTCATATTTAGTATTATTGCAGCGTGCAATCGAATCCATATTTAGTATTATTGCAGCGTGCAATCGAATCTATATTTAGTATTATTGCAACGTGCAACACAATCCATATATTTATATACCTTTGGCAACAACCATGCCATGAATCCTGGTAAGGGATCAACAATAAACTATACTATCCCGACAAAGAATTCGACAATAAAAGTAAATACGTCCCGGCAAGGGAGAATAAACTATAACCAATCCTTACTAAACTTCTATCCATCTCAGCTAATACCAACACTCAATCATAAGTAAATTCCACTAAAACAAACTTAATCCTTGCTCAATATCGAAATCATCAATTAAAGCATCCGTAGTATCATTTAAGAACACAACAAACTGCAATTTAAGACTCACGGTCATGCTTGACACCAACATATAGATACTCGTCACCATGCCTGTACTTCGTACTCAACAAGAAGCAATAGAAAATAGGACTCAACTCCTCATCTCTCAAGCTAAGGTTAGACCGAACACTTACCTCAAACTTTCACAGCCAACTCAAGCCTCAAGCACTGCTTTCCCCTTTCAAATTTGGCTCCAACTCAATCGTATCTATACATAATTGACTTAATAACATCAATAAATGATAAACAATCCAACTTAACTACAACTTTCTAATCATTTTTCCCAAAAAGTCAAAATTGACCCCGGGCTTGCTTGGTCAAAACACGAGGTTTGAACCAAAACTCGATCACCCATTCATACACGAGCCCGAATATATGATTTTTTTTGAAATTCGACCTCAAAACGAGTTCAAATTTTCGAATAATCAAAAAGCCCTAACTCTACCAAATCCCTAATTTTCTACCCTTAATTCCATATTTTAAGTCTAGAAATCGAGTGGGTGTTAATAAAAATAGAAGAAGACAAGTTAATGATTACTGAACCAAGAGGTTATTGTGAAGAAGTTCTTCAAAAATCGCCAAATAGGTATGGGGAAGAAGAAGTTTGTGAAAAATGGTAAAAATTCCGTAATGCATTCTGTTTTTTTGAAACTTAAAATAACTGGGTGAAAATGGTCTTCGTTTGCGACAAGCTCATCGCGTTCGCGATGAGTCAGGACTGGGAGATCTTTGCGTTCATGCAAGTGGGATCGCATTCGCGTAGCACTAACTCCTCGAGCCCTCGCGTTTGTGTCTAGGTGGTCGCGTTCGCGTAGGTAAAATACCCCCTACCCAGGCTTATAAGCCTTCGTGTTTGCGTTGCCAGGCCCCCCCAAGGCTTCGTGTTTGTGACTTGTGATATGCGTTCGCGTAGAAGGAATTTTCCTTCTACATAAATAACACATCGCGTTCACGAGGAACTAGAAATACCTACAACTTTTGAGTTCTAAAAACCTTCCGAAACTCACCCGAGCCCTCGGGGCTCCAAACCAAACATATGTACTAACTTAAAAACACCATATGAACTTATACGTGCGATCAAATTTCCAAAATAACATACTTAATATCAAATTAAACCTCAAAATCAATGAATTATTTCGAATATCTTAAAACATCAAATTTGCAATTAAGGTCTGAATCACGTCAAATGAATTTCGTTTCTTACCAAACTTCATAGTATTATCTTTACCCATATATAAGACATGTACCAGGCACCAGAACCGAAATACGGGCTCGATACCAACATGTTCTGATAAAAAATCATTATAAATCCTTTAAACAATTTTAGAAAATAATTTATTTAAAAAGTCATTTTTTGTGCTTGGGACCTTGGAATTTGATTTTGGGCATACGCCCAAGTTCCATATTTTCCTACAGACTCTCCGGGACCGTCAAATCACGAGTCTGGGTCTATTTATCCAAAACGCTGACCGAAGTCAAATTAATTTATTTTATTGACAAAATTTATCATTTTTCATAGATTTTCTCATTTAAGCTCTCAGGCTACGCACCCAGATTGCGCAAAAAAATTGAGGCAATGCTAAAAGAGGTTTCTAAGGCCTCTGAACATATAATTCAATTTAAAATCAAGTGATGAATTTTTGGGTCTTCACAAAAATAAAGTATTATTTAGCTTGGGATAATGTGTAACATTAGTTTGTCAGGATTTTCCTATGTTACAATGGTTGTTGAAGTAACTATTTATAGAAATACATAGGGTACAAAGTCCTAGGATCAAGCCTCTCATAAATGATAATAATGGGGTTATTGATGAATATGTAACAGCAGGTCATGACTGCCAAAATTCTTCATAGCGGATGCGCATTAATACTGAGGAATATTCTTCAGTAAATGTCATCTGGTAATAAATATATGTTTTCTGTCGTTGATAATGTTCCCTTCATGGTCTGTCCGATGCCAACCGAAGTTGTTATCCTCAGCCTTGGTTTCCACTCTCTTCATCTTCTGTCTACCCCCCGGTTTCACCTGTCACTCTATCATTTGAGCATTTAATGTGACTTGATTTTAACCTATACATATAGTCCGCTACTTTCTGATTGCACATCTTTTTGTCATCGGAAGATTGGTAAAGATTTCTTTCATGGCAGAAAATTTTCCAATGCTTGACAAGATACACGTCTCTTCACATTTAATACCCCAAAAACGTGTTACTCCATGATTTAGAAATATCTTTGTCGATTCTCGAGGTAATCATGACCATGATATTTGCTGCATATTCCTTACTTATATGCCTAATTCTTTCTTCTTTACCACTTACAAGTTTCAAAAACTCTCTCAACTTCTTTACATTAAACTCTTTTATGCTTTTATCTTTCTTTAGTTCTCTTCGAAGAACTCTTATCACCTTATGCTGATCATGGATTTTTTAAACTAACTCTTCGAAGAACTCCTGTCTTCCCTTCGGTGGGGGCTCGAAGAAAAGCAAAGACAAAGAAATTGACATTGATGTTGACCCTCCCATGATGAGCACCATCATCCCCAAACATCTCAAGAATTATGTTAAGCTGAATCGTAAAATCGATTCAACCTTCATTTAATCTTTGTAGATAAGAAAAATGGTTAACTTAAAATTTTTGTTTGATTCATATCATGCCCTAAACCTAAAGAGGCGTGGCCAGTATCCGGTGCCACACTCGGTCCGAGCTTACCACTCTGTAACTATGAACTCTTGAGAGATAACCCCTAATATACGAGAATGAGGCCATATTCTGAATCGTCTGAAAATAACGCATCTCTCATCTGTGGGATAAACATACCGAAACGCTGATATATATAGCTGTGCATACCGATGAAGCCACCATGAACATTTACTGATATACAAAATATATATAACTCGTCCACAAGCCTCTAGAGATAACTGAACTGTACCATGGTCAGGATAGGGCCTGGACCATCAAACCGATATATATAAAATGGACTCTAGGTCTAGACCTGGTAACCCTAATGGTGTATTCTAGGTTGGGCCCGAGCGTAAACGGGCCAAACAGGCTGGGCCAAACAGTCCCGGGTTTAAGCGGGCCGGTCTTTGGCGGTCCCGGGCTTCACGTTCCCAATGGGTGGAACCGAGCTAAATGGGTCGGGCCAACAGGCCTAAACGGGCCTAACGGGCTTTTTCGTTCCGTTTTTTTTATCGAAGACAATTTCTTGTAAACTATATATGTATATACTAATATAAATTTCGTATACATAACTATATAAATATATAGTATATATAATATGTATAGTATGTATATATAATTATATATTAAAGTTTGCATTTAATAAGTAAATTAACAAAAAAATAGTATAACTAAATTTTCATGCATAATAAATTAATAATAGTTAAAATTAATCTAACAAACTACAACATTAAGCATAAATACGTCTAATAATTTAAAAATAACACAAATTATCGAAAAATGTTAAATATGAATTTCCGGATGATGCTCAAGACAATACTTTATATGGCTCCTTAAACTGCCTGTGCCAGACCCTAAATGAAAATTTAAGACTTGACCATAGTTCTTGCACATTAATTTCCGACCGTCTTCATTTTCTTCTAGCACCTCAAAGAGTTGCCAAACGAATGAGCGCACTCTTCATGATTTAACTTGAGATTTGGGAATTTGAGATTGAGACTTGAAGTTTTGAATATTGGAGATTGAGAGAATGAGAGAAATTTAGATTGAGAAGTGAGTATTGAGTGAAGAAGTGAAGAAGAGAGGGGGGAGGGGTATTTATAGTTTTAGAGAAGGTTAGTTTTGTAAATTGAAAAAGTGTAAAAAAAAGGCTACTTGTGCAATATTACCTTTGGCAATAGTCAGTAGCGCCCACCATTTCAAAAAATTACTTGTATATAGCTTATATGTATTATATATATATATGTGTGTGTGTGTGTGTGTGTGTGTGTTATAGTATATATTGTTTATATGTAGTATATATAGTTTATATAGTATGTGTATATGTAGTATATATAGTGTATATATATGTGTGTGTGTGTGTGTGTTATTGTATATATTGTTTATAGAGTATGTATATATGTAGTATATATAGTATATATATGTATATATATGTGTGTGTGTTATAGTATATATATATATATATATATATATATATATATATATTTATGTAATATAATAGTTTAAATCTTCTAAAGAGTCAAATTTAAACATAAAAAGTTGCAAAGAGATATTCAAGAGAATGTCTTATAATGTTTATTATTACGACTTAACAAAAATGGAAATATCTTTCGTAGTCTTCCTCCCCCCAATGAAATGAGCACAACAAGGTACTAATACCACCATTAAATGGAAAAACAAAACTAAGGAAGATGTTCCAAAATACAATTTACATATTAGTCTATGTATTATCTTTAACAAATCTCATAAATCCTTCAAGGTTCGGAGGAATTTCCGTTGGTGGTGGTAGAAAAGAGGCTCGTTCATCACCGTTTCCGGGCGAAGCAGCATCCTGCACAAGTTCCGCTGGCATTTCTTCATAAGCTCGTCTATCTTCGGTTGCGATACGGCAAGTCCAAAATTTCTTCTTATCTTTCATAGAACTAATAGCTTCTTGATAAATATCTCCACCCGATGAAAATGCTGTAAATAAATCTACAAGTACTGCAATATATAATAAACAGTTACAAAAAGAAGGATAATATTGGCCAGATAATTCATTTGTAGCAATATGAAACTGTTCTAAAAAGTCTACAAGCATTTGAACATTACTCCAATCTTGATTTGTAAGGTACTCATCATCATCATCATCACTATCACCTATACGAGCATTATATGTTGCACTTTTTGGGTTCCTATATTCATATGCAACAACTAAACTTTCATTCATGTAGTTCCATCTATTGGGACAAGGTTTGGGAACCTTTCTTTCTCTAAGGCCAAATTCATCACATTTTTAAGCCTACTTCTACGGTTTGAATAAAAAAGCCAATTAAGAGACATTTTAACCTTTTTAATTTCTACATTTATAAATTTCATACCAGCACCAACGATTAATTGGTAAATATGACAATACATCTAATATGAAAAATATTACTAAATGAAGGATTTAGTGTGGTTGTAAGCAAGCCTACAATGTTAGTGTTACTAGAAGCATTATCCATTGAAACCGATATAATTTTATCTCTAAGGCAAAAATATCTACAAATATCTGCAACTGTGTTAGCAATAAACTTACCTGTATGGTGTGAATTAATTATTCTATAAGCAATAATGCGCTTTTGCTTTATCCACTCCTCATCTATCCAATGACTTGTAACAGTTAGATAATCACAATCATTACCACTTCTACCAATATCACTAGTAATAGCAATGCGAAAATCTATATGAGCAAATAAATAGCTCAAATATTGTTCATATTCATATTTATATTTGTAAATATCGTTCTTTACAGTTGCGCGAGGCCATCCTTTATAAGTAGGATTAAACACTCTTCTAATATAATGCACAAAATGAGGGTTAGAAAGAAAACTATATGGTAAGCACATAACAGTAACCAGTTTTGCCAATTCTTCACGATCTTTTCTTGATCATAATATACAATACCAGCGGTAACCGTGTTAATTCCCGATTGAACTACATCTGGACATGTACTAGGGTGAACAGTAGTATCTACACTTCTCCCTTCTTGTGCAGCTTTCATTTGAAGAACTTGAGCTTTATATCTAGGGTGTGTCTTTATGTGTCTAGTCAAACTACCCATACCGCTACGGTCTCTAGTAAATTTATGAACCAACAAAGATCTACAAGTTTTACACTTAGCCTTATTTTATTCTCTTTGTTGAGTAAAAAAGTGCCAAACAATAGATATTTCGGGCCGTTTAGAGGGTTGTCTATTAAAGGTGGTGGTTACTACATGAGGGTCAGGCGGGGCATCAGTTGGGTTATTAACAATACTAGTAGGTGTCATCTAAATCCGGTTGCGTTTCATCTAAATCATCATTTTTCTCATCATTTTCAAATATAGTTTCATTAGGATAAAGAGCATTCATAACTTCTTCATTTAATTGTTGACCCGGTGCAACATCATGACCAAAATTGACTATCGAAAAATTGAAAACAAGGGTTATCACTATCAAGAATAACAGGTGGAAGAGGACAAGTAATAGGTTTGGGTCGGGGAGCCGGGGAAATAGTAGTATCTTGGCGACTAGATTCACCAATTTTAGCTTTTTCCTTACCACCAAACATTTTTTTTCAAAGAAAATGCCATATTAATTATAATTATATAAGTTAACAAAACAAAATTATATTATTAAACTTAATATTTGGAACGAGTTTACCGAATTGACGAACAACTTCTTAAAAATTTAATATCGTTGAAGATTTGAAGACTTAAATACTTCAATTCACCAACTTCACAATTTTTCACGAAATTGCAATAATAAAGTAAGCAATTATAGAAGGAAATTAGAGAGAAATTGATGAATTTGTGAGTAAAAATGAAAGAAAGGGGGGGATATTTATAGTTAAGAATTGGGAAAAAGTATGATTATAAAAAGTTTGGGGTTAAAACAAAGTTTGCAGGCTAAATAGCTATTTTTGAAACTTGCCAACGGATCAAAATACAAGGCCAACGGCTAGATTTTAAAATGTGACTGTTGGTCATTTTATAAATAATTTTCTTAGGTTGAACCGGCCCAGGCCCGCATGCCAGTCCCGTGCTTGACGGTCCTGGTCTCACGGTATTATTTGGTTGAACCGGCACACGACGGGCTTTTGCACCACTAGAGCCCAGGCCCACCAGAATCGACCTGCTAGGCCCGTTGGGACCACGATCCTGGGCCGGCCCTGGGTCAGGCCCAGACCACAATACAGCCTTAGGTAACCCCAAGGAAGTGGATCTTACCAACCGAGCTGATGTGTTACTTTGTCTACTGGGAAGGCCTATCTAGCTGTCTATTGGGATCTGGAGGCATGAAATGCAGCATCCTTTGCAAAAGGAACGTCAATACGAAATAATGTACCGAATATCTTGGCAATAGCATAATCGAAAGCTGAAACAGGAATAATAATATAATAACTGAAAGTAACTGGGGAGCTAAAGATAATATGAAGATATGCTTACCATCAAATACTAACTCAACTCTCTCAATAGAGTAAGTAAAATAGTTGTCCTACCCTATAAATCTCGGTATGTATAACTGCTCTACCGTAGTAGGCTCGCTCATAGGCGCTCGGTCATACTAGGTAACATCGGGTAAAATTTGGTTATAAAAAACTCATACATTCGTATACACACTCGTCACCTCATGTACATGTTGTTTACACGTAACAAAAATAAACAATTAAGCCAAATCCTAAGGGTTAATTTTCCCCACAAAAAGTTAGGCAATATATTTATTTTAATCAGGCCAATTCAATACTCTAAAAGCGTTTCTCCTTTAAAATTCACCTATGCTGCTGCTCAGATCTAGCGAAAAATGAATTAATAATATTAAACAATGCAAGATAAATCAATTTTAATAAATAAAGTTTAGATCTTTATATAATTCTCTAAACTCAATAAAAGTTAACTTCGGAATCGACTAGTCAAAATCGAGTCGAAGGGTAGATATTGACTATCCATAACCCAACGAGTCCAAATATGTATTTGATTTTCAAATCTGAGTCCAATTCTCTCAAATCTCACATTTTTATGTTTTCAAAACATTGTTAAAATCCTTAAAAATTCCTTTCAAATCTCATGAATTTGATGTTATTCATAGGAAATCAAGTGAAAACAAGAAATTGAGTCAAAATAACTTACCCAATAGCTAGCTGTGAAAATCCCTCCAAATATTGCCTCCCACCAAGATTAATGCTCAAAATGTGATAAAATGAGAGTAAGTTCCAAAATCCAACTTTTAAACCAGATGCGAATATCGCATTTGCGGCTAGAGGCAAATACGTATGCCGCAAATGCGACAAAGGCATCATAAATGTGCAGCCTACCCAACCCTGAGGATATCACAAATTTGAAAAAAGGTATTGAAAATGCAAACCTACCAGGCATTGCGAATGCGAGAAAAAGGATGCAAATGCAGTGAGCTCCACCTCTAGTACCCTATCGCAAATGCGATACTAAAATTTGCAAAACTGAATATTCTAGCCCCCCGCCCACCTGAAAAATGCGATAACCTTCTCGCTAATACGAGGTCCGCAAATTTGAAGTAGATATCATATTTGCGTGACCTGCAACACAAACCCATCACTAGAAAAACCGAACGTTACTCAAAACATTCAAGAACACGTCGGAAACTCACCCGTGCCCCCGATACTCCACACCAAACAACCACATAAGTGTATAAATATCATACAAACTCACTCACAAGCTCAAAATACTAAAATAACATCCGAAAGTATGAATCAATTTAAAAAATATATAGAATTCACAACGAAACTCAAGAATCGCTAATATCACAATCAAGCATCCAATTTCTATCAAACCAACTCGGAATGACACAAAACTTTATACAAAAGTCACAAATAATAAAATTAACCTATTCCAAGATTTGAAATCAAAATTCAAACCCAGTATCCACAATGTCAATCCATGGTCAAACTTGAGACATTTCTAAACCTTCAAATTGACAACTTTTGTTAAAAAAGCCAACTTAATCTAGGAACCTACCATAATGTGACAACCCGACCCGTCGTCACGGGAGTTACCGCCCTGTTTTCCCATTTTCTTCTTCTTTACATTTTATTATGAGTTTCTTGTATGAACGAGTTGATTTGGATTGGTTTTAGAAGGAAATGAGACACTTAGTCTCTTTAAGGAAGGCTTGTTTTGGAAAAGGCAATCGGATGTTGACTTATGTGTTAGAAGACTCGGATGTGAATTTCAATAATTTAGTTAGCTTCGAGGGATAATTTGTGACTTAGGAGTGTGTTCAGAAGTGATTTTAGAGAGCCGGTATAGAATTAGGCTTGAATTGACGAAGTTAGCATTTCGGCGAATTCCAGTTGATAGGTGAGATTTTGATCCGAGGGACGGAGTGGAACTCTGAGAGTTGAAGTAGCGCTCTAAGAGTTGCAGTAGCTTCATTAGGTTATTTGGGATGTCTGTGCAAAATTTCATACAATTTGGAGGTGATTTGGTTAGATTTTTTATCGAATGTGTGTTTCGGAAGTTTTAGAAGAACTTAGGCTTGAATCTGATGTGATTTTATGGTTTTGTTTTTTTTTGAGGTGTTTTGATGATTGGAATGTGTTTGAATGATTTTCTGGAATGCGTTGATGCTTTTGGTTGAGGTCCCGGGGGCCTTAGGGTGATTTCGGATGGTTAACGGAAGGTTTTTGGGACTTATGATGTTGTAGAAAGTTGCAGGTCAGTGCTGCAGAGTTTTGCTCTATGCAATCGTAGGAGAGGCTTTGGAATCACATATAAGGATATTTGGGGGCTGGTCATTTGTTCAATGCGATCGCGTAGAGTCGAGAGTCCACGTACTGCGATCGCATGAAAGATAGTACGATCGCATAGAGGAATCTTGGGAGTTTGGATTTTTTGTTCATCGCGATAGTGTGGGGTAGGCTGTGATCACGTGAGGTGAAGTGTTTCGTCATTGCGATTGCAGGGATGTTTATGCGATTGTGTAGTGTTGAATTTTGGAATTTGAATTTTGTGCACTGTGATCGCGTGCCAGGGCTACGATCGTGTAGAAAAAAACGGACCTGGACAGAAGGATTTTAATAATATTTCGTCCTTGAACTAAGTCTTATTTTCACCGTTGTTGAGCATCCTTGAGAGCTTTTGGATGAGAATTGAAGAGGATTTCGACTGGGAGTGATTGGAGGTAAGTCCTATGAACTAAAAATACACTTTTATTGTGAAATTGACGTTGAAATCCATGGAAACTTAGAGAAAAGGGGAAGAATTAGGGCTTGAGTTTTAATATTTCCAATTAGCATTTGAGGGGTCATTTGGACTCCGATTTTGGTGTTCTTTATATGTATAGACCCGTGGCCAGATAAGGAATCCGTCGATGTTAAATTTTTTGATTTTCCAGAAGTGGGCCAGAGGCTCGGGTTTTTACCAATTTCGATAATTTTAGTATTTTTTGATTATTTTCGATTGAGTATTGTTCCTTTAGCCTATCGTGACGTATTCGTTGTGGTTTTGGTCAGACTCAACGCACGAGGAGGTCAATTTGAAAGGCAAGGACATAGCGAGCTAGGATTTTGGCTGGTATGAGGTGAGTAATAGATGTAAATGATGTCCTGAGGGTTTCAAACCCCATATTTGCACATTGTAGTGCTATATTGAGGTCACTTGCCTGCCGGATAGTGAGCATGGGGTAGAGCACCATTGGGAATTGTGACTTGGTCCGTCTTGATAGATGAATATGATGTGTACATAACTGAATTCACTTATAATTTGAGTTGATTGCTGTATTTGGGCTTCGTGCCAATTGATTGCATCCTTCAGGGATTGCTATAACTGGTTTCATACCACTTTTACATATTATTGAATTCAGTCCTAGTAACTAATACCATTTTTCAAACTCAACCATTTTTTCTCAGACTTGAAACTTAAATAATATATTTTAATGAAGTTTGGGCTGAATATTTATATATTAGTGTGCCCGAGGGGTTTATGTGATTTTTGGACTGAGCATGGGATCGGGCTACGTGCCGCAACGGTATTGTATTGATATTGATATGAGGACGATGGCCTAGTTGATGCCACACGATGGCTTATATTGTGCTTGGGCCATAAGGGGCCTCTCCCGGAGTCTGCACACCCCCAGTGAGTGTCGTCGACAAAAAATAAAGGGGGCGGGCTGCACGCCGCAGCGGGTACCAGAGAGTATCGGACTTTGTGTTGCATTTAATATTTGTATATCATTTACTTACTTATCTGTTTTAGTATTTCCATAATTGTTGTTATTGGTTTTCTGATTTAATGCTATTTGGTTCAGGTTGCTATATTTATAAAATTACTTTGTGCCTATTAAGGATTTATTATTCTCATCCTTTTTTTTGTTTATTATTCACTGCGTCGGAGTACTGACATTACTCTCTGCACCTTGTGTGCAGATCCAGGTGCATCTGAGGCTGAGTGAGGACTTCTCTACCGAGCAGCTTATTCGGGAGTATCAAGGTAGCTGCATGACGTCTGCGGTCCTGATTTTCCCTGCTATCTTATTGTTTCTTTTTCGCATTTCTTTAGAATGAATTGTAGTAGGTTGATACTCATGTATTAGAGGCTCAGACTTCTGACACCGGATTCTTCGGGTTGTGTAACTATTTTATTACTTGGGATTCTGCATGCTTTGACTTCGTTTCAGATATTCGTTATTATGACTTAGTAAATATCCATATTAAGTAACTTCTGAACTGTATACAAATGGTTAAGGTTTTTGAATTGGTCTGGCTTGCCTAGCAGTGTGTTGGGCGCTATCACGACCAGGGTTGAGGTCGTGACAAGTTGGTATCAGAGCCTAGGTTACTTGGTCTCGTGAGTCATGAGCTGGTTTAGTAGAGTCTCGTGGATCGGTACGGAAACGTTTGTATTTATCCACGGGAGGCTACAGAACCTTTAGGAAAACTTCACATTCTTGAAATTCCGGTCGTGCGGCTTTTTTGAACTGAGAACAAAAACTTTTATTATTCTATTCTCTCACAGATGGTGAGGATACGAGCTACCAAACGAGACGGACGACCTCCAGTGCCACCTACTGAGGCCACCATAGGCCGTGGACGCGTTCGTGGTCGTGGCAGAGGCAGTGCAGTTGGGGTAGCACCTGCTGATCCACCAGTTGCCCCAACTCAGGATCAGGCTCCAACTGTAGATACTCCAACAACACATGTTCAGCACCCATTGTGCCCATTGCGATTCCGGGTCTTCGGGAGACTTTGGCACATATATTATCAGTCTGCATTGGCTTGGCTCAAGCAGTTTTGGCCATTACAGCAGCAACAGCTACTTCACAGGCCGGGGGAGGCAATCAGACCCCTGCTGCTCGCACACCTGGGCAGGTGGTGCAGGGGCTACAGAAACTAGAGGTACCTCAAGCTCAACAGGTTGCATCAACTCAGGGCTTTGTTGTTCCAGCTATGCTAGACGATGAGAAGCATCATCTCGAGAAGTTCGATAGGCTCCATTCTCCGACATTTAGTGGTGCTTAGGGCAAGGATGACCAGGATTTTTTTGGTGTCACCATATGCTCCAGACGACAGGGATCCTTGAATCGAGTGGTGTGGCATTTACTACCTTTCAGTTTAACGGGACTGCTCTTACTTGGTGGGAGGACTTTGAAAGGCGTAGGTCTATTGGTGCAGTACCTCTGACTTGCCAGCAGTTTTTCACTCTTTTTCTGGAGAAGTATGTACCTCTGTCCCGCAAGGAGGAGCTGTGTAGGCAGTTTGAGTGGTAGACATAGAGAGATATGACCGTAACTTAGTACAATATGAGCTTTTTGTAGCTTTTTGATGACTAGAGAGAGAGTATTGGGTGCTACATTTGTGGAGGTGGTGGATATCGCTTGTAAGATCAAGTCAGTTCGCTACAGAGAGCAAGAAGAGGAGGCAAAGAGGTGTCGTGGATCAGTTAGTTATAGTGGTGCTCCTTCGAGGGGCCAGTTCTAGCATGGTAGAGGTGGTTCTTTCAGTCCTACTTAGTCGGCTCGTCGGAGTATCGTGGGGAATCTTCAGGACGTGGTCATCAGGGGTCCCAGCAGGGCCAATCTTCACTTAGTGCCCTGCTAATCAGAGTTCACCTCATGCCCCATCAGCTCAGGGTTCTTCTGTCCCGAGTGCATTTCCTAGTCATTTCGGCACGAGGGGTTCCCTTCAGACCCCATCTCCAGTACCGGGAAGCTGTTATGAGTGCGTAGAGTTTGGTCACTTGAAGAGGAAGTGCCCTCGACTTCATGGCAGGCAACATCAGCAGAGGGGTCAACCCTCGACTTCTGCTTCAGTTAATTAATCACCTGCCTAGCCAGCTAAAGGTGGAGATCAGGCAGCCAGGGGTCACCCTAGAGGTGGAGACCGATCAGGCGGTGGCCAGGCTCGTTTCTATGCTATACCGGGTAGGACATATGCTATTGCTTCAGACGGTGTCATCACAAGTATTGCTTCAGTGTGCCATAGAGATCTCTTAGTGTTATTTGATCATGGTTCCACCTATTCATATGTGCTCGTTATTTGAGTATGCCCCAAGACTCTCTCTATCTTTACCTATTCATGTGTCTACCCCGGTGGGCGATAGTGTTGTTGTGGACCATGTGTACCGCTCATGTGTTGTGACTAATGGGGGTCTAGAGACCCGAGTTGATTTATTGCTATTGACCATGGTAGACTTTGACGTCATTCTAGGCATGGATTGGTACTCTCCATTTGAAGCTATTCTAGACTGTCATGGTAAGACAATCACTTTGGCTATGCCGGGTGTACCGTGGATCGAGTGGCGTGGCGTGACTGATCATGTTCCGAGTAAAGTTATTTCTTTCTTGAAGGCCCAGTGTATGGTTGGGAAGGGTTGTCTTTCCTATTTGG
The DNA here is from genome assembly GCA_034376525.1 of Nicotiana benthamiana. Taxonomy (NCBI): domain Eukaryota; kingdom Viridiplantae; phylum Streptophyta; class Magnoliopsida; order Solanales; family Solanaceae; genus Nicotiana; species Nicotiana benthamiana. The sequence continues at coordinate 109,624,298 of CM067326.1, read as the reverse complement.
CGTTTGTAAGGGATGTTGGAGCGGAGACTCCTAGGATTGATTCTGTTCCCGTTGTGAGGGATTAACGGTGTATTTCCTGCAGTCATGTTGGGCATGCCACCGAACAGGGACATTGATTTTGGTATTGACTTGGTGCAGGACACTCAGTCCATCTCTATTCTGCCATATCATATGGCACCAAGGAAATTGAAAGAATTAAAGGAGCAGCTTCAAGAGCTTCTAGATAAGGGATTCATTCATCCTAGTGTGTCACTTGGGGTGCGCTAGTTCTGTTTGTGAAAAAGAAGGATGGCACAATGAGGATGCACATCGATTATAGGCAATTGAACAAAGTAACAGTGAAGAAAAAGTATCCTCTGCCTCGCATTGATGATTTGTTTGATCATCTTCAGGGAGAGAGGGTGTTTTCCAAGATTGATCTTCATTTGGGTTATCACCAGTTGAAGATCAGGGATTCAGATATTTATAAGACTGCTTTTAGGACTAGATATGACCACTATGAGTTCCTTGTCATGTCTTTCGGGCTGAGCAATGCCACAACAACGTTCATGCATCTGATGAACAATGTATTTTGGCCTCATCTGGATTCATTTTTCATTGTGTTCATTGATAATATCCTAGTATACTCGCATAGTCAGGAGGAGCACGCACAATATTTGTGAGTTACATTGCAGAGATTGAGGGAGGAGAAGCTTTATCCAAAGTTTTCCAAGTGTGAGTTTTAGCTCAACTTACTGGATTTCTTGGGACACGTGGTGTCCAAAGAGGGTATTCAGGTTGACCCGAAGAAGATAGAGGCAGTGCAGAGTTGGCCTAGACCATCCTCAGCCACTGAGATTCGTAGTTTCCTTGGTGTTGGCAGGCTATTACCGCTAGTTTGTTTAAGGTTTTTCCTTTATTGCATCACCTTTGACCAAGTTGACTCAGAAGGGTGTTTCATTTGTATGGTCAGACGAGTGTGAGGCGAGCGTTTAGAAGCTCAAGACATCTTTGACCACACCTCCAGTATTGTTTTTGCCGTCAACTTCAGGTTCCTATATGGTATATTGTGATGCCTCCAGAGTTTGGATTAGGGTATGTTTTGATGCAGGAGGCTAGAGTTATTGCTTATGCTTCTCGTCAGTTGAATCCCCATGAGCAGAACTAACCCGTTCATGATATGGAGTTAGCTGCTATTGTTCATGCCTTGAATATTTGGAGGCACTACTTGTATGGCATATCTTGTGAGGTATTCACCGATCATCACAGTCTTTAGCATCTGTTCAAGCAGAGGGATCTTAATTTGAGGCAGCGAGAGTTACTGAAGGATTATGATATTACCATTCTGTATCACCCCGGGAAGACCAATGTAGTGGCTGGTGCATTAAGCTGAAAGGCGGTGAGTATGGGGAGTTTGGCGTATATTTCAGTTGAGGAGAGGCCATTTGCAGTTGATGTCCAGGCCTTGGCCAATCAATTTGTGAGACTAGATATTTCAGAGCCTAGCCGGGTGTTGGATTCTGTAGTTTCTCAGTCTTTCTTGTATGACCGCATTAGAGAGTGTCAGTATGAGGATACACATTTTCTTGTCCTTAAGGACAGGGTTCAGCATGATGATGCCATAGATGTGACCGTTGAAGATGATGGTGTGTTAAGGATGCATGGCCGAATTTGCGTGCCCAATGTGGATGGGCTTCTGGAGTTGATATTGGAAAAGGCCCATTGCTCACGGTATTCCATTCATCCGGGTGCTGCGAAGATGTATCAGGATCTTAGACATCACTATTAGTCGCGAAGGATGAAGAGAGATATTGTGGAGTATGTATCCCGGTGTCTTAATTGTCAGCAAAAGAAATATAAGCATCAGAGACCGGGTGGCTTGCATCAGTAGATGGTTATTCCTGAGTTGGAAAGGATCACTATGGATTTCGTTACCGGACTCCCTTAGACTTTGAAGAAATTTGATGCCACTTGGGTGATTGTAGACAGGCTGACCAAGTCAGCGCACTTCATTTCGTTTTTTACTACTTATTCTTCAGAGCGGCTGGCAGAGATTTATATTCGGGAGATTGTTCGGTTGCATGGTGTCCCAGTTTCCATCATATCAAATTGGGGCACTCAGTTTACCTCTTAGTTTTGGTAGACGGTTCAGTGACAGTTGGGTACTCAGGTATAGTTGAGCTCAGCTTTTACCATCAGATGGATAGACAGTCCAAGCGCACCATTCAGATATTAGAGGATATGCTACACGCCTATGTTATTGATTTTAGAGGGTCATGGGATCAGTTTATACCACTTGTAGAGGTTGCCTACAACAACAACTATCAGTCCAATATTCAGATGGCACCGTATAAGGCTTTGTATGGGAGACGGTGTAGATCTCCAGTTGGTTGGTTCGAGCTAGGCGAGGCTAGACTGTTTGGAATAGATCTGGTTCAAGATGCATTGTAGAAGGTGAAGATGATTCAGGAGAGACTCCGTACAGTGCTGCCGAGGTAGAAGCGTTATGCAGACAGGAAGGTCCAAGATATATCCTATATGATTGGTGAAAAGGTCTTGCTACAGTTTCACCCAGAAAGGGTGTCATGAGATTCGGAAAGAAAGGGAAATTGAGTCCACGGTTCATTGGGCCTTTTGAGCTACCTAGGAATATTGGGAGGTGGCTTATGAACTTGCCTTGCCACCTAGCTTGTCGAGTGTGCATCCAGTTTTTCATATTTCTATGCTCCAGATGTATATTGGAGACCCGTCCCATGTTCTATATTCCAATACAGTTCAACTGGAGGGTGACTTGACTTATGAGGTAGAGCCAACAACCATTTTGGATCGTCAGGTTCAGAAGTTGAGGTCAAAGGATGCTGCTTCGATGAAAGTGCAGTGCATAGGTCGGCCTGTGGAGGAGGATACCTGGGAGACCAAGCGGGAGATGCAGAGCAGATACCGTCACCTATTTTGAGGCTTCTGGTATGTTTCTTGACTCGCTCGAGGACGAGCACCAGTTTAAGTTGGGGAGTATGTAACGACTCGACCCGTTGTCACGTGAGTTACCACCCCGTTTTCCCCATTTTTTGCTTCTTTACATTTCATTATGAGTCTCTTGTGTGAACGAGTTGATTTGGATTGGTTTTGGAAGGGAATGAGACACTTAGTCTCTTTAAGGAAAGCTTGTGTTGGAAAAGTCAACCGGATGTTGACTTATGTGTTAGGAGGCTCGGATGTGAATTCTGATGATTTAGTTAGCTTTGGGGATGATTTTTGACTTAGGAGTGTGATCGGAAGTGATTTTGGAGAGCCAGTGTAGAATTAGGCTTGAATTGGCGAAGTTAGCATTTGGGCGAATTCCAGTTGATAGGTGAGGTTTTGATCTGAGGGTTCGAATGGATTTCTTAGAGTTGCACTAGCTTCGTTACGTGATTTGGGATGTGTGTGCAAAATTTCAGACAATTTGGAGGTGATTTGGTTAGGGTTTTGATCGAATGCGTGTTTTGGAAGTATTAGAAGAACTTGGGCTTGAATACGATGTGATTTGATGGTTTTGGTAATGTTTGAGGTGTTTTGATAATTGGAACAAGTTTGAATGATATTTTGGAATGCGTTGATGCTTTTGGTTGAGGTCTTGGGGGCCTCGGGGTGATTTCAGATGGTTAACGGAAGGTTTTTGGGACTTAGGATGTTGCAGAAAATTGTAGGCGAGTGATGCAAAGTTTTGCTCTATGTGATCGCAGAAGAGGCTTTGTGATTGCATAGATGGATTTTTGGGGGCTGGTAAGTTGTTCAACGCGATCAGAGGATTATGCTCGTGATCGCATAGAGTCGAGAGTCCATGGAATGCGATCGTGTGAGATATAGTCCGATTGCATAGAGTAATCCTGGGAGTTTAGATTTTTGTTCATCGCGATCACGTGGGGTAGGCTGCGATCGCGTAAGGTGAAGTGTTTAGTCATTGCGATCGCAGGGATATTTATGCGATCGCGTAGCGTTAAATTTCGGAGTTTGAATTTAATGCACTACGATCGCGTGCCTGGGGCTGCGATCGCGTAGAAGAAAAATAGACATGTTTAGAAGGGTTTTAATAATATTTCATCCGCGAGCTAAGTCTTATTCCACCATTGTTTAGCATTCTTGAGAGATTTTGGACGGGAATTAAAGAGGATTTCGACTGGGATTGATTGGAGGTAAGTCCTATGAACTAAACACACAATTTTATTGTGAAATTGACCTTGAAATCCATGGAAACTTAGCAAAAAGGGGAAGAACTAGGGCTTGAGTTTTAATATTTCAAATTAAGATTTGAGGGGTCATTTGGATTCCGATTTTAATTTTCTTTATATGTATAGACTCATGAAGAGATAAGGAATCTGTTGATGTTAAATTTTCTGATTTTCGAGAATTGGGCCCGGGGGCTCGGATTTTTGCCAATTTCGGGATTTTTGGTGTTTTTTGATTATTTTCGATTGAGTATTGTTCCTTTAGTCTATTGTGACGTATTCGTTGTGGTTTTGGTCAAATTCGACGCACGGGGAGGTTGATTTGAAAGGCAAGGGCATCGTGAGCAAGGATTTTTGCCTGCTTGAGGTGAGTAACATATGTAAATGATGTCCCGAGGGTTTGAAACCCTGTATTTGCACATTGTAGTGCTATATTGAGGTGACTTGCACACTGGTAGCGAACATGGAGTAGAGCACCGTTGGGAATGTTGACATGGTCCGTCCCGGTAGATGAATATGATGTGTACTTAACTGAATTCACTTATAATCATTATAATTTTAGCTTGCTATATTTGGGCTTCGTGCCAATTGATTGAATCCTTCATGGATTGCTATTAATGGTTTCTTACCACATTTATGTATTTTTGAATTCAGTCCCAGTAATTAATACCATTTTTCAAACTCAGCCATCTTTCTCAATCTTGAAACTTAAATAATATATTTTAATGAAGTTTGGGCTAAATACTTATATATTAGTGTGCCCGAGGGGTTAATGTGTTTTTTGGACTGAGCATGGGATCGGGCTGCGCGCCGCTATGGTATTGTATGGATATTGATATAAAGTCGATGGCCTAGTTTATGCCACGAGATAGCTTATATTGTGCTTGGGCCGTAAGAGGCCCCTCCTAGAGTCTGCATACCCCCAGTGAGCACCGTCAATAATAAATAAAGGGAGCGGGCTGCACGCCGCAGCGGGCACTAGAGAGTACCAGACTTTGTGTTGCATTTCATATTTGCATGTCATTTACTTACTTATCTGTTGTAGTATTTCCATAATTGTTGTTATTGGTTTACTAATTTAATGCTATTTGGTTCAGGTTGCTGTATTTATAGAATTACTTTGTGCCTATTCATAATTTCTTATTCTCATCCTTTTTTATGTTTATTACTCACTGGGTTGGAGTACTGACATTACTCCTTGCACCTTGTGTGCAGATCTAAGTTCATCTGAGGCTGAGTGAGGACTTCTCTACCAAGCATTAAATCGGGGCTATCAAGGTAGCTGTATGACGTCCACAGTCCTGATTTTCCCTTATATCTTATTGTTTCTTTTCTGTATTTCTTTAGAACGAATTGTAGTTGGTTGATACTCATGTATTATAGGCTCAGACTTGTGACACCGGATTCTTCGGGCTATGTAGTTGTTTTATTACTTGGGAATCCGCATGCTTTGACTTCGTTTCAGATATTCAGTATTATGACTTAGTAAATATCCATGTTAATTAAGTTCTGAACTGTATAAAAATGGTTAAGGTTATTGAATTGGTCAGGCTTTCCTAGCGGTGTGTTGAGTGCCATCACGACCAAGGTTGGGGTCGTGACACATACGAACCTATTGAAACCATCAAATTACTATTCTTTGGGTTATTTTCACAAATGTCAAACCTCGGTTAACATTCCTAACTTACTTCCAAACTAAGAATCCATTACTCCAAATCAATCCAAAACCTCCCCGAAACCATACTAACCATCTCTGCAAGTCACGTCACACAAATAAAAGCATGGTCCTCAAATGGGTAATGGAGCTCAAATCTACAAAATGATCGGTCAGGTCATTAGATCTTTCCTTCAGGAATAGATCAATAATTTCTCGAAGCAGCTTCATACTTCCTTATTGAATCCTGAAAATGTCCTCCAAGCATATTTTTACCTTCTGTTCTCCATAGTGTGCTTTAACGCGGCATCTGCAATTCAGCAAATAAAGCAATTAAATTTTTAGAGAGAAGATAATAACTTGTTAACGTCCCATTGGTGAGGGTTTCTCCAGACTTTTCATTAACACCAACTTGATCTCTTGCTTAGTCGTGTTTTACCATTAAATCCTGTTATAAAATATATAACATGATCCTGAGGATTTGATATTCCTTCATTTAAAAAATTATCTATCATCTTGAACTTATTTGAAGTTGGCAATGGAGCAACACTTGGTTTCCATGGATGCTGACAATATTTGTCTATATCAATTTTTTGGATAACAAGTAGGATTTCTATAATTTATCTAGTTTGTTCTTTCTATTCCATAATTTGTTTTTGCAAGGTTAGAATTAGATTTTGCAAATCACAATTTTTGGTTATACTTGAACCTCCCGTCTGTAATTACTTAGAAGTACCCCAAAATTTTGAATTTCTTAGTGACAAATTAGGGATCTCCATAAATAGATTTTTCCTCGATGGTGTAGTGGAGATTTCAGTTGTCACACTGCTTGTTAAGGCCTTTAATAACTTTCGGTTTGATTGTTTCACTTATATTTTTAGGTCATGAAATTATAATCTGGGTTGTTGTCCGGAGAGAGAATCTCTCTAGGGAATTTATCGTGGAATGGCGTGCTGAGTTATCAATGTTGAAACACGTTCTCAAGGCACTATACTAAACGTGTGTTCATATTTGTAGGTTTTGATGAATAACAAACTATGCGCAATTGACATATGACGAGGTCCAAGCACAAGCGTAAAATTGATACATAACGAGATTCAAGCACAAGACCAAGAAATAAAGTTATACATGAGTCGTTCTTTAAATTGTGATCTTCATCCGATAACTTGACTCAAGACTTGGCTTCTCTCGTAAAATCATTTTTATCAAATCATGCATATTTAATTTTGGGCAAAATGATTTTAAATCATGCATATTTATTTTAGCAAAATGATTTTTAAACATGCCTCTAAAATCTGGACTAAGATAATCGATTATGTACTTATGATAATCGGTTATGTTAAGTCAGCTGCATGACAATCGATTGTGTACCTTATGAAAATCGATTGTGCTAAGGCAGTGTGCATCACATTTTTCAAATCTGCATGACAATCGATTGTGAACTTATGACAATCGATTGTGTTGAGGCAGTGTCCAAACATATTTTTCAAAGCTACAAAATAATTGATTGTGAACCTATGACAATCAATTGTGTTGAGGCAGTGTCTATTAGATTCTTCAAAGACTGATAAATAATCGATTGTCCATAGAGTATAATCGATTATGTAACTGACCGTTGTCAAAATATTTTCAAACACCGTCAAGTAATCGATTGTATGTTTTTCATAATCGATTGTTTTAAGTAAAATCTGGAAAAGATTTTTTGAACGTTGCCAAGTAATCGATAGTATATTTCTGATAATCGATTGTTTTAAGTAAAATCTGGAAAAGATTTTTTGAACGTTGCCAAGTAATCGATTGTATATTTCTGACAATCGATTGTTTTAAGTAAAATCTGGAAAGGATTTTTTGAACGTTGCCAGTAATCGATTATATGTCTTAGATAATCGATTGTTATGCGTAAATCTGGGAATGATTTTTGGAACGACTGGCAAACAATCGATTGTATCATTTTGACAATCGATTGTCATAGCACAAAATCAGCAATTCTTAATTGGCAATTAGGCAACGGTAATGCATGGTTTTGACACTATAAATACATCTTCAAATCAGTCTTACAAACACAACAACTGACAATATTATTGCTAAGGCTTGCGTACTCTCTTATTCATCATTTTCTATTCATTACATAAGTTTTTGAGAGCCAAATTGTTGACGAAAGTTGTTGCGTTCTTGAGCGTGTTTCGTTTACTCATATCTACTCTTAAGGAGAGTCTTGTTTTGAGTGCAAAGTGTTTTTATACACTTGAAGGGAAAGTTGTTCCCTTGTATTGTAAGAAGGAACTTGTGATTCCTTTGGTTGAAGTCTTGAAGTGTTGTATCTTCGAGCAAAGGTTGTTGAGGCTTGTGTCCTCAGTTTGTAAAGGTTTGTTGAGCACCCGTAAGCTTAACAGTGTTAGTGGAAATCTCGAGAGAGTCTCTCGTGGACTGGACTAGCCATGGGTTGTGGTGAACAGGATACATCGGTGCGTTCGTTCCTATTTATTTACTTATCACACTTATTTAATTCCTGCAATTTTTAAATTCCGCAAGTTTACGCTATTTTTTATTATAACGCTATTCACCCCCCCTCTAGCGTTAAGTGTATTTTCTAACAATTGGTATCAGAGCCCAACTCTCTGAAGACTTAACCGTTTGAGAGAAACAATCCATGGCTTCTACTCGTGACTCTTTTGCAGGAATAGGTGAAGGACAATGCTCCACCCGACCACCACTATTCGACGGTACAAACTATACATACTGGAAGGAGAGGATGAGAATATTTATTCAATCGAATAATTTTCATCTGTGGAAGGTTATAATGAAGGGAGAACAAATTCCAACCAAAAAGGTAAAAAACGAATGGGTTCCAAAATCCGAAGAGGAATACGATGCGGATGATATCCGAAAAGTGCAAAACAACGCTAAAGCAATTAACTTATTATATTGTGCTATATATGCTGATGATTACAGGAAAATATCATGTTGCACAACGGCGAAGCAAATGTGGGTCAAGCTGGAAATCACGTACGAAGGTACGGACCAGGTAAGAGAGGCTAAGGTTGATTTTCTCACCCATGCATATGAACTGTTTCACATGAAGGAAGGCGAAAAGGTCGATGAGATGTTCGAACGATTTTCAATAATCGTAAATGACTTACATGCTCTTAAGAAGACCTTCACGGATAAGGAACTTGTCCGAAAGATTCTCCGAAGTCTCACTCCGGAATGGCGCTCCAAGGCCGACGCGATTCAAGAATCTATTGGCACTTCAAATGTCACCATCGATGGATTAAGAGGTAACCTTAAGACTTATGAATCTACTATACTTAACGCTATTATTAATGATCAAAGGAAACAAAGAATCGCCCTCAAGGCAAGCACAAGGCAACCTCAAAATGATGAGGACGGAGACAACGAGTTCGGACTCGTTATCAAGAGATTTCAAAAGTTCATGCGAAAAGAGTATGAACGAAAAGGCAAAAAGCAAGGAGATCAAATAAAGTGCTATGAGTGCGGAGAAACCGGGCACATTAAATCAAATTGCCCAAATATCAAAAAGGAGAAGAAACCCTTCAAGAAACAACGAGCATACATATCTTGGGGAGGCGACTCCGGAGACGAGTCGAGTGAGGAAGAAGAAGATGAAGCCGCAAATCTTTGTCTTATGGCACAGAAAGACAACCAAGAAGAGGTATGTCAAATTTCTTCCAAAAATTTCTTTTCTCTTGAGGAAATGCAAAATGCTTTTGATGAGTTGTATGGTGAATTTATTAAAGCTTCCAAAACTGTTAAAAGCATAAAGGAAAATGCTTCTTTAAAAGAAAAAGATTTTGAAAAACAACTCTCTTTGAAAGAAAAAGATTTGGAAAAACTGATTTTAGAAAATGAGAAGTTGAAAGAAGAAAACAAATTTTTCGGCAAGAGAAGCGCCGACAAACCCGAGAGCTCTAGTAAAAGTTGTACTTCTTGCATGCATCTCAAAAATGAGGTAGAAAGACTTAAGGGCACCCTAGATAAGTTTAATTCTTCTCATATAAATTTGAATGAAGTCCTTGTTAATTTGAAGTCGACCAAGCATGGCATGGGTTTTTAAAATGAGCCTAAAGAAAAGGTTGAAGCCAACCCCCAACAAACTAAGGCTCAACCTAGGATTAATAAAACAAACGCTCATCCTAGATATAACAAACCTAGAAATGGCTTTCAACAATCGCAACCTAGAAATAATCATTCTAGAAATAACGCATATTCTAGGCTAAACACTAGAAGGAACTTTGAACCTTTTAGAACACCTAGAAATGGCTTTCAACCTAGAAATAACTATTCTAGAAATGCTGCATATCCTAGAACAAATAGTGGGAGAAATCATTTTCATGAATTGCGCAATAGTCATATTGTCAAGAATAGAGTAAATGAATTTCGTCCGTCCAATTACTATCAACCTAGACGAATGCATAATCCTAATGTTGTGTGTCATTATTGCAATCGAATTGGACATATTGCTCCTGCTTGTTTCACTAGACATAGACACTTAAATGTATGTCAAGCACAACAGCATGTTACACCTAACTCTCAAGGACCCAAAACAGCTTGGTTACCAAAGACTCATTAATTTGTCTTGTAGGTATGTTTGAAGGGATCAAGTGTACTTTGGTACCTTGATAGTGGATGCTCCAAACACATGACAGGAGACGAATCCAAGTTCCTTCAACTAGAACATAAGGAAGGAGGAAGCGTTATTTTTGGTGATAACAACAAAGGAAAAATTATCGGCATCGGATCGGTCGGTAAGGATGAATTTTCTTCCATTAAGCACATATTGTTAGTTAAAGGTTTAAAACATAATCTCTTGAGCATAAGTCAATTATGTGATAAGGGAAATCTTGTTTTATTTGATTCGGATGAATGCTTAGTTTTTCGCCGTAGCGATTTTAAAATTATCCTTCGTGGTTTTAGAATGGATAACATCTATATGATTGATCTCGCAAATTCTTCATCTGAATATGTGAATTGTCTTATGAGCAAAGAGGATGATACATGGTTATGGCATCGTAGAGTAGCTCACATCAACATGCATCTTTTAAACAAATTGGTTTCACAAAATTTAGTTATTGGTCTTCCAAATTTGAAATTTGAAAAAGACTCTATTTGTGATTCTTGTCAAAAAGGGAAGCAAAAAAAGCATCTTTTAAATCGAAAAATATTGTTTCAACTACTAGACCTTTGCAACTACTTCACTTGGACTTATTTGGACCATCTTGCATTGAAAGTCTTGGTAGAAATCGCTATGCTTTTGTTATTGTTGATGATTATTCTAGATTTACTTGGACTCTATTTCTTGCTCATAAAAGTGAAGCTTTTCATAATTTTAAATATTTTCTTAAACGTGTTCAAAATGAAAAGGACACAACCGTCACTTCAATAAGAAGTGATCATGTGCGAGAGTTTGATCACAATCTCTTTGCGGACTTTTGTGACGAACTCGGTATCGAGCACACCTTCTCTGCTCCACGTACACCACAACAAAATGGGGTTGTGGAAAGGAAAAATAGGTGTCTCGAAGAGATGGCTAGAACCATGCTCGATGAGGCTAATATTCCCAAACATTTTTGGGCGGATGCCGTGAGTACCGCATGCTACGTTCTAAATAGAGTAGTCATAAGGCCAATACTCATGAAAACCCCCTATGAACTCTATAAGGGAAGGAAACCAAATATCTCCCATTTTAGAGTATTCGGTTGCAAATGCATTATTCATAACAATGGAAAAGATCAATTGGTAAAATTTGATGCCAAATCCGATGAAGGAATTTTTATTGGTTATTCTTCACGTAGCAAAGCATATAGAGTATTCAATAATAGAACCGGAACTGTGGAGGAATCCCCTCATATTGTATTTTCCGAAAATAATGCTCGCTTGGCGAGAAAGGATTATGGTTTTGATCTTGCAGGTATTTTAAACTCACTAAGTCCTCAAGACAAAGTACAAGAGGAAACTCCGAAGGAAACTCAAGATGAAATCTTGGATCAATTATCGGAGGAAGCGCCACAATTGGAAAAAGAAACGAAAATGCCTAACTCGTGGAGGACAATCAAAGACCATCCTCTCGAACAAGTAATTGGCGACATTGAACAACAGGTAAGTACCCGAAACTCTCTTAAGAACACCTTAGGACATACTGCTTTTGTTTCTCAAATTGAACCCACAACCATCTCCGAAGCAATTGGGGATGAATTTTGGACCTTGGCAATGCAAGAGGAGCTTAACCAATTCAAACGGAATGACGTTTGGGATTTGGTGCCAAGACCCGAAAATCATACCATAATTTGTACGAAATGGGTTTTTCGAAACAAATTAGATGAAAATGGTGTAATCACTAGAAACAAAGCTAGGCTTGTATCAAAAGGCTATAATCAAGAAGAGGGTATTGACTATGAAGAAACATATGCCCCCGTAGCAAGGTTAGAAGCTATTCGTTTATTGCTTGCTTTTGCCTCTTCTATGAATTTCAATTTATATCAAATGGATGTAAAAAGTGCTTTTTTAAATGGTTTTATTCAAGAAGAAGTTTATGTTGCTCAACCCCCGAGTTTTGAAGATTTTAAATTTCCCAATCATGTTTTCAAACTCAAGAAAGCCCTTTATGGCCTTAAACAAGCTCTCTGAGCTTGGTATGAAAGATTGAGGAAATTTTTTTTGGAAAATGATTTCATTAGGGGGAAAGTTGACACCATTCTTTTTATTAAGCATAGAAACAATGATATTCTATTAGTTCAAATCTATGTGGATAATATTATCTTTGGTGCTACTAACAATGCTTTGTGCAAGGAATTTTCTGATTTGATGACAAACGAATTTGAGATGTCTATGATGGGTGAGCTAACATTCTTTTTGGGGCTGCAAGTAAAGCAAATGAAAGAAGGAACTTTCATTTGTCAAGCTAAATATTGCAAAGAATTGCTAAAACGATTTGAAATGAGAAATGCAAAAGCAATGGCCACTCCTATGAGCACATCCGATCATCTAGACAAAGATGAGAAAGGTAAGGAAGTCGACACCAAAAAGTATCGAGGTATGATTGGATCTCTCCTTTATCTTACTGCTAGTAGACCGGACATCATGTTTAGCGTGTGTTTATGCGCTCGTTATCAATCATGTCCGAAGGAGTCTCACCTTACTGCGGTGAAACGGATATTGAAGTATCTTGTTGGTACTGTAAATGTGGGTCTATGGTACCCCAAAGGTTCTTCATGCCAACTTGTTGGCTATTCCGATTCCGATTTTGGTGGATGCAAATTGGACCGCAAGAGCACTAGTGGCACTTGCCATTTGCTCGGTAGCTCTCTCGTTTCTTGGTTTAGCAAGAAACAAGTAAGTGTTGCGTTGTCCACAACTGAGGCTAAATACGTAGCCGCGGGGAGTTGTTGCGCTCAAATACTTTGGATGAAACAACAACTCTTGGACTATGGCCTAAGTCTTGATCATATCCCTCTTAGATGTGATAATACTAGTGCCATATGCTTGACGAAGAACCCCGTTCTTCATTCAAGAACAAAACACATTGAAATTAGGCATCATTTTATAAGAGATTCACGTTCTCAAAGGGGATGTCGAAATGAATTTGTTGAAACCAAAGATCAATTGGTCGACATCTTTACAAAACCCTTAGAGAAAGAGTCCTTCTTCCGAATTCGTAGTGAACTCGGAATTCTTGACTCCATGTTGATCTAAGTCATGCATTGCATTTTCCCTTTCACATGATTTCTAACTTGAGCGTCGGAGACGTCTAACGAATATTTGCAGGTATCGCCCTAAAGGCAGGGGGAATTATAAAGATTGATGCAGAATAATCGATTTCTCCTAAGGATAATCGATTTCTCTTTGGTATATAATCGATTATCTAGTATCAGTAATCGATTATGTTGATATTATTTGCTTTATTGTGTCTTTTACTTTTTCCATTTTTTGCTAATGTAAAAAGGGGAATGAATAAGGGGCTATGCACTTAACATTTATTGGCATAAATTGAGGGGGAATTCATATGTTGAGGGGAAACCAATTGCATATCTATATACTTGTTGCATATCTATACTTGTCTTGGATCGTCATTATGAATTATCTAATATGCATATCCCGCTTAAGGTTTGCCATTATCAAAAAGGGGGAAATTGTTGAAACACGTTCTCAAGGTACTATACTAAACGTGTGTTCATATTTGTAGGTCTTGATGAATAACAAACTATGCGCAATTGACATATGACGAGGTCCAAGCACAAGCGTGAAATTGATACATAACGAGATTCAAGCACAAGACCAAGAAATAAAGTTATACATGAGTCGTTCTTTAAATTGTGATCTTGATCCGATAACTTGACTCAAGACTTAGCTTCTCTCGTAAAATCATTTTTATCAAATCATGCATATTTAATTTAGAGCAAAATGATTTTAAATCATGCATATTTATTTTAGCGAAATGATTTTTAAACATGCCTCTAAAATCTGGACTAAGATAATCGATTATGTACTTATGATAATCGATTATGTTAAGTCAGATGCATGACAATCGATTGTGTACCTTATGACAATCGATTGTGTTAAGGCAGTGTGCATCAGATTTTTCAAATCTGCATGACAATCGATTGTGAACTTATGACAATCGATTGTGTTGAGGCAGTGTCCAAACATATTTTTCAAAGCTGCAAAATAATCGATTGTGAACCTATGACAATCGATTGTGTTGAGGCAGTATCTATTAGATTCTTCAAAGACTGATAAATAATCGATTGTCCATATAGTATAATCGATTATGTAACTGACCGTTGTCAAAATATTTTCAAACACCGTCAAGTAATCGATTGTATATTTTTCATAATCGATTGTTTTAAGTAAAATCTGGAAAAGATTTTTTGAACGTTGCCAAGTAATCGATTGTATATTTCTGATAATCGATTGTTTTAAGTAAAATCTGGAAAAGATTTTTTGAACGTTGCCAAGTAATCGATTGTATATTTCTGACAATTGATTGTTTTAAGTAAAATCTGGAAAGGATTTTTTGAACGTTGCCAGTAATCGATTATATGTCTTAGATAATCGATTGTTATGCGTAAAATCTGGGAATGATTTTTGGAACGATTGGCAAACAATCGATTGTATCATTTTGACAATCGATTGTCATAGCACAAAATCAGCAATTCTTAATTGGCAATTAGGCAATGGTAATGCATGGTTTTGACACTATAAATACATCTTCAAATCAGTCTTACAAACACAACAACTGACAATATTATTGCTAAAGCTTGCATACTCTCTTATTCATCATTTTCTATTCATTACATAAGTTTTTGAGAGCCAAATTGTTGATGAAAGTTGTTGCGTTCTTGAGCGTATTTCGTTTACACATATCTACTCTTAAGGAGAGTCTTGTTTTGAGTGCAAAGTGTTTTTATACACTTGAAGGGAAAGTTGTTCCCTTGTATTGTAAGAAGGAACTTGTGATTCCTTTGGTTGAAGTCTTGAAGTGTTGTATCTTCGAGCAAAGGTTGTTGAGGCTTGTGTCCTCAGTTTGTAAAGGTTTGTTGAGCACCCGTAAGCTTAACAGTGTTAGTGGAAATCTCGAGAGAGTCTCTCGGGGACTGGACTAGCCACGGGTTATGGTGAACCAGGATACATCGGTGCGTTCGTTCCTATTTATTTACTTATCACACTTATTTAATTCCTGCAATTTTTAAATTCCGCAAGTTTACGCTATTTTTTATTATAACGCTATTCACCCCCCCTCTAGCGTTAAGTGTATTTTCTAACAATCAAGGGTTTGATCATATGGTAGATCCTCCCATTGTTAAAGTTTGATTGATTTGTTGAGTTAGATTAGTTGGCAGATTATTGTCTTTAGACATAAAATCCCTTGAAATAGCAGCTAAAAGATGACGATCAAAAGAAAATTATGAGAATAACAGAAGAATCAACTGCATTTTGAAATTAATGAGTGATTATTTGGACCCTACATTATGCACCAAATTATTTAACTTACAAATTAGCTCACAGATTAATATATTAAATTTGTAAAAATAAGGTCACAAACAATTGTTTTCGTTTAATTTAAGAGAAGAAATGATAAATAAATTGAACATCAATAAAATAGAATTAAGAAGATACTATAAAAAGAAAGAAATGAGAATTCTTATTGATATGTTTTTGAGATATCTGTTTACCAGTATATCGGTACAATTGAATTTATTGCAGGTATATAGACAAGTAAATCGATTTTATCCAAAAATATTAATAAAAATTAATGAAATTGCAATACTTAGAGTTGAAATCGAGATAAGATATGATATAGCTTGGTTCCATAAGCAAAGCTTTCAAAGGCAACAATAAGAATAACATTGGATGAAAAATAAAGTATTATTCAACTTGGGATAATTTGTAGCATCAGTTTGTCAAAACTTGCATATGTTACAATGATTGTTGAATTCACAATTTATAGTTATACTTATGGAATAAGGTCCTAGGATCAAGCCTCTCTTAAACAATAATAATGGAGACCATTGATGAATATGTAAGGCAGGTCATGAATGCCAAAATTCTTCGAAACTGATTCATATTTAATACTGAGGAATATTCTTCACTAAATGTCATCTGGTGACAAATATTTATTTGTTCTAATTGATAATGCTCCCTTGTTGTTCTACCCGATGCCAACCGAAGTTGTTATCCTCGATCTTGGTTTCCACTCGCTCCATCTTTTGTCTGCCCCTGGTTCCATGTGTCACTCTATCATCCGAGCATTTAATGTGAACTGATTTTACCTTATACAGATAGTCCTTATACTTTCTAATGGCACATCTTAATGTTATAAGAAAATTGGTAAATATTCCTTTCTTGGCAGAAAATTTTCTGAACCCTTTTGAAAAGTTTCTAACGCTTGATAAGAAACACGTCTCTTCGGATTTAATATCCCAAACACAAATTCCTCCATGATTTAGAAATATCTTTGCTGGTTCTCGAGGTAATCATGGCCACGACTTTTCCGCATATTCATTTACTTATATGCCTAATTATTCTTCTTTTACACTTATAAGTTTCAAAAACTCTCTTAACTTTTTTTCCTTCAAATCATTTATGATTTCATCTTTCTTTAATTCTCTTCGAAGAACTCTTATCATCTTCTGTTGATCATGGATATTTTAACTACCTCTTCGAAGAACTCTTGTCTTCTCTTTAGTGTGAGTCCAAAAAAAGCAAAGCAAAAGAAATTGACGTTGATGTTGACCCTCCCATGGTGAGCATCATCATTCCCAAACATCTTAACACAACCAAGGACTTCAAAAAGAAGTTCCCTTCTTCAAACTCTCGCACTTGGGCTATTGGCAAGTACCTTTCTTCTATTTACCCTTCCAGCATTCATGCTGTAAGGAAAGACTTTGATTGCTACGACCCAAATATCATTTCTCACGATTTAGTGGAGCGATTAACCATCACTAAGAAAGGCTTCACAAATTTTTACACGTACTCAATCACTTTGGGTGTGTTTTCGTCGAGCGGGAATCTTGACTCTGTGATTTTGGAGCTTTGCCATCGATAGAAGATTTGTTTGGCATAGGTGGACCCTTTGGTGTGGCAAACAGTGGCCTGTCTTAGGCAGTTGTGCCAGGAAACGAAGGAGGGCCTCACTTGGCTCGTATATGAACCTTTACTACCCCATGATTTTTTGTGGGGGAGTAATAAGTTTCAGCAAACGTGGCCACCATGATTTTGTTATAAGCATGGATGATGACAATGCCGGTGGATGGATGGAGAGATTTGTCTTCATTGCCACTAGGGACATCACACTAGATAACACTCCATCCTTACATGAGTCTTGGACTCGTACACTAAGTTCAAAGTCTATCTCTTCTTTTTTTTGTTTGAAACAGGCTGTTTTATGTCATTGCATCCTTCTCATTTCATTATTTTAGCAACTCGGACACCACTAAGGGTTGAAGGCTTGGGCCGGTGGGTTTAGTATATTTTGGACATCACCGCCCCTAATAATTGCTAGTTGAAAGAGTTGGCCCCAAAATACATATGGAGGGCCAAAAATCATGGTAGGCTGACTCGTAAAATCGATTATGCCGTCATTTCATCTTTGTACATAAGAAAACTAGTTAACTTCACCTTTTTGTTAGATTCATGTCACGCCGCAAACCTGAAGTGGCGTGAGCGGCACTCGGTGCATACTCAGCCCAAGCATAACACTCTGTAAGTGTTAACTCTGGAGGGATAACCCTCAACTTATGCCGATGAGGCCATATTCTGAATCGTTTGAAAATAATGCCTCTCTCAACTGTGGGGTAAACATATCCGAAAGTTGATATGTATAACTGTATAGGCCCATGAAGCCGCCATAGATATCTATTGATATACAAAATATACAAGACTCATCTACAAGCTTCTAGAGATAACCGAACTATACCATGGAGGGGATAGGGCCTATACCCATCAAACCTGTATATATAAAATGGACTCTAGGTCTAAACCTCGTAACCTCGAGAAAGTGGAGCTTACCGACCGAACTGATGTCTGACTTTGTTTACTGGGAAGGTCTATCCAGCTGTTTATCAGGACCTTCAAGCATGAAATACAGCGTCCCTATCAAAAAGGACATCGGTACAAAATAATGTGCCGAGTATGTTAGGCAACAAAATAACCGAAAGCTGAAACTGAAATGATAATATAATAACTTAAAGTAACTAGGGAATTAAAGATGATCCAAATATATGCTTACCTTCTAATACTGAGTAACCTCTCTCAATAGAGTAAGTAAAATAGTTGTCCATCCCTATATATCTCGGTAAGTATAACTGCTCTGCCATAGTAGGCTCGCTCATAGCTGCTCGGCCATACTAGTCTCTGTATCTCGGCCATTCTGGTTTCTCTCATAAGCGCTCGGCCATAGTTGGCCCGTTATATAACTTACTATCTGATAAGAGGTTTCCCAATAGGGGCATGCCCACCGATTATAGCTCGGTGGTGGTGAAAATAATGTAATATTGTATAAATATAGACCCTCTAATCTCTTGATTGAAAGAAGACAACACTCAATGAATAGAATGTCCCGATAAGGGAGAATATTGTAACTTATGAGACTAGGATAATATACATAAAATTCAAGAATATGAACTTCTCTTTATGTCTCGTTATCAAACACATATAGTTAGGGACCATGACAAAATAAAGAAAAGGTTTAGACTTAACATCACTTAACCTCGTTTAGTCCGTAATATCTTCCAAGCAACTCTTCAAACAACTCAACTCAGTCTACCATAGCATAAGGAGATTCAAAATCAGTCTTGAGTAAAGCCTAAGTCTCTAACTTAAGCTAGTAGCTCGTTTTATGTAAATTTGGGAAGCATATACCTTGTAACAAGGGCCTCCTCCAATACCATATACCAACAACAACAAACAGATCAATACAATAAGAACAACATCAACGATAAGGTAAAAAATATCTCATTAACAAGTCATCAACATATAATGACTAGCGGCAAGCTCGAATTTGATCCCTTCAGCACCCTTCAACCCCATTATCACCCCTTATAGACTTCTTAAATTAAATTAAAAGCATAAATAACATGTTAATAAACTCATTCATCAATGATTCCATCCTCATACCATATATTTATAACAAAAAAAAGAATCCACAACTCCAACTATCTTCAATTAGCAACTTTATTCACTAGTTAATGTCTAGTCCATCCATATAACTCAATATACATCAATATAACCTTGATTTGCATGAAATAACACAACATTAATACCTCCTACAGTATATTCAAGTCAAAATCATATTTATACTCAGCTTACAATAGCCCTAAATGGCAATACAACACTATAGAAGTGACTTAAGTTAATCCAAGTATTCTCTTGTAGTTAATCATCATAACAAATTAACCAACAGACAAGAAAGCTTAAGCACAAATAGTAGTCTGTTATAATCACCTTATCAAGTAGAAGAAACTTGAAATCAGCGAACATAGCCCACAACTATCCTCAATGACAACACAACCTCAAAGAGGTGTTGTTCTTTACTAGAACTAACTTTGGATGTTGAAATATGGTATAATACATTTGCAAGACTTGAAATAACCTAGGGTTTATATGAAAATCTTGGGAGAGTACTTTAATGAACATAAACCACTTAAAATAACCTACCACATGATCTGGAACCGCCAAAAAATCAGCAACAACAAGAAGAACAAGAAACTCACTAGCGCGATGGGATTCCCGACACTGGAATTGTGTTATTTGCCCTTTTTTTGGGTCTTGGATCATGAGAGTACCTTGAGATAGTGTTATTAGGTGTCTAGGGTCTGATGAAACTGAAACATCATGAGTTAAAACGGGGTTGAGGCGTCTTTTATATAACAATATATCTCAACCGCCATTGTGGGTCCCATAGAGAAATGCTTGGCATAGTATTGCAAAAATGCAAATATCTCTCTATTCCGATATCGTATCGAAGAAAGGTTTATTATGTTAGAAAATAAAATTATATATATTCAATTTGGAAGGTATAAAACCCCATAATTCGAAGTAAAGTGGGATAAACTAGCATCTACATTTGACCTAATGTTCCACACATTTATGAATGTAACTTGTGATAACCTTTACCAACTTTTGTTCCATCACTTGGTTGACATAAGAACATAACACACAACTATCATATGACTAAAATAACTCATAAAATAACCTCCTTATATTGTCAATAGCTTTTGTATCATCACAAGAGTATACATTATAACTTTCCCAACTTGTTGACATTCGACGAAACTTATTTTCTTCAATTTATTTAGCTTCTTTGCCTATCAATCTTCTTGGGAATTGTTATCCATGATCTTAAAAATTTGTAATATCCAAGGTAACATGATTAACTTACTTTATTTTCTCTCAAAGTTGATCTCATTTCTGTGTTTACATCAATTGACTAATGAATACTCTTTCATACGAAGATATGGGGTGTACATTATTCCCCCCTTTGGAATATTTGTCCTCTAATATTGACTGATGCACTTAGCAGCCTCATAATCTATATCTCTTGCAAAACTTTACTACTACACTTTCTATCATGGCAGCTGTTCTGTGAACAAATCCAATTGCCAGGGCATTCCCCCCTTTAGGCCTCTTTCTCACACCACAACTTGTGGTCAAAATTCTTGTAATCTCGTAACTATTGTTATCTTAGGTCATGCAGCCTGTATGCCTCTGTCCTTTTATGTTCTCCTAAGTGGCTCTTATCTCATTTTCCTTTACATTAGCGAATCTTTAAGCCTCACTTTATGAGCATATACAAAACTATGACAACATGACCCTCTGGGAATTTAAGGTGTACTAAAGTTTTTTGCTCGGTACTTTGTCAAACATACGGCTATTGCTATATCTTATTTCATAGCCTCAGTTAGCTATGCTTATGGATTTACTACATTTAGGTAGGTTATATTATATCCCAACACTTACTTTGATTTATTATGGCCAAGGTCTGCTACTCAACTCAAGGTTACTCTCTCGCTGTTTATCCTATACGTATAAATTTAAGTCCCTTAACACTTCCTCATTGCTATTCCTCACAAAAATGATGGCCTAAT
Source organism: Nicotiana benthamiana (assembly GCA_034376525.1). Classification (NCBI taxonomy): domain Eukaryota; kingdom Viridiplantae; phylum Streptophyta; class Magnoliopsida; order Solanales; family Solanaceae; genus Nicotiana; species Nicotiana benthamiana. The sequence continues at coordinate 109,602,855 of CM067326.1, read as the reverse complement.
CCCATATTATACTTTGGAATATTCATCCATCTATTTTTGATTCACCTTAATGTTGATCTATAATCTACCACTAGTCATTTGAAACCTCGAAGGAATTATATTGTCAATAGGGCTCACGTCTCATCGGGGATTATCTGTAGTTATTTTCATGATCCACTTAGGGTCAATACTATACTTCAATAATCGTATTTCATATGATCCCAATGTAATTCACCTTATAGGGGTATTTTAATCATGTACAATTCATGTAATCCTTTTTCTTTGAATCATTACCCAATCAAAGCCCTAAACGTCATACTCTTATCTATCACAATTACACCCTTATCCTACCACTAGTGCAACATTCCATCTCTTACACGTCTGAGTTCACTCATGCTATATTAAGCTTTTTATAACTTATGGAAACTATCGATTCTTTTGTTTTGATGGGTTTAATCCCAAGGACTCAACTTTTCCCGTCACCTTCTCACTCACCATTTCTTATCCTTACTCTTGTCTACCTATATACTTGTTAATCTTCCACACTTTAGCTTGCGGCCTACATATATCTATTTACACTACTCGCATCCTTCCTTTAACTTGCTAGCACTATAGAATTCTTATGTTATTTTTGGAATCTCAAGAGAGACATCATATCATCTCTAACTCGTTTTTACTCTCTTAACTACGCCTCTCTGTACCTGGAAACCATAGGCTGGAAGATATGCCACTGACGACAACATTATCATTTCTTGATATAGAATTATGACGCTTCTAGTCCTCTTTCTTATATCTGGATTATTCATAATCTTCTGTACTTGGGTATTTCATATCTTCTTCACATGTACCTTACTTACCTTTAAATATTGCATAGTATCTTTTACCTTTTTCATAAACTCCCTTCCACATAGGTGGAATTCATACACACCTTAAAGCTCTACTATAATACTTGCACATCATGTGCATACACAATCCAGCGAAGGCTTTATACTAACTTCTTATGAGTTTGGTACTGTTCTAACTAGATTTATCATAGAGCCATCAAGAATATAGTCGTTGTACTATCTCTTTTGTACCTCTAATATTTAGAGTGATTCTACAATGTTCTGAATCACGATTTCTATACTCATCGGGGGTGTAATAATCAGACTCCTAATTCACTTAGCTGATGTAACCCTTTAGTTTTCTGTTGTATCTCAGCATTTAAGTAGGCTTACTTTATCATTTGATCTGCGGCTCGGGGTATTAGTTATTACTTTAGCCCCGCATGGACGATATGGAACATCCATGATATAACCTTAATCACCAGCAACTGCTACATCACCTCCACCGGCCGCACATGCCCGAGAGGAGTATGTCCCTCCTCTCCAGTCCCTTGACCATAGGAATTTGGGGCACAACTTCTCGCCCCTTTCTGCAGATCCCCACAGAATTAGGATTGTCTCCCTCTCGGTGTCTACTAAGTAAATATCTGCACTCCAAGCTGATGGAACTCGCCAATTACCTGAAGCCGCTGGCTTTAGAAAAAATAAGAAGAAAATACACTCTTTTTTGGGAGAGTGTTTGTTAAATAATGCCATATACAATGCGGCAGCGATACCGAACTTGCTCTTTTATTGTTTGTTTTTTCTTGATTTGTCGTGACAGGGTTTTTAACTTTACTATTTTCTTTGTACGACAACTTCTTTTCTTTCGAGGGCCTCCAAAAATTTATCCTTGATAAAGAAGGACCCAAGTTCGAGCCGGATCATTTGTTGACCGAGAGAGACCTAATTGTTGCTCGCCTCTTGGTGCTATGAGAAAACGCAACTGAGGTGAGTAAGTTAGAGGCTCAATTGCAACAGGGTGAGAAGGAAGTCATGGCCCTCAACCAATAAGCCTCTTAACTAAATCTTCAATTTCAAGAAGCTAAGTCTAAATGGGCCGAGGTCCAAGATGTTGTGCTCGCTGATGCGAGCGTGAATCTTCCTCCACTGATAAAGTAAATAACTTGCACGCAATATTGAAATCCATATCTAAAGAGGCTGCTGATATGAGAGAAGCATGCCCAAATGGATGATAGATATTAGAGGATCATGGAACATAATAAGGTTCATATAACTACTGTCTGTGATCTTGATCTTAGCCTTAGTGCCACGAGATCCGAATGGGATGGCCTTCTGACCGAGGTTGATAGGCTTATATCAGAAATTCGGTGCTGAGTAGATTCCCTTATCATCAGAAAACATATTCCATGTATAAGATACAGAGAAAAACCTTGGAAGAGGCCAATGCGGTATCATTGATATTGATGATAAGATCACCAAAGCCTGAGTGCTGGAGTTAACTGTTCAAGGAAGCCTCTCAGATTAGCCTGATGCAACAGAGTCATATGGTTATGATTTTGAGTTCTCAGGAACCGGTGAGGAATTTGAAGAGAATAATGAGGAAGGCCAAGATCATGAGCCGGCGGTAGATTCCCCTACTTCACTCGGGGACGCTAATACTTCTCTTCCCCTCAGTAATGAAAGTGACGCTGTTTAGCTTTCTTTTCAATTTTTTCCTTTTGTATTTCTATACTTGTGCTTCTTGGCACGTATAATAAATAAAAGTGCTTTTCTGTTTAAGCATTGCACAAAATTTATTCGTTTTGCGACAGATTATGTAAGGTTTCAAGAATATTTTTCCCTCATAACATTTGGGTTAGGCATAAACTCTTCTGGAACCACCCCTTTGCTACGAGGGTTTCATATGAGAGGGCCATCATGTATTTATGGTGCTATTGAAGAGGACGTTTCCTGTTCATTTCGGCACTAGCATTTGAAGTACTACAACTTTTATATGATAAAATCAATTCATCGTTTGGACAAGTAATAATGTAAAAATAAAAGAGTTTCATTTTATTCCCTCTATCTTTAAAGTACATAAGCATTAATTTTTCTAAAAGAAAAGAGATTGCCATTACATAAGACTAATTTGTGCAACTTGTTTCTCAGGGGCTGGTAGTGCAGTCCCAGGTCCCGACGAGATATCGTTCTTCCCGGATTTCGTAGTCCCGATTTCTGTGGCAATTAGGTTGCCTTATTCTCATATCCCCCCATGATTGAATGTGAAGAATGTGAATTAGAATACTAGAAGTCTTACTCCTTTGAGAACTCTACTAGTGAATGGTTGGATAATCTTTTGTTCGATAGAAAGCTTCAATTCCCGTTAGGAACTTTGCTATTGAGCAAAAAAATATCTGACCACCCCTAGTGTCTTGTAGGAAAGATCAATCGTGAACAGTCGAATAGCGTTTGGTTCAATGGCAAGTTTTTCTTCCCATTAGGAATTCGTCATCGAGCTAAAGACTATCTAACCATCCTGATGTGGTTTGTTGTTTCCATGCCTTGTCATTTAAAGGTCTTGTTTCTGCTAATGGAATTTTCTCCATAGTATATTTTCCGTTGCCGTCTTGTTAAAAATCTTACCAAAGAACCCAATTGGGACAAAATTTGGACGAAGGAAAAAAGAGTACAACGCATACTTTCTGTACAAACAGTTCTCATCAGCAATAATACCTTTTGAGGTGAGTCACATTCATGTTTCTAGGAAACTTGACCCCATATTGGTTTTCTAGTTCATATGATCCTTTCTCCGTGATAGCTGAAACCCGGTAGGGGCCTTCTCACGCCTGACCCAACTTTCTTGCATTGAGATTTGGGTATGTTGAGTCAATTTTCATAAAACCAAGTCTCCCCCTTATGTCTTTTAAATTCTTTAATTCTAAGCCACCATCCTTATGTGCGCTAAGTACTTGCATTCTTCAAGCAACTAAAATTTTACTATCAATGCTTTATTTTTTGTTTCTTCGTCCGCCCGGAAGTATCGCAAGGTCAGTTCTCCTGCTTCCATATGGATCAAGCTTCTACTTCATATACAAGAGAGAAATGTGTCTCTCTCGTGCTTGACTTTGTCATCATCTGGTATGCCTATAACACTCCCGGTAACTCTTCGGTCACTTGTCTTGGCTGCTTCCACCCTCTTTTTGAGTGTTTGAATAATAACCTTATTGGTTGGTTCTTTGTGCCCATTTTTGCTCGGATGGTATGACAAATATGTGATTTTTATAATTTTCAAGTCTTCAAGGAATTTTTTACCTTTGGGCCGATGAACTGTGGCCCTTGTCGCAGGAACTCTCTTTCAGTATTCCAAACTGGCAGTTTATCTTTTCCCATAACACTTCGTGCTCGCCAATTTTCTGGTAAGGACCTGCTTCAAACCACTCAGTGAAGTTCAGTTAAAACTAAAAGAAACCTTATTTTCCTGGGAGCCGATAGTAGCAATCTAACTATATCCATCATCCATTTCATGAATGGCTAGGGGAATAGTACTGAATGTCACAGTTTTGCCGGTTGGTATACTAACAGCGTGCGCTGATGCTTGCCACATTTTGGAATGAATGCCTTAGCGTCTTGTTCCATTCCGGGCTAGTAGTATCCTGCCTTAACTAATTTTAACATCAATGAATCTACACCTAAATGATTTTCATAAATTCCTTCGTGAATCTCTATCATGACATAATCAGCCTCAGAGGATCCTAAGTATTAGACTAACGGGCCTTGGAACAACCTTATGTATAACTGTCCTCCCCAGAAGTTGTAATGTGATGCTTTGGTATGGAGTTCCCGAGATGCCTTAGGGTCTTCGGGAAGCTTACCACACTCAAGGTAGTCGATAATTTCATTCCTCCATTTACAGACCAAGGTAGTTGTATTTACCTCATAATAACCGTCTACATCCAGCACCGAGTGCATGAGTTGTATGACTGTACTAGAATATGATCCCTTTATTTCCATAGACGAGCCCAAATTGGCCAATGCATATGCTTTTGCATTATTTTCTATAGGAATATGGGTGATTTACTACTCCATGAACTGTGCGAGCAGAGTTTGAACTTTAACCATATATTGTTGCATGCATTCCCTATTGGTGTCAAATATTCCATATACTTGATATACCACTAGTTGGGAATCGTATTTGATTTCAATGACCTCGAAGTCTAGTCCCTAGGCCGATTCAAGCCCTGCAAGAAAAGCCTCATACGCAGCTTTATTGTTAGTTAAGGGAACATTTTTTATGGCCTGCCATAGGACTTATTCCGAGGGAGTGATTAAGACCACCCCGAGCCAGGACCCTTTCACCAATGAAGCTCCGGCTGTGAAAAAGGTTCAAACCCCTAATGTTATTTCACACACCATCATCAATTCCCATTTGGCGATCAACCTGATAACTCAGATTTGTGAAGCACATTCCACAGGCGAAAAGTTGTCACCACAGCTATCCGATAGCACAAAAAATAATGCCTAAACTTTCAACCGGCGACTGTGAGAGCTAAGGCTAGTTTTTTGAGGTAAAAATAACAAATTTTCACTCCTGATAAAATTATACTAACATAATAGATAGGATTTTGCCTAAATTTGTCCTCCCGAACTAGAATGACGTTTACTACTACCTCCGAGACTGCTAAGTATATTAATAGTTATTCGCCTTTTTATGATTTTGATAGTAACGGAGGGCTTGATATATATCGTTTCAGGTCTCATAGAGCTTGTTGAAATTCTGGAGTCCACTCGAATTTGTTCTTCTTTTTCAGAAGTGAGAAGAAGTGATGCCATTTTTCTAAAGATCAAGAAATAAACCTGCTTAGTGTAGCCAGTCTTCCAGTTAGTCTTTCGACTTTTTTCACGTTTTTCAGTTGGTCTAGATTTTCCTCAATTGCTTTAATCTTGTCAGGATTGACTTTGACCGCCTTTTGTGACACTAGAAAACACAAAAATTTATCGGAGCTTACTCTGAATGCACACTTTGCGGGGTTAAGCTTTATATTGTGCTTCCTTAGGATGTCAAAGGTTTTTGGAGGCTTTTCAAATGGTTGCCTACATTCAAAGACTTAACCACCATATCATCTATGTAAACTTCCACTATTTTCCCTAATTAGTTTTCGAACATTTAGTTCACGAACCTCTAATGAGTAGATCCGGTGTTTTTAAGCCTGAAAGGCATCATATTATAGCAGTATGTGGAAAAGTTCGTTATGGATTAAGTTTTTTTCTAATCCACCGGGTTCATCAATCATTTGATCAATGTTTTGTCAATCGGAATGAGTATTATAGGCACGTCTTATTCAAATCCTTACAACTTATGCACATATGGAATTTATTATTCTTTTTTGGAACTACTGCTACTAGGATTGATTACACCCAAATATGCCTTATAAAAAGGATATGTGGACATTGCAAATATAATCTGAGTATTTAGCCCATAGTTGAACCCACAAGAAATTAACCTATCAATTACTTTCGTTAGACTTACTAAATTCCACGGAATCAACTTCCCAAATTTTAGGAATAACAATTGATGATGTTTCTACTAACTAAGAATGAATGTAAATAAGCAACTGAAAAACTAATTATTATTTAAGTTGTAAACAATTAGGAGAAGGATCTATGGTTAGGATTTCCCCTATTGACGGAATCCCTTCCGGTTATGTTTCAAATAGATTTTCCAAATCGTCTCTATCAATCATGAGCACTCTTATTGACATGAATCTCTCTCGATTAATCAAGACAATTTACTAGATGCACTCTCCCGAGTTACACTAGTTGGCATTAATTATTACAGCTCACTGATATTACCGAAGGCTTTGTTATCCCTAATCTCGCCTTTAATCCCTTCGTTATTGATTCCTCAAATACTTTGGGAGTGGTTTGTTCAACAATTACCTAAATATGCACTCTCTCCTAAGTTATGCACACTAAATAGGCACAACTAATTGAGGATCCTATTAATTAACAACAACAAGCACGTAGTTGAACAAATAGAGATTAAACTAAGCAAACTATATTAACATAACAAAAAGTTCATCCTTCAATAGGTTTCATCAAAACCCTACACTAAAAAATTAGCTAATTATAACAAAACAAGATAAAACTACTAAAATATTCATACTGAATAATTACAAGAAAAAAAATGAGATAGAAAAACTCTAATGTTTGTTTGATCTCGTCCCTCTTGTTCTTGCCTCCAAAAGTAGTCTAAAAACCATCCTCTTTGTTTTGGGCGAGCTTCTAAGGTTTTTTAAAGCGCCTGGAAAAAGTTTTCCCCAAATTACACTTTGGTCCTCAAACTTTCTGGCATTTGAATAGTTCATCGTGGCCGCGGCAAGACCACGACACAAATGGTGTGAGTGCTGACCATTCTGCCTCGCGTATTGAGTTGCCGCGGTCACGGTGTATTTCATCTCAGTTTATTTCTTTTTCTTCTTCATGCTCGGGTACTTCTTGATTGGGGATTTTCTTCATATTATTGACTCCAAAACACTATGTAGTGCTTCCTCACTTAGATTACTCTTTGCGAAGCAAATGAACACCAATTAGAGAATTTTGTTATCAATTCGCCTATAAAACAACAATGAAGCATGGCAATATTAAGGTGTAAACATCATCTATATATCCTAGTATCAGCACCCCACACTTAAATCATTGTTAGGCCTCTAGCAATCCACTACACTCTATCAATGTTTCTTCCTTAAGCTTTTCCCTTAACGACTCACACCTTGAACAATTTACCAAAGTTGCACCTAGTAGTGAACAACCTTTGCCTCAAAAGTCGAATATCTCTTACCATGAAATATTCGCACTTACTCAAACTACTCTATATAGAAGCTAAGACTTATCTTTTCTTTGTGAATCATATGCCCTCACATTACACAAGAGAGTAGTTCCACAATTAATATGATTAAAAACAATTAGGAACTTAGACGGACAAAATTTTCTCACTCTCTAAAAGAATATTCATATGCCACAAAGATGAACCATAGTCTTGCCCGTAGTGTAATACTCTACTAATCGAGCCTATCCAGTCTAAGATCAATTATGACTTCACCTTGTTGTAATGTAGACTAAGGGATGTGTAGAATATATTTGGATACAATGACTAACCTCCCTAAGCACTTTTAATACAAAACACACTAACATTCCATAACATTCTTATGTCAACCAGACATTCCCCACAATTTATTCACACATCCCATTCCTTTAGGTGCATTTGTATCAAGTTACCACTTATCAACTACTATATGTGTTCCATCTCATTTTCTTTCGTGGTGCTTCTTCTTTTATTCTTCAAAACTGCACCGTTCCTATATCTCATTGGCTCCACTAAAAACCAAACAACCACCCCACACTTTAACTTTTGCATATGTAAAGGTCATTCAAGTGCTCATGGGAGGTAAAATGGTTCAAACAGAAGGTATTCAAACAATTGGGTAAGGTTCTCAATGTATGTTCAAAAGAAAAAGGCTTATAGGCTCAACAGGTTAACTAAGATGTATTACATTCAGATGGTGTACGTTATATATATCTGGCTTAACAAAGAAATGCCTATATCATTTCTAAAACTGAATGAAGCTACTATTTCGCTTTGCAAATACACCGGGCAAGTTCTAGGCATCAAATGTAAAGCATAGAACACAGTATAACTAACACACACATGACCCACGACTCACTCCGAATTGATTTATCAAGACATTCTATTTTGAGTGTTCAAGTTAGCTACAAACATACAACTTTAAGGCACTTTTAGCAAGATTCAACCATTGAGACTAGGCATTATACTCTAGTGTCGATTGTGTTCAGGTGTACTAACGCTAATGGATTTTCTTTCTCTTACAACTCGTAGCCCATCAATGCTAACTAAAACTAAAAAAATAAACAAAAACTACCTATACCCAGTTCAAACTAAACCCTTGGAAAAGAACCGTGGCCCAAATAAAAACCAAGGGGGAGTTACTACACTACCTAAAGAAAATCTTTTTGGTATTTTCCCTAGACTAACTTCCCTCAAGAACTATTTCACACATCCATCATTAGGAATAGTCCCTTTTTTTCGACTCATGTCCCTCAAGAGACCCGTCAAAAGGTGTATGTTGTTGGGTCAAGTCTAATTTAATTACATGATCCCACCATACCAATCAACCAAAAACAAAGCAATAAGTTACATAATCTATTTACAACAAAACATCAAACAACAAAATCCATCCTCCACCCCACACTTAAAATTATGGCATGTCCCCATGTCAATAAAGAAAGAGCATAGTAAGGAAGGGGACTTCCCTGAAGGATCACTCCTCATCGGCGACAGTGTCTGGGTTCACATTGCACGCACATCCCAGAGCTCTTAGCCAGCCCATGATTTTCTTTTCTGACTTAGTCTGTCGGGTGGCTAGAGTGTCAACTCTAGTGTCCAAGTCAGTGACCGAAGTGCATAGACCAGCCATATCCTGTTGCAGGGCTATCATGCGGGTGCTTTGGCGGGGTTGTGATAGGCCTGCCTCATCAACTCTCGTAGAAGGTGGTACCACAACTATCTTAGTATGATCATGTTAAGATTCATCATTAGAGTCATTAACATTCACCACCAGCTCTATCCTAATTTTGATTTTTCTTGCCAAGAATGGGGCTTTCACTGGCAACTTCCCATCAACTCTAAGGTCTTTAGGGACTCTGTTTAGACGACACGGCCTGGTAAGTAGAGAAGGAAAGTAGAAGCCTTTGAGTAAATCAGGGGATCTAATGAGCATGTCGTCATGGAGGAGCCTGGCCACATCAAAATCTATATGGGCCATGAAACAGTAGATTGCTAATGCCCGTGGTAGAGTGACATTAGTCATATTGCTAGAGGGCCACAACTGACTGTTGATACTGGTGATCCAACACTTAACTTCCTAATTGAGGAATTGGGAGATAAGTGTGATCCTGGGTTTTATCCATATGTATTCTCTGTCTTGCACAAAGATAGTCTCAAGATGAGTTTTTCCACAAGGCACTTGTTTGGCTAAGCAGATGATATTCATGAGATTCCCCCTGAACACTGGAAACCGGTACACCCTGCGGATGGACTCTATGTACGTATTTACCTGTGTATTGCATACAGTAACAACTCCATTCTCATGTTCTGGGCAGTTAGCATAGAACTCCTTTACAATCTAAACATTGGCCTCCTCCGGTACCTCAAAGAAGATGTCTAGCTGACACATCCTCAACTCATGGAAGATATTCGGGCATTCCACCTCTAAGGCTGCTCGGTCACTGTGCGTCTCATGTAATAATTTGTTATTTGCCTTTGCATTGTACCTACCCTCCAACCATTTGGAGATAAACCTAGAGCTGTCAAATTGTGACGCACTAGCTTCCCCTACCTCTGGAGGAGCTTCCCGGTCCAATAGCGGAAGACCCAGTGTTGCGTCTCTTCCTAGAGGGATTCATTATACCTTTTTAGAATAAGTTCCCAACGCTAGAGGGGGGGGGGGTGAATAGCATTTAACAAAAATCGCAGGAATAAAATCGAAGTAAACGCGGAAATAAAAAGAGTAAGGAGGGAGCACACCAAATTTATACTGGTTCACCACAACATGTGGCTACGTCCAGTCTCCCGAGAGACTCTCTCGAGCTGCAACTAACTCCGTTAAGCTTAAAGGTGCTCAACAAACCAATACAACTTGAGAACTCGAGTCACACGAGCCTCAACAATGTTTGCTCGGAGATACCGCACTCCAAGACTTCTACCAAAGGAATGAAACCTTCCTTCTTACAACAACAAGGGATTAGACTTACCTTCAAGTGTATACAAACACTTAGCACTCAAGAGCAGGACTCTCTTATAGAGTAGATATGAGTAGACTTAAGAACGCTCAAGAACACAATAGTTTCTCCAAGATTTTGGCTCTCAAAAGCTATGAAATATGAATGAATTGAATGCAATGAAAGTATAATAGATAGTTGAAGAATTGTTATTGAAATGAGAGGTTTTGGGGTCTATTTATAGCCCTCAAAGTTCAAGTAACCGTTGCTCAATAGTTCCAAAGGAAGAAGACAAGAATTTTGAATTAAAGGCAGAATAATCGATTATCTTACTTCAACGTTCAAAAAACTAGTCGTTGGATGGGAGCGGTAACTAGATAATCTATTATTCTCCAAAGGATAATCGATTATTCAACCTCTCTGTAGTTTCAAATTCTGGCTGGAAACACAGAGTAATCGATTATGTGAAAATGATAATCGATTATTTGAACCTTCTGTAAGTTGGGGTTTTGCTACAGTAGCAGGATAATCGATTATTGGAAACATGATAATCGATTATTTAGTGCTTCTGTGCTGGGTCCAGAAAAGAGGTAATCGATGATCAGAAGGTGATAATCGATTATGCCCTGGTCTAAAACTATGCCAGCAGCGAGCCGACCTTGAAAACCAACCCAAAAATCAAAGTGTTCCAAATCAAAAACCAAGTGTTGGAAAAGCTTGTTTATGGTATAAAAAGTGAAAACCAAGACTTAGTTCTTAAAAACAAAGTCTCCAAGATCATAAACGTCGCGTCACTTTGTCAAAGACATTTTCCACGTATTTAGACGACGACCATAAATCAAGTAGGGTTTTTATGAAATAATGATTTTGAATATGTTTAAATATGCCCAGAAGTGAAAACCAATGATAATATTTCGAAAATCATTTTGGCTAAAATGAAAACGTCAAAAACCATGACGATGTGTAGCCGACGTCTAGCCAACGTCATGCCGACGGTAGCCGACGGTCAGATTTTTGGTTTTGGCATGGTCACAAAATTTTGTTCAACAAGAATAATTATGATATGCATGATTTGATAAAATGATGTTATAGAGAAGCCAAGACTTGAATCCGTTGTCGGATCAAGATCACAATGCAAACAACTCAATATTGTCTTCAACACATCTCTTGGTCTTGTTCTTGACTCTTCTTTACTTGGACTCTTCCTTGGTCCGTTAGCCATAATTCTCGCCTTGTTTGTTCAATGATATCTTCGTATTTACGATGATTTGGCATTTGTCAACTTTGCATCCACGTCGGTTTGTCATTCATCAAAAACCTACAAAAACGAACACGACTTTAGTTCAACGTCTTTGAAAGTGTGTTCCAACAATTTCCCCCTTTTTGATAATGGCAAACCGAGATGGGGATATGCATAGGTGTTTAAACATTTGTGCCAAATGCGTAATGAGTTCCCCCTCAATTTATGCATAGCCCTTTTCTTCCCCCTTTGACACTAGATAAAATTTTATTGATTAAGGGAATAAAGATGGAGTACTTAATGGAAGCATTAAAAAATTATTCAAAATATAAACTAAAGAGAAAGAGAGTCGAGCTTGAGCTCAAAAAGCTTCTAGGAGCTGTCGTCATCTCCGTCACTCGCCGTTGCTTCATCATCATCATCATCATCGTCACCGTCATCATCGGTTTCCGGCACCTCGTCAACATCTTCCATACCCAAGTGCCCGTATTGAGTGCATCTTGACTCTCCCGGAAAGCCGGCGGTGGCTTGAGCATAG